>BLSH010159817.1:231119-258421 GCA_018402905.1 Glandirana rugosa
GAGGGTATGTTTCACTTCCTTACGAACCTGTGTTGTCGCCGCCTGCCGAAAAAGATATCGAGACCGAGTCTCAGAGATTTAGGCTTCCTTAGGTATTGGTCGGTCCACTCTATGTGTAGTGTGGATCTTTCTGAGGGGTTCTGTGGGCCTTACACATTTTCGGTTTAGACTGGAAGTGACAGGCCTTCCTCTTGAAATTGATTTCGGACGCCTCCGTGGGAGTCGTGGTCCGACGTCTACTAGTACCCCCTCTTGTCCCATGGGGGGGTGAACTTAAAGGAGGTACTAAGGGAACTCCCCTCGGAGCTCCTCAGGTAGGGGGAGAAGGAAGAATTGTTTGGGTATTGTTTTCTTTTATTTGCCCGGTAAGACTCTGCGGTGCTTGTGAAAGGCAGAGGTTGCGTACCGCGCCCCTGTCTCGGCCCGTAATTTAGTCTGTGGCTTCACAAGATGGCGTCTGTAGTAGGCCCCGGGTGATCGGAACTTGATCCCCGGTTCTTTAAAAGTTTATATGCCTAGGCTGCCGTTCTGGGATTCCTCGAGGCTCCCCTCAAGGGAATCATGGAGGAAATTCAAGTGGGGGGGTACCCTGTTCTCCCCCATGATCATCTCCAGCCTGGTGCTGAGGGTGCCTCCGCAGGCTTTAGTTAAAGTTCTCCTTCCGGACAGTGAAGGTCAGATTTGGCTTTTACACATTCCGGGTGTCTTGGGGAGTCTTTCTAGGTGTGATGTGTATCTCACCTGGCTGGTTATGGATTCCTTCGGATTTAGAGACTCTGAGCCAGAGCTATAGAAAAAGCCGTCCGCCGCTGTTGTGTCCAAGCATTCCTTCACTTTGTATGGGCTTGTTCTCATCTACGTCTATCACATATCTATGTCATGATGCCCAGACTGAACGGAGGTATCACATTTCCAGATTCTATGAAGTATTATCAAGTGATGCATCTATCCAGACTGATTGCAAGGTTCAGGGACTAGGATGGTTAGCAATAGATATTTTTGCAATAAGCCAGCTCGGACATTCTGTTCTGTTGTCTCATCTGGCCAACTACCTAAAAGGTAAATCTCTCAAAGGCCCTACGCTAATGACTCATCTAAGCTCTTGTCCCATGTTTCCTGACATACCCCTATGTTGAGGAACCGATATAGGGGTGACCCAACATATTTCAGTTTTTCCAAGAGGAGCATGACCTCCTCTAGGTAGGGATTGGAAACAGCATCCAAGGCTGTTTTTTTAAACTATTGTGGCTTTAAGTGCTTCATACAAAGCATAAATTCAAACTGTGAGTGATGAACAAATATGGATTCATATATTACTATGATATATCATGTTCTGATTTTTACATATGCCGATGAATTGTATTCTATTGCACACAGAATATGCACCATCCTTGTTACACCCCTGAAGAAAGGAAAAACTTAAATGCATTGAGTGTTTCTTTATACGTAAAGTTATTAGGAGTCTTTGTTATGTGGAAATAGCAATGCATGTATACAATGTATGAAAAGCAAACAAGGCGCACATTTATTTTACTTTATATTTTTTATGATTGTTATTAATAAAATATAAAACTTTTTTAACTCAACAATATTTAGTGGTTACCTTTAAAGTCCCAAGGGGGTATTGTGTTTTCTTTATCAGGTTTACAGGCCATGCACTGCAGCAGAAGATAAATCCATTGTGTGAATTTGCCATTTGGTTGTGAATCCTTATCTTGCAGATACAGTATACTATATATATATATATATATATCTATATATATATGTATATATATACTGTATATATGTACAGGATAGCTGGGACGGGATTCTCAACTGTTTCCCCAGGATTGTTAAGTCATGGTATGGGACCCAGAATTTGGAGGCTTGTATTATAAATATTTTGGGTGAGACCTACCTGCATGGAAGGACTGAAAATAGCAGGAAGCAGCCAGCAGGTGGCTGTGAGGTAGAATAAAGCAGGACACCGCTGTGTGAGGACTGTAGACTGTCTTGTAACAGTCCTGGACCACTAAGTAAAGCAGGGACTTTTCAACCCTGTGAAGGGATAAGTCTTTTTTGACAGTGAGCTGAAATCTTTTTGTTTTGGAAAATAAAGAGTGTTGCTTTTACCCACATGGTTGGCTGGTGATCTCAGGCTCCCCCTTATCATATTATGTATGTATGTGATGTCTGTGTGTATTTTTTTTTTTTAACTTTCTACATAGATGTTATTATTGAAAAATTAACCATGTATATGTTGCTCATTGTTAATCATCAGCCTAGACATTTCCTTAACCTTTGTTTTATATATTAAATTCTTAAGTATTTCTTAATGGCTTGAACATTAAGTTGTATTGATTTCAGGTTACATGTCCCTGTATTTCATATGTGATTTAAAACATTAAGTTAGTAGAAAAACAATACCATAGCAATAGGATGTCTGCCATAGGGCATGTATCAGCTACATTTATTTTTAATTTATGTTTTTTGATTGGAGATATAGTTAAATATCTTGAATTCCTCTAGCAGGTTTAGGAAAGAAATGTGAGTTTGTGTCAAGAAAAACAGCAGGTCGTCTGCGTAAGCGGCAGTTTTATATTCCCTGTCTAGTATTTTGAAACCGTGAATTGATCTGTTTTGATTGATTAGTCGTATGAAAGGTTCTAAAGATAGAATAAATAGCAAGGGTGAGAGTGGACAACCCTGCCTTGTGCCGTTATTAATTTTAATGGTGTCAGAGAGGGTACCATTAATTTTTATTTTTGCAGTGGGGGTGTTGTAAAGAGTCGAGATCCAAGACATCATCCTGTTTTGTAGCCCGACATGTCTGCAAGTTGCAAACATGTATTCCCAATCGACTCTGTTGAAGGCCTTCTCCGTGTATGTGGACAGGAGAAGGCCTTCGATGCCATCAGAATGTGCAATATGGATGAGGTTTAGGGCTTTTATTATGTTGTCTCGAGACTCTCTTCCTGGCATGAATCCAACCTGTTCAGGTCCAATAATTTTTTGTAGAAGGGGTTTTAGTCTCATGACTAGGATTTTTGCTAAGAGCTTGACATCTATATTTAATAGTGAGATCGGTCGGTAGCTGGTACATTCATTAGGGTCTTTGTTTGGCTTTGGTATGACCGTAATATGTGCCTGTAAAAAGGACTCTGGGATGGATTGTTTGTTATATAGCGAGTTCAAGTTTTTAAGCAAGGGTTTCTTGAGTATATCTAAAAAAAGTTTGTAATATTGGGCCATTAGGCCATCTGGGCCTGGGCTTTTGCCAGGTTTAAGTTCTTTTATGACTTGAATTAGTTCTGTTTCCTGTATAGGTTTCTCTAAATTCAAGATATCTTCATCTGGAAGGACAGGGAGGTCACTTTTTTGTAGGAAGTCTAAGATAATATTTTGTCTATTTCCATGTATGGTTTTTGGTTTATGAGCTTTAGGGAGATTATATAATTTTGTGTAGTATTCATGGAATTGGGCTGCTATCTTATCTGTTTTATGTTCTGTTTCCATTATTAGTGCGGATAGAGTGAATGTTTTCTAGTGTTTTAGTGTCTTTTAAGGCTCTTGCAAGGAATTTCCCTGCCTTGTTTCCGTGCTCATAGTATACCCTCTTCTTAAAAAATAAAAGGCGCCTAGCCCTGTTTTCAAGCGTATGTTGTAGTTCCTTTCTTGCCTCGAGTAGTTCAGAGGCTGTGGAGAGACATAGTGATTGCTTGTGGAGGGATTCCAGCTTTGAGATACTGGAAACAAGGAGGGAAATTTCTCTGTTCATGTTCTTTTTTAAGTCTTGCACCCCATTTTATAAATTCACCTCGAATCACACATTTGTGCACTTCCCAAGTGATGAGGGGGGAGGTTTCTTCGTTGTTGTTAATTGTAAAATAGTTTTTGAGAGAGTTGGTAATGTCAGAAACGATATCTGGTTTGAGTAGGAGAGAAGGATTTAATCTCCATGTACATGGTTTTGGTCTCGAGTCTGGAGTTGTTAATGTGATGGCTACAGGAGCGTGGTCAGACAGAGATTGGAATCCAATCTTCGCTTCTGTAAGTAGGTTGAGATCTCTTTGTGTTAAGAAGATGTAGTCTATTCTGGAGTGTTTATCGTGTGGTATTGAAAAAAAGGTGAAGTCCCTATCTGAGGGGTTAAGTAGTCTCCATGTGTCTACGAGTGATAAAGAATTGAGCCGCTTTTTAATGCTTCTTATTGTTTTGTATGCAATGGAAGTCTGTCCATTTGATGTGTAATGGATTAAGAGGAATATTAAAATCTCCACCCAGGATCAGCATACCCGTAGTGAACCCTTTCAGTTCATCTACTAATTTTTGGCAGAAAGAAGAGTGAGATTTATTTGGAAAATAAACATTTGCTATTGTCGTGGGTTGGCCATTTTAGATGTCCTTTTAGGAAAAGAAATCTGCCTTCTGAGTCAGCTAAATGCTGCGTGACTTCAAAGTTAGAATCTTTGCTTAGTAAAATCGCAACTCCTTTAGTTTTTGCCAAGGGATTTGAAGCGTAGAATAATTTAGTAAAGTATTTGTTGTTAAGTTTCTGGTTCTTTTCTTTTTTAAAGTGTGTTTCTTGTGGTAAAACTATTTTTGGTCTGGCCCTGATGAGTTCTGAAAGTAAGGCAGATCTCTTTTCTGGGATATTTAGTCCCTTGGTATTATGGGATATGATTGTGGGATGGGTCCCTAATTCAGAGTATGACATATCTGAATATTTGTTGTGATTAATTAGGTAATGATTGGGGGTAAGGGTTAAGAATTGGGGGGGAGGGGTAGGTTATTGTGAGTAAAGAGATTAGGTTTGTAGGTGAGAAAAAGAAAAGTAGGTTAAGGTGAGTTTCCTCGAGGGAAGCTCATAAGAGGTGTTTCATAAATGTCAAATTAATACTGGGTTATTTTTGCCGCAGTATTAAGTGATGTCAGTTACAGTATAGTATATTCAAAATCTCAGCTGTGAATAGGGTAGAACATTTACTGACTACACTGATGTGGTCTTGTGGGGTTGGTGGGAGGTAGCAGACAACAGGACTATTATTGCTAAGAGTACTGTGTGTGTGCGTCTCTGAGTTTAGTAACGCTTAAACTATCAGTGGATTAACCTTCAATTTTCGGCCCCCCTGCCTGTAATGAGTAGCAAGGTAATAACTTGTACATAATAAGAAAAAAGAAACAAATTATGGTAACTTGTACAATAAGCAAACATTGTAACGGTTAATTATTTAGTGGCCCCATCTGACAAGGATAAGAGTCGTATAACAGAGTCAATTGTGTGGGGGGAGAAGATTTCTCAACCCCCTTCTAAGACGACTAAAAGAGTCCCAGTCAGGGCAGTCTTAACAATAAAGAAATGAACAGGAATATAACATTTGGTAGCATGTGGTTATTGAGGCATTGTAGGGGTCCCCAACAAAAAAAAAAAGGGGGGAGGGATTTAAAGGTGTCTAGACCGATCCAAATTGTCTTTAAATATGAATTTGCATATGCAACAGATGAATGAGAGATATTCAAAGTCTTTGTTCTCGGGATGTAGCATCTTTTCTCTTTCTCTCCCTCTTGATTATCTAGCTAATAGAATGTATATATAAAGTGAACCATATTTAATAAAGGAGTACTAACGCTCCAAGCTGAGAATGGCCGTGGACAAAAAAAAAAAAGGGGGATTTTTTTTCTTTCTGGGGAGGTGTATTCTGAAGTAATGTCCCCTCCAGTTAGTAAGGATATCTGGGTATATCATGTAATACCCCTTTGTGTTATGGAGATGCAGTTATTGCTTGGAGAGTGTACTTGTACCACACAATCTTGCAAGAATGAGATACATCCGTGTTATTCCCATCAGAGGATTAGGGAATGAGTTGTAGTTGAGTGGTCAGGTTTTTCAGTAATAACAAGTCTTCGATATTAAACGGTCCAGCAAATAAGGTGATCACTTACCAGTAGTGTTGAGCGAACCCGTAAAGTTAACTGTAAAGTTCGGGTCCGTACCAAACTTTGGGGTGTCCCAGACCCGAACCCGGACATTTCAAAAAAAGTTTGGGTTCTGGTATTTGATTCCACATGTTGAATAGCTGCCAAGGGCAGCCAATCAACAAGTGTTTCACTGGTTTGCCCTTAGAAGCCATCACAGCCATGCCTACTAATGGCATGGCTGTGATTGGCCAGTGCATCATGTGACCCAGCCTCTATATGGGGCTGGAGTCACTGTGCTGCATGTCATATGCTCTCAGGTTAGTTTAGGGAGAGGATGCTGCTGGCTCTGTGAGGGACAGATTGCAGATATTATATAACATCTCATCCTGCATTACTGAACAATCTGATTGTGGACTAGGTAGAGATTACTAGTACTGCTGCTTTGAGGGACAGAATGCAGACCTCATCCTGCTGCACAGAACGATCTGACTGGACTAGGTAGAGTCTATTGCTTAGAAGGACAGATTATTGTTCTAAAATCATTTCCAAGTTCTATAGAGAAAGGTTCCAGCTGTTGCTTTAAGGGACAGATTATTGTTCTAAAATCCTTTCCAAGTTCTATAGGGAAAGGTTCCAGCTGTTGCTTTAAGGGACAGAATATTGTTCTAAAATCATTTCCAAGTTCTATAGGGAAAGGTTCCAGCTGTTGCTTTAAGGGACAGAATATTGTTCTAAAATCATTTCCAAGTTCTATAGGGAAAGATTCCAGCTGTTGCTTTAAGGGACAGAATATTGTTATAAAATCATCTCCAAGTTCTATAGGGAAAGGTTCTTCCAGCTGTTGCTTAGAGGGACAGATTATTGTTCTAAAATCATCTCCTTGTTCTATAGGGAGAGGTTCCTGCTGTTGCTTAAAGGGACAGATTATTGTTTCTTGCACAAAATTAAAAAGTGCATCTACATTGCTGGTTTAAAAAAAAAATTCTAAAAACTACATTTGCGGCCAGCGGTGCATTTCTTGCACAAAAATAAAAAAAAGTCTATATTGCTGGTTTAAAAAAAAAAAAAATTCCAAAAACTACATTTGCGGCCAGCGGTGCATTTCTTACACAAAAATAAAAAAAACCGTGTTGGCTACCTCCTCCTCCTCCACCGCCACTTCCACCGCCTCCTCAACCACCAACTCCACATCCACCTCTATTTTATATTTTTTATGTGATTTTAGCTTAAAAATTATTTTAAGTTATTTCCCTATCCCCATTTCTTTGTAGGGCACTTGTCCGACTCTTACCCCCATTTTCCTTCCTTTTGCAGACCTCTAGGACTTTCCAGGACTTTGTTACAGCCATTTTGTGCCTAAAAGTTCGGGTCCCCATTCATTTCAATGGGGTTCGGGGTCCGGGATAAAGTTCGGGTCAAGTTCGGTCCCGAACCCGGACTTTTTCCCGAAGTTCGGCCGAACCTACCGAACCCGAACTTCCAGAGGTACGATCAACTCTACTTACCAGTCTTTAAGGTCACTTATCTGATATCAGCAAGGTAATCTGAATATAAAGATAAGTTTGGCTCTTAGACGGAGTTATTTGTCCAACCTGTGCAAGAAGGCCCATAAAGCAGTAACAAATGATATATCTTGTAAGTGTCTGTAAAAGTTTGTTGGGCCCTCTTAACCACTTGCCGACCGCCGATCGGCATTTGACGGCGGCAAAGTGGCTCTTTAAGGCAAATCGCCGTTAGATCGCGCAGAGTGAGCGTGCGCGCGCCGCCGGAGGCGTGCCTGCGCGCTCACTGTGTCCGGGGAGGGCCAGGGAGCGGGTGCGGAGGCTTCGATTGGCCGCCGGCCACCCGCGATGCGCCCCCCGGAGTGAAAGAACGGAGGTCTGTGTAAGTAAACACGGACCTCCGTTCTGTGTGAGGGGGAAGGGCTGTGATCACAGTCTTCCTCTACACGGAAGGTGTGATCGCTTCCCTTCTCCTGTTAGGGCAGTCCCCCCACAGTTAGAACACGCCCAGGGAACACAGTTAACCCTTAGAGCGCCCCCTGCAGGTTAACCCCTTCACTGCCAATGGCATTTACACAGTAATCAGTGCATTTTTATAGCACTGATCGCTGTATAAATGCCAATGGTCCCAAAAAAGTGTCAAAATGTTCCGACATGTCCGCTGAAATATCGCAGTACCGCTAAAAATCGCAGATCGCCACCATTACTAGTAAAAAATAAAAAAAAATAAAAACCCCAAAAATGAATTCTCATCATCCGTAAACGGGACCACTTTTGCGCAAACCAATCAATAAATGCCGATTGCGATTTTTTTTTTTATCACAAATATGAGGAAGAATATAAATCGGCCAAAAACGGTGAAAAAAATGTTTTCGTATATTTTTTTTTTTTGGATTTGTATTTTAGCAAAAAGTAAGAAATTTGGGTTTCTTTGCGAAATTGTCGCTCTTCTTTTGTTTATAGCGGCGATCAGAAATGACGCAGCGGTGATCAAATACCACCAAAAGAAAGCTCTATTTGTGGGAAAAAAGGACGCAAATTTCGTTTGGTACAACGTCGCACGACCGCGCAATTGTCAGTTAAAGCGACGCAGCGCCGAATCGCAAAAAGGGCTCCGGTCCTAAAGTGTGAAATCCTTCCGGGGCTGAAGTGGTTAAACAGATGTACCAAATGAAGAAAAACAAAGATGAGATCAAACATCTATTATTCAGATGTAATCTATGGATCTTAATGATCTGGGACCTGGGGTGTTCGGGAAGGAGGATTGATTGGAATATTTGCGGTGTTTGCCTCTTTTATGTGGGGTTCCAGTTGGAGAGACAGTGGGAGAAGCCTGTGTGTCTCCAGGTTGTGATGGTAGTTTAAAATCTTTGTACCATTCTGGAAGGTCTATTTGGGGTAAGCCCAAGTTCTCGCAAAATTCATTCAGTTCGTTTGGGCATCTTAGTAAGAATTGTTTACCTTTGTTGGTCACCTGCAAAGTAAACGGGAATTTCCATCTGTTTTCCTTGTCTTTCAAGGCGTCTAAAAGGGGTCTGAGTGCCCTTCTGTTATTTAATGTAATTGGTGACAAGTCTTGGAATAGTTTAATATTGTCGCCATTTAGTTCCACATGCTCATTGAGTCTCGCTTTAGCGAGGATTTCCTCCCCTAGTGTGAAGCTAGATAGACAGCAAATGATATCTCTGGGCGGGGCATTGTCAGGACCCTTGGGTCTGAGGGCTCTATGGGCTCTTTCCATTTGTATTGGCGTATCGGTGTTTCTTTCAAGGATGCTGTTGAAATTTTTTTCTAGAAGGGGTTTTATTTGCTCTTGTGTGATGGATTCTGAAACACCTCTTAGTCTAATATTGGATCTCCTCCCACTGTTCTCCAGGTCCTCCAAATCTCTGCTAATGTTGATAAGGTGGTTTGAATGAGTCTCTGTTATTGCTTCAAGTTTATGTATTGCTTTGTCTCTCTTCCTGCCTGATCTTTCTTGGGATTTTAATTGGTCAGACATATTTCTCAGTTCTTCTTTGAGGTCTGTGATGGCTGCAGTGACAGATCTTTTGATGTCGGCTGCGATCTCATTCATGTCAGCTAATGTAAGAGGAGCTTCGGTGTTGTGTGTGTCTCTCGCCCATTCGTCAGAAGCTGCTACCGAACCCTCATTACTGTATTCTTCTATGTATGATGCTGCCATCTTGTCTGCCTGTAGTTTGTCTTTGTGGGTTTGCTTTGATTTAAATAAATCCGGTATCTGTCTGTTTTGTGTGTGTTTAATTTGTTCTAGGGATCTCTTAGCTTTAGATAGAGGTGTCCCTTTGGTAACTTTGCCCATTTCCTGATAGGATTAAAAGTTAATATGGCCGTGGGGGCTTGGAGGCATCAGTATATTTTAGTTGATCATCTCTGTTCCCCTTGCCAGGTAGGGGGAGAAGGAAGAATTGTTTGGGTATTGTTTTCTTTTATTTGCCCGGTAAGACTCTGCGGTGCTTGTGAAAGGCAGAGGTTGCGTACCGCGCCCCTGTCTCGGTCCGTAATTTAGTCTGTGGCTTCACAAGATGGCGTCTGTAGTAGGCCCCGGGTGATCGGAACTTGATCCCCGGTTCTTTAAAAGTTTATATGCCTAGGCTGCCGTTCTGGGATTCCTCGAGGCTCCCCTCAAGGGAATCATGGAGGAAATTCAAGTGGGGGGGTACCCTGTTCTCCCCCATGATCATCTGCAGCCTGGTGCTGAGGGTGCCTCCGCAGGCTTTAGTTAAAGTTCTCCTTCCGGACGGTGAAGGTCAGATTTGGCTTTTACACATTCCGGGTGTCTTGGGGAGTCTTTCTAGGTGTGATGTGTATCTCACCTGGCTGGTTATGGATTCCTTCGGATTTAGAGACTCTGAGCCAGAGCTATAGAAAAAGCCGTCCGCCGCTGTTGTGTCCAAGCCATGCCCCCGGCAATTTTTATATGGTTACACAGTTCCAGCTTGGTTCAATGTAAGTATGCATGTGCCACATTTGTGGAACTAAAGGATTTGAGAATGTACACATAATACAAAATAAAGATTCAGTTCAATTATACAGTCACGTGAAAAGAAAATCTATTTACTTATTTTATCTGCAAATAATTGGATAATTGAAGTTAACAAGAACAATTTATTGTGTGAACATTATCAATTCCTTTAGTATATCAGCCTCCAACTTACGCATGGTGTTTTTATTATGTTGCTTTTTTCATCTGCCAAAACTTCCTAGGTTGGTTGACTTTTGGCTTGATGTATATTTAAAAGGCAAAACTTTTTTTCATTTTTGAAGTAGAGAATAGTTGAATTTCCTATTTTTCTTTGATGTTCATGTTGCACGTGAGAAACGTTCCTTCACTTCCTGTCTCAAAACACATCAGGATGTAAGAGTAGATCTTGCTAAAGTGAGAAAAAATGTCTCTTAGACAGTTGTTGCTGAAGCAAATGTTCCTGTTGGACTCAATTTTAATCTTAGTGATATCAGAACAAGTAGAGAGGGTGAATCTCTCCCATGAATACACACCAATAAAAACCCAACAGAGGTTCTCACCCATGCTCACCCTATCAAAAACACACAAACATTTGGCTTCAAATATATTTTAATGCTGGCCATAGATGGATGTTCATCATCTGATTCAGCCCCCTTTTCAACATAAATTGAAAGAAATAATAGTGCTCATAACATTTGTTCAAAGAAGTGTATGCGCATTCATTAACACTTTTAATCAACACCATCACTGAAATGGGTGTCTGAAAGTGATATATGAAGGGAAGCATAAACTAAACACATTTCATACAAGCAATAAAGTACTAAGTTCATACAGAACTTGTTAGCACAAAGCCCAGACTTTTTCACTCTAAGAAATGGCTCAAGACTAGAGCAGTTTAATAAAAACAGCTTCAGCTCAATATATATAATTCATAATTTATGAGTCAGTAATACTTAATAATATAAAATAGCAAACCACACCTTTACAAGTTTCAATTTCCTATTTAAAGTCTGCAACATCATAAAAATGACTAGGCTGGCTGGGATCTGGGATATTAAGCTAATGACTTCTTGTAATGTGCTTCAGATCTGACTCTTAGACCAGACACTGAGTCTAGTAACTTGTCACCACTCCAGCTGAACCAGCAAATATGATAATTATATAGCTTATATCTTTCATCACATGAAAGGTCAGAAACGTTTATTCTAGGTGGGAACTTTACACGCTCCCTCCTATGGATTTACAGAAGTGAAGGTCTGTGGCCTTGCCACTCAGATTTAAAAAAAACCCTTAGTGAAGTGTGAGGACTCCTGTTACATCATATGCATAAGGAGCTAGGGAAAAAAAGAATATTTTTACTGCTCCACCTGTTCGTTTTAATAGCTGTGGCATGGCTCACAGGGTGCATAACTCATAAATCACTGAACTGTTAGTCCAGGAAAATATCCACGTTATTATTTTACAAAATTTCACCAAAACAAATGCACAGATTGTTTTTAAATCACAGTGGGTTTCGTTTTTATTGCCTTAAACATTTAGAGCAGAGGTAAATTCTGGATGTATGCCAAAATATGTGCCTTCTGATTTACTTATTTTGTAACCACTCTTTATGGGGCCGCCTGCCACTACAAAAGTATTTTTTCAAATGTTAGAGAACAGAAAGGTTGTTATGTTAAAGCAAACCTATTCATTCATTTTAAAAGTGCTTAAATAAATACCCTGTAACAGAAGAATGTAAATGCTTACCTTTTTCTGCCTGTGCTGCCAAACACCAATCCATTCAAAAGGCATTGTTGCCTGAACTCCACTGGGATTCAAGCACTTCTGGGAGGTTGATCTCCATAGTCCCCCACAGTACTCACTGGGCTCTTGCTGACCCCCATGTCATACTGTATACTGTAGCGAGTTAGAAGTCAGCAGGAGACGGGGCGTGGCTTGGCGCGAGAAGGCTTCAGACGCATCCTGCCGGAGCTCCGAACCCATCCATCTCAATCCAAAGGAATCCTGCAAATCCGAGGACGGGTGAGAAGGAATACCACCCTCACTTTCCTCCTCCTACCCCAGGCTGCTCGCCCATACCAAAATTTCTGGTAGTTCTGGAGCCGCGAGCGGGCACCCACTTAGGCACATTACCGACGCTTATACTGGGCCATCCAAACTGCCCAGCGGCACCAGAATCGGGCACATAACCCGGGAGCCTGTGTGCCTGGATCATCCTTCCCTGAAAAGTTTCTCCCACGAGGAGGCTGTCGCCATAAAATCGGGCACGGAAAGTACGCGAGGCCGGGGTCCCGCCGAGGCCTACCAAAGCCGTCATATTGCGACTCTCAATAGTCGTGTTCCTCACAAACCCAGACGCCCATCCACACAGATATAGCCTCCCTATAACCCCGGGTCTCAGTACAACCTACCTGGGCACCATAAATCTGCCACAAGCTCACATTTTCATAGACATCTTTTCAGGCCTACTAACGGCGGCCATCTTGGCACACCCAAACCAAGACAAGCAGTTTTTTTTTGTTTTTTTGCTGTTTTTTTTTTTTCTTTTTTCAATAGCTCACTAGCTGAGCTATGATTAAGATGGCAGCTTAACCCCTTACTCTGCCACGAGTCGGTTGGCTTTCAGCACAAGAGGACCCCCAGACAACAGGATATGGGCAAAACTGACCGCAGCTCTTCAGCTTCTCGATCCCGCTCACCACGGGCTCCGAACGCGCAGGCCAGCAAGGGGTTTCACGACCTTTTTTGCACCCAACCCCGAGATGCTGCAACCACCACCCAACTCTCAGGAGCCACCATGCAATCCAACAAGAGCCCTTCCGGGACGCCGCATGAGAAGTCCCCGACCGGCCCTGAAGACCAAGAACGCACACTTAACCTGGCGGATCTGAAAGCAGTAGCTGCTGATATAAAAGACTCCCTGTTTGCGGCCATATCTGATCTCCGCAAAGACATGCAAGTAACGACATCAAGACTAGAGGAGGTGGAAGAGCTAACTGACCGCCACGATACAGATATACACGAGTCCCAGCAGGCCCTCAACGCCCACTCCCTACAGCTGAGGGATATCCACCGGCACCTGGAAGACCTCGAACAGGAGCCGTAGACACAACATCAGAATTAGAGGGCTGCCGGAATCCTTGGAGCCGGCCCAACTTACCCAAACAGTCTCAACCATATTCAACAACATTCTGGAAAGACCTCCTGAGACACAAATTGAAATGGATCGCCTTCATCGCGCCCTGCGACCGCGACGCAGAGACACAGACCCCCCTAGGGATGTCATTGGGAATGTTAACAATTTCCAAGTCAAGGAGGAAATCTTATGCAAAGCCAGGGCCAAAAATAGAATCCTCTCTAATGGAGTGGAGATTAAGCTGTATCAAGACCTGTCTCAAATCACCTTACAGAAACGCAAAAACCTTCGCCCCTTATTGGAGGCGCTACGGGGAAGAGACATTCCATATAGATGGAAATTTCCTTTCTGCCTCTCTGCTGGCCCACCAGGACGCGCCGCTCAGCTGCGTGTCCCTGAGGATATGGTGAGTTTTTGTGAAACTCTTAACATTCCCTTCATGGACATCCCAGACTGGCATCAAAACCCACAACTCCCAGCACTAAACATGGAAGAACCAATGGAATTTCAACAACATGGCCCAGCAACCACTCCTCGTAGAAGACGCCTGTCAGCACGCAACTCACCACCACCTGCTAATCGAAGAGCACCGGGCGGTGGAAGCGTCCCGCCCTCCCCGGTTCACAGAAAGCCTAGGAGAGACTAACTGCCTGTCTCTTCACAAGTGTATATATCCCTCTAAACATTCCATGATATCTCCCTATAGAAATGCTCTGTTCTCTCTTCCACCTACTTTCAGAAGTCAGCAGGAGAAACCAGTGATAGCTTCAGGGAACCAAAAAGATTGACAATACAGATAGTGAACTCTCAGCTCAGGCCACAGGAAGGGTAAGTATTTACAATCTTCTTTTGCAGTTATTTGTTTAGGCACTTTTAATATTTAATAGATAAATATAGTGAAGCACTTTTTCAAATAAAGTTTATTATACCAATACTACCACAAAATTAACATACTCTATGCAAACATGATAATAGTGCACATCATTACAAATAACTCAAAAACATATTCCAAGTGAATTTCATATACTGTAAAAAAAAAATCATGCAAACATGTCCAAAGGTTAATTTCCCAAAAATAAAAAATAAAAATACATCTCCCAAAATAAAAATAATACAGATCTTCACCACTGTGCACATTTTCCACTTTCCTGTGATCACTTAAACTTGTCCACAGTGTCCTCCACACTCTCCATGCATCAAGTGTTATTTAGGTGTGCCCTCGCTTCCTTAGGTGGACCTCTAAGTGTGTGTGAGGTATGTGAACACTTTACAGATCTCTTCAGCTCCTGGACTCCTCCTCTCAAACACTCAAGCTTCTCTTCCACTTCCCCACAGGAATATTTGCTCATGAAAGATATAAATGCAAATGCCCTAATAGTGTAATATGTAAACATTTATTGGCAGCTCACTTGACAGAAAACATGAACTGACTTATTGCCAAACAATATGACATTAGATTCTCACATGTCCCTCTCCTGTCTCTCACAAGCTCTCCCGGGAGTACTGCCCACCATGGTGATCTCACAGCCCTGCCTCATTACAGGTTACATCCAATCAGGACTTCTTCAAAGGATCCTGATTGGATGTAACATGTAAGGAGGCGGGGCTGTGCGATCCTCACAGTAGGCGGTACTCCCTGGAGAGCTTTATTTATCCCTGAGAACATTTTTTCTTGCACATGATTGGATGATGGAAGTCAACAGAGCTCTCCCTTATTTACTAAGCTCTATAGCACTTGAACTTGCAGAGTGCAACTGCACTTGGATAAGGGCACAGTTTATTTCCCTTTAGTAAATCAACTCCTTTATGAAGATCCCTTTGTTTCCATGGATTACAAATTGAGTAGCCCGCCACAAAATTTAGGGGTGTCACTGGCCAATGGTTAATTATGGTCTAAGAGTGTAGTTTGGGCGCAATAGTTTTCTGCTTTTAACACATTAAAGTAGAACTATGGTCAAAATGAAGAAATCAATATGTTATGCACCTATATAGTCTGTTAAACAACTCACTGATTGTTTCACAAAAAGCAGTAAGGATGGTGAGCTATATACCTTGTCCCCTGCTGTCATGTGTACTTCCTTTAGTGAGGTGACAACTTTATTTCCTGGTTTTCTAATTGCCTGTGTTAGACTCCTGTTGTCCCCATTTGCGTCTATTCTCTCTGCAAAAATGTCCTGACATCGGGGGGGGAGGGGCTCCTATATCAATGCAAATCCCAGGAATTTTATTTTACACAGAAGTCCTGATTAGGCTCCACCCAGGATCGACCCCTGAAGCCTCACCCACTCCCACCTATGTCCTGCCCACTGCTCTAGCTCCTAGCCGGGGCTTCATGGGCCAATTGTGAGTGGAGCCTAATCAGGATTTGTATGTAGAATGCAAAAAAGACAGTGCTGTGCTAGGCAATCATTCAAATTAGTACAAAATAGATAAGGATGTGTTCTAGTAAAAAACGTAATAAACCATAACATACCACTATGGATATGCTATAAGGTGTTGAATAATCAAAATACAAGCATAGGTGCATAAAAAGGAATACAAAATATGGATGTGTTTAGTGAAAATACTTCATAAACCGTAACGTACCCCTATGGATACGTCATAAGGTATTTGATAAACAAAAAAAGGCATAGGTATGTAAAAAAGGGGAAAATAAGTTGTACACAGATATAAGAGTCTCTAATAAGAAGTCCCAAATGGTGAAAGAACTTTAAAACAGCTGTTTCTTAGTGGGGTATAGTAATTCCAATTTCCACAGATCACCAGTGCCACCACCGACAGAAGAAACCAGATGTCTGCTTTCCAGAAAGGTTGGATTGACATGAGCGTACGGCCAGAGAATCAATAAGGCTTGTGTGGGATAAACCCAGCGAATCGCCACTGTGTGGTTGAACTTGATGGAAATGCCTCCTGTTAGGTAGTTGTTCCACTTTGTCCACAAAGGAGGGAGCAAACCAGATTATCCTCAGTTTTTCCCAGTTTATGCAGCTATTCAAACTATAGCAAGGGGAACCAGAAAGCTGGTCCTCAATATTCACCACATCAGTGGGTCACATGCAGTAAAAAATGTGAAAAACTCCACTTACCATAAAACAGAAAAAAACACCTTTTTTGATACAGGTGTGCAAAATGAACATAAAAGCCAGCATACAAAATTGTAAAAACAGGATAAAAGAACTACTGTGATCAGCACCCAAGCCTCAACCGATGCGTTTTGCCCTATTGGGTATCATCTGGGGCATGGGGCTCACGTGCCAGCATCACAGTATATATACCTTACCTAACATGCATCTTTCTAAATTGAATTTGGCAGCAAAACATTGATATTTCGGTTGTTTCCGCCGTATAGACCGAAATGGCGCTGGCATGCGTTCCAGGCCTCATTCTGAGAACCCCTAAGCCTATCAGACCACTAGAAAGGTGGATGCAAATTAAATAATGTGTCACATCCGGTCCAGAGCAGACGTGACCTCTCTATCGCGTCACGTCCGTTCTAAAAGATAAACAAAGGAACCAGGAAGAGAGCCAGGAGGATATGGCGACTGGATGTGCGTCCGTTACTTCAGCCCAAAGCTCATCTCAGGGTGGAAGCACGGACGAAATCATATAGACTAGAGAAACAGACACCAGAATCCTCAATGACAAAATTCCTAATTTTGTTCTCTGTAAAACCATTAAGATAATAAACAATCCGGACATAAAGAGAATTCACATATAAGATACAATAGTATTTGGATAATTCTAAAGCAATAAATGGGAAGCCCGCCATCTAGTGTGAAAAATGGACGATACAATGGGATTGACCTTACAGGGTCATGCACCGAATGTGTGCTGCATTAATTGTTTTAATCTTCACTATATGTGGTCTTTTTGTATTCAATGTATGTCATGTAATAAAATGTCAAGTTTTTATATATTCTCACTATTTCATGCCTCTACTTGGGAGATTCTAGCGACAGCCTTTAAAGTCCCAACTTTTCTCTTTATTGGTGTTTTGTCCATGTTTCCAGTATTAGTGTATCTGTGAACCATTAGTTGTAGGCCTAACTACAAGAGTACACTGTTTTCAGAATTTTAGAGCCTTAGGCTTGCCAGTCAAATAGTGCATAATAAAATGTATGGTTACACTTAGTTACAAGTGATACAAGTATTTTAAAAGACCAGCACAGACAAGAACCTATGATTAAGCTTGAGCTGCATATTAATGGCAGACTTGTTAGGCCCAAGCAAAGTGTAACTGAATCTCTGCCTTTCATAAATCTATTTAAACAGTTGACTGATGATTGAGGTCAAGGTGTTAGTTAACAGCATTTGTATGTTAAATATATCCAGAGTAGATGTGCACTGTTCCCTTGAACTCATAATGTGATAATGCAAAATATTTAAAACATAGTGTAAAAAAACGTAAAATGTTGTGAAAGTTTAAGATGAATATACATAAACGAAAATATAGTTTACAGCTTCCGGCCATAAGGATTGTAGCTGCAGTTGATGCTTTCCAATTATGGTATAATGAATTGCTTTTTAAAATTAAATTGCTTTTGATTTATATTACCTAAAGCAAGAACCAATAAAATCATAAAATATTTATGTGATTTTTGGAATTCCCACAAGCAGCTTTGGAACATAAATCATATTTTGGCACTTCTCGCTTACCTCAGTTTTTATGTTTGTAATATAAATGTATTAATCAAAAACTGATGCTTGGGATTAGATAATAATGTAAAAGAAACCCTTAAATTAGATTTGCATGATTTTAACTATTCTTTAATCTGCTTCTGGGCAAGCAAACAGATTTGTGTCAGCTGTTATTGCATTATGCCTTAATTTTCTTCCTTGAGTGCAGCATTAGATGAAAGAGTATTGAATTGCACTCAGCATGGATTAGCTAAGCAGTGTCTGTTCTGCCAAAGACCAAATAGGTTTCCTTCCTTCTATATTTATATGCTCTTGCTCTTTCTTCCTCTTCAAATAATTTCAATTATACTTCCATCTGCAAGGAATAAGATATCCTCTTGACGGTGAAAGTAAGCACTGTTATTGATGACTTTTCTGTCTCAAAGAAAATGTTTGCAGTTATAATACTTGACTGTGTTTATATTTTGATGGATGTTTTAACAAATGGCAAAAGTACAAATTGTTTCCATGTAGTTTAAGGTGATCAAGCCTTGTTTGTCTTGGATACACACAGCCATCCAGCCACCTATGTTTGTCTGTGTGTATAATTCAAGTGCATCTGTGTGTAAAATTCAAGTGCAAGTATAAATTACATCATAATTTAAAGAGAACCTGTACTATATAAGTTGTGCAAAGAAAATTAAAAACAAGTGAAAATCAAGAAGTAGAGGAAGAAGAAAGCACAAATACACAAAAAGAATACAGCATATACATAGGGATGCTTCCTCTCTAGCAAGCACTCACAAGAACAGTGAGCAGAACAGAACTGACATCACTAAAGCCTCGTACACGCGTGTAGATTGTTGGCCAACCGAACGTCCAACTTTTGTCCAAATTGGCTATTGGCGGTTGGATCTAGCGTAGTGACAGTAGTCAAATAATCGGCCAACAAAGCCGAACATAGTGACGTGTTACAAGCGTAAAACGAGGAAGTTCAGGTGAATGTGATTTGTGAATTAGGAACACAGGTTTACACGACCAAACGCTTCCTTGTTTCTGAGAATGCATGTTTGCAGTTTCAACTTTTTGTTGGCCAACTTCTGTACACACGAGCTAACAATTGGCCAACGCCTTGTTGGCCAAAAAAAGTTTTCTAGTCTTGTCAGCTAACTTCTGTTGGCCAACAATTGGAAATTGGTTGTTGGATCATGCGTACTAATGGTCAGATTATCGGCCAACAGGCTGTTAGACAACCGTTGTTGGCCAATTGTTGTACCCTGTGTATGGGCCTTTAATCTCACTCCAAATCCCATGAGGCTAGCAGTCAGAAGCAGTGATTTGTTAGATTCCCACTGCAGGTGTATAGCTGTAAGAATACAAAAATTCCAAATAGTTCTCCTCTGGTAGATTCTAAAAATTATATTAAATTGACTTAATAAAATAATTATGATCACATCAAGTGCCATGTCTTTTGATATGTACATCATTGTGTAGGCAAGGCGGTATGCATATCCAGCCAAAAAGTGGAAGTTTCAGCATTATATATGTTCAAAGAAAAAAATATATATATTAAAAATTCTTCTAAGGGATATTTGGCCCATTAGGGAGCACAAGCTGGTATCATATTCTAGACTTTGATTTAAAGTTATAGCTTTGAAGTTATTTTCCCCAAAAATAGGGCTTAGCTGCTGTCCTTTTCTGGAAAGTGATATCTTCATAAATCCATAAGTTCATTGGAGGAAGATATATAGGGAAAGGTGGTGGCACGTAGTTGGAACAGCGAGTGGAGTGGGCATTTGATTTTTGCAAGGACCCTATTCTATATAAGGTTCCAGGGTTACCACAGACCCTAGACGTTTACAGTGAATCTGTAGCCAGGCTATGGACATTCAGGTATTTACAAATTCTTAAAGGGTAACTTCACTTTTGTGGGGAAAAAATATTACATGAAAAAAAGAATTGATATAGCATATACAATTGCGACACAAGTCATATTGTAATTAAATGTTATTAAAAATTACCTTTCCTTTTCAATCTGCAGCTCTGTAATTTTCTGTAAATGCAATGCAATATAGCAACTTGGAGGTGTTCTGTACACAGAATGTGTAGAGAACACTCCCCAGAAACATAATTTCCTGTGATTGGCTTACTGATTTTCAAATTTCAAGCATCCCCTGCAACAAAAATGTAATTATTGGTGAGATACTCCCAGTAGGAAATCACATCTAAAGGGATGGAGACCCTGCCGCTTTCCTCATTAAAACCCTGCAGGTGCAGTACCTGATTGATAATTTTGAAACCACTCCCACTAGATTCACTTACCACATGGACACAAACACCCAGGGATTTCTTCAGAATAACAAAAGGTAAGAATCTGTAACAAAGTTTGTTAAAATATTTGCAATGTACATTGAACACCTACAGAGGTATGTTTTTTTTCTTAACATTTTGCTTTCCAATTATGGTATAATGAATTGCTTTTTAAAATTAAATTGCCTTTGATTTATATTACCTGTATGTCTGTGTATGTAAACATGGATCTCCGTTCTGACAGAGGAGAAAGGGCTGTGATCACAGGCTTCCTGTATATGGAAGCTGTGATCACTCTCCTCCCCCACTCAGCTTAGCCCCCATACAATTAAAACACACAGTTAACCCTTAGAGCACCCCCTCCAGGTTAACCCCTGCCAATGGCATTTACACAGTAATCAGTACATTTTCATAGCACTGATCACTGTATAAATGCCAATGGTCCCAAAAAAGTGTCAAAATGGTCTGACATGTCCGCTGCAATATAGCAATACTGCTAAAAATCACAGATCCCCGCCATTACTAGTAAAAAAATAAAAATAAAATAAAAACCCCATAAATTAATTCTCATCATTTGTAAATGCACCTTTTGTGCAAATCAATCAATAAACGCTGATTGCGATTTTTTTCTTAAACAAAAATATGAGGAAGAATATAAATCGGCCAAAACTGATGAAAACATTTTTTGTTTTTATTTTTTTTTGTATTTGTATTTTAGCAAAAAGTAAGACAATTGGATCAAATACCACCAAAAGAAAGCTCTATTTGTGTGAAAAAAAGGATGCAAATTTTGTTTGAGTACAACATCGCATGAACGCGCAATTGTCAGTTAAAGCGTCGCAGTGCCGAATCGCTAAAAGTGCTCTGGTCCTAAAGGGGGAAATCCTTCTGGGGCTGAAGTCGTTAAATAAAATGCAAAATATTGAACTGCGTTAGTGTACATGTACTGCATTATATTGAGGTGCGTTAGTGCACGTTTAGTGCAGTATACTGATACGTATTAGTGCACGTTTAGTACAGTATATTGATGTGCGTTAGTACACCTTCACTGCAGTATATTGACGTGTGTTAGTGCACGTTTACTGCAGTATATTGAACTGTGTTAGTGCACTTGTACTGCAGTATATTGAGGCGCACTAGTGCACGTGTACTGCAGTATATTCAGGTGCGTCAGTGCACGTTTACTACAGTATATTGATGTTAATGCATGTTTACTGCAGTATATTGAAGTGCGTTAGTGCACGTTTACTGTAGTATATTGAAGTGCGTTAGTGCATGTTTACTGCAGTATATTGAGCTGCGTTAGTGCATGTTTAAAAAAAATATTTAGAATGGCGTTAGTAGTTGGTAACTATAAGGTTAAGAGAGTCACTGCATGACTAATGTAATAGTCCAAAGTAGTCCATAAAGAGTCCATGGGAAGATCCAAAGGATTCCCCTCGAAAGAACCAACCGGCACACAAAGGGGCAGCTCTGGAATGGATACAAACAAGACAAAGCATGCCAAACTTAAGTGCAATATACCATGATGAGTGTTTATTAAATAGCAAATGGATACTCACATAAGGGTTAAAAACATGCATGTGAATGCAGGAAAGTCTAGGCCCGAGAAGCTGTGTCACTCCTCCTCGGCGGATGTCAGAATGAATCCAGTAGCCACGTCCATGCAGATGGAGAGAGGTGAATGGGCCCGGCCAGATGGTCATCTGAAATCCACTACACTGGCGTGGATACAGCCGTGGAATGCACGAGCGCCAGAAACCGGAAGTCCAGAGGATCCGGAGGTGACGTTGGCTAACGAATCGGTCAATAGGGTGATGCATTTTAATGCTTCTGCGCATTTTCCACAGACCCAGATCAGAGTGGAGCAAGGACGCTGTTATAGGCAGCCTGGAGGGACATGCTCGGTCCGAGTGGATATCCAATTAAGACACGGCCTGTGAATCCTGTGCAGCGCTGCTTATCCTGGCCTGTTTAACAGATTATTGACATAACCCAAATTCATTACACTTAAGACTACACTGATAAAAGCTGATGGGAGTACGACAGTAAAATAATACTTTAAATAGAATATGTGAAAAAATTCATAATTTAAAACCAAAAAAAAAAAAAAACAGACATACTGAGAGTGCATAATTGTACTATAGTAAAAAGCATCAGGCACCTCCAAAGCACACAAATGTATACAAGACCACCCATACACACCTGTATATTTGTAAAAGGACATAAATTGTACAATAACTTAAAAATTATTATTATAATATGTAACATTATTAGCAGGAATTGCTTTATGACTAAAACTCATAGTAACATTATATAATAATTGCAAATTTTTTTAAAACAGATTCTGTATATGTATACATATCATTATTATGTGTAGTATAAGGTAAATCTCGTTAAGGGAGATATTTTTCTCTAGAATGGAAAATAAATAAACAATGACAGAGACCTAGAAATATGTCTTACAATGCATCTTATTATCAACCACAACCTTGTTATATATCTTCTAATCTATAGTGGAACTGCATACTTACCATTCCACTATAGACGTTTGATCCCTTAATGTCTGTAATAGATTATATAATATTATTGTATATTAAATAAGTAAAATATGTGTGCATATACATACCCCTGTATATATACACATATACACATACACACATGCACACCAACACTAACATGTGTCTCAACTTACATGTGCAATATATATATACATATGTGTGTTTTCTCAGATTGATACAAGGATAAATTAGATAATAGTATGTATTTCTATTTCCTCGTTTAGACCCATGGGCACTAAAAAAATCTAAGTATATATCCAAAATATCTCTTGACTACAAAGTCTGCAGAATCGCTCGGCCGGGGGGTACTTATCTGGAATAGACTCAATGACCCACACTTGGAGACCCTCCGCAGACTGTGAGTGACATTTGGAGATTTGACGTTTACTGCAGTATATTGAAGTGCATTAGTGCACTTTTACAGCAGTATATTAAAGTGCCTTAGTACACTTTTACGACAGTATATTGAAGTGTGTTTGTGCACTTTTACTGCAGTATATTGAAGTGCCTTAGTGCACTTTTATGCCAGTATTTTGAAGTGCGTTAGTGTAGTTTTAATGCAATATATTGAATTGCATTAGGCACTTTTACTGCACTATATTGAAGTCCCTTAGCTTTCCAATTGACGATCCACTGGATTACTGGGTCAAGAGAATAGATCACTGGCCAGAACTTGCCCAGTGTGCAATTGAGCTGCTGGGTTGCCCTGCATTCAGTGTGCTTTCCGAACAGGCATTCAGTGCTGCCGGAGGTTTTGTGACAGATAAGAGTGTGCGTCTGTCCACAGACTCAGTTGACCGCCTGACAGTTATCAAAATGAATAATTCTTGTATTAGCAGCAGCTATCAAGCCACTGATGCCGATGTTGCCAATTTAGTGTTTTTGGCATGTGGAATCTGTGCAAGACTGTCTAGGATGTCTAGCTTTGTGGGTGTTGATTTTATCGTGAAGAAACTTTTTGGTATAGGTTTCATGGGCACAATTAGCACCCAAGGTCCAATTTTTCCACAGCTGTTTGACAGGTGCATATTGTCAGGGCTGGGCTCAGCTCTCCCTTCTCAGAGCAAGCTGCTCAGCTGAGGGCTAATTGCCAATCTCAGCTTCCACTCTGTCTCACCTGATGACCATATCCTGCCTCTTTAAGCTAGCTCTGCTGCTATATAAACTCAAATAAGATCGCAGATGCCTTCACCTGGTCAACATCTCTGGAGAAATCTCTGCTGTGTGTTCCTGTGAAAGACTTTGCCTGTTTGATGTTCCCTTCTGGTTCCTGGATTCAAGACCCTGCTTGGCTGACTCTCCTCCTGGCTCCTGACCCTGCATTCCATTTGTTTGACCTCGCTGATCTCTGGACTCCTGTTTCACTGGCTTGCTCTGACTATCCCCTTTGGTTACTGAACCCTGGCTATGTTTTGACCATGTTTACTCTGTTAACATTTTATCTTTTTATTAAAAAGTGTGATTTTACTGCACTTCTGTCTTTGTCTGATTCATGGTTCCTGACAGTAGGCGAAGGCCATGAATTCAGAAAATGCAGTCAATCAACTTGCTGGTAATATTTTTTCCAGATTGAATGAGCAGGATCACCTCATGGTCAGTTTGCCATAGTGTCACAGACGCTCCTGAATCGCACTGCTCACCTGGTTCCTCATATGTTGGCTGTTCTGGCACAACCTGTGTTGCAGGCCGCTCCTACTGATGCTCAAGTCTCTGTGCAAGCACCCACCTCAAATATTACCTCTATAAGAGGTATGTCTGGTTCCAGTCTGCTTCCCCAGCGATTTGAGGCAATCCGATGCAGAGGGTTTTTCAACCATGTTGGGATATACTTTGAGATGCTGCCCCAGGCATTCCCTACAGACAGAAGAAAAGTAGGCTTTGTGATTTCTTTGCTTTCTGACAGAGCCTTGGCCTGGGCAAACCCTTTATGAGAGATGCAAAAACCTGTTACTCAGAGTATGTGGCCTCCTTTAAAAGGGTATTTGAGGGGGGCGTGGCTGGCTGGCAGAGCAGATGGTTGCACAGCTCTGAATCTCCTCTCGTCCTCCAGCCTAATAGCGGCATCAACCCGACATCTGAGCCTCCAAAACCTCCACCATCCTGGAGCAATCTCCCCTCTCTCAGGGCATCATGCCCAGAAGACGAAATTCGCCCTACAAGCTCCAGAAAATCACAGACTTCTACCCGGCCGGAGCTCCATGTGCAGCCAAGATGGCCGCGGTGGCAGCTACAACAAAGATTCGCTTACAGTACGCATGAAGAATTATATCGACCAGATCCACGGCTTTCCAGGCCTCTCTACGAAGGAGATCCTGGTGAGTTATCTCCAACTCTGTCTCCCTCCTCTCAAAGCCCTCTCAAGTCCAGGCCTCAAATAGACAAGCTCCCCATAGCAACAGGGAACCTTGCTGACTCCCAGGCCCCGCACTCTGCTATTGAAGCATTCCCGGCCTCTGACCAGCCTGCGTCTGAACTTGCCATAAAAAATGTGCTCCTATCGTTAAAGCAGGCCCTACACTCAGACCTGATGGCCGCAGTAACCCCACTATCCCAGGCCCTACAAGAACAGGACCAGCGACTAACTCACACTGAAACAAAAGTAAGTGAGCTTTGCCAGGCCCATAACGACATCATAGATGCCCATTCTCACCACAAAGCCATAATTGAGAAGCTCCAACTTAAAATAGTGGATATGGAAGATCGTTCCAGATGGAATAATATTAAGTTCTGCGGCATACCCGAGTCGGTGACCCCGGAGTCCCTAATACCCCATATCCAGCAGCTGATGAAGCACTATATTCCCACACTGACTGATACTGAAATGGCCATAGATAGGGCACACATAATCCCTAAACCAGCCTTTCTCCCAGCTTCTGTGCCCTGAGATGTGCTGGCCAGAAATAATTTCTACCAAACAAAAGAAAAATTGATGATGGCACCAAAACACACACAGCCACCCCCAACTTCACATGCGGGAATAAAGCTGTATGCGGACCTGTCAAAGGCAACCCTACTGAATAGGAAAAAGTTGGTTACTATCACTAAAGCACTGCGTAACCACAATATTGGATACTAGTGGGGCTTCCCAACAAAGTTAAGAAACAAAAACAGGGCAGAACATATACCGTCAGATCCCTGGAAGCAGGCCTGGATTTACTTAAAGAATGGCACATTTTGCCTGACGATACTGACCCACAGGCCCAAAACCTCTCTCGCCAGATGGAAACAGAAGAGTTACAGATATCCTAATACAGGGACTGGTACGTCTTTCCACCAGTTCACAGACTCGAACCATTACCTTTGGCTGGATTACATCGGCCTATGTGATGTTTTATACACCCAATTTCACTTTACACCATATTAATGCATTATTGATATGGTCAACTTTTTCCCCCCAGATGGCAGTAGTTCCGTTGACTACTAGTTGCACCTGCCTTTCTAGCAGGTCTTTTTTACTTATGTTTTTTTGTTATACCCTATCTTGTCCCAAATCCTACTATGTCCTGTATGCTGCGTATGCACGTACTCTGATAACGCAACTCCACAATTGAACTCTCTAATGGATAAATTTACCAGACATCTAAACCAAGACAAAGACAAATCAAAGCACTTCCACCTACCCTATCAGATTATAAAAACTACACCGTCACCATCCTTCTCGAAGAAACAACTGAGATCCGAGAAAACAGCACTGTATATGCCTAATCAACTATTCAAACCTCTGTCACCTGCTCAATATGGCACTTAAAATTTTACACCAACTCAAGGCAGATGTACTATTCATACAAGAGACTCATTTTATGACCTCTAAAACACCCTCATTTCAACTGAAACATTACTCCTAGAGTTGAGCGAACACCTGGAAGTTCGGGTTCTGCTGGTCCGTCCGAACTTCGTGACAAAGTCCGGGTCCGGGTCCGGACGGAACCCGAACGATCGCACGGACAACGAACCCCATTGAAATCAATGGGGACCCGAACTTTTAGGCACAAAAATGGCTGTAGGAAAGTCCTGGAAAGCCCCAGAGGGCTGCAAAAGGAAGTAAAATGGGGGTAAGGGTAGGGCAAGTGCCCTACAAAAAAATGGGGACAGGGAAATAACTGTAAATATTTTTAAAAAAATAAAAACATAAAAAAAGCAAAAATGGAGGTGAATGTGGATCATCTTCAAACTGTGTCTGAAAAGTATTAATTAACGGTAGAAGCCATATAACTGTTCTAAAATCATCTTCAAACTAGGGCAAGTGCCCTACAAATAAATGGGGATAGGGAAAATAAATTAAAATCAAGTAA
>BLSH010159817.1:258431-268797 GCA_018402905.1 Glandirana rugosa
TTGCAAGCCCAGGCATGGCTTGAAATCCCACAGGCACCGTGCCTGGGCCTGGGCCTGTAAAGTTTTTAGCAAGCCCAAGCCAGGCCCCAAGACGATAAAATGAGGTGCACAACTCTTCGACGTCCCGTCGGTTAGTTGTTCGCAAAGTCACCAAACGGGAATCTTCGGTAGTGTCGGTACGGATGATTACCGTACCGACACTAACCGGCCACGTAGTACACTGGGTCGGAGAAATATTCGACCTCAGTGTCACGACGTCAGTGTACGAGGAACCCAATCATATCCCTTTCCATCGACTGCCGCACTCCCTGTCTAAAATCGGTAAAATTCTGGACTAGCCGAACCCGAACGATTTTTGAAATGTCCGGGTCCGGGTCCGTGCCACGGACACCCTAAAGTTCGGTACGGACCCGAACGTTACAGTCCGGGTTCGCTCAACACTAATTACTCCAAAACCTTTATGTCTACCAACCCCAACAAAACTAACGGGGTACTCACAACGATTCACGACTCTTTACAACTCACCGCACTTTTGGAAATCGCAGACCCACGGGGCGATACCACATACTTATCTGCGAGATAAATCAAACATGCTATACACTAATCAACGTATATGGCACTAACTCCACGCAAATTTGCTTCTTCAAAAAAACTCTTTGCTAAAATAGAACCCGCCAAAAAAGGTCACTTGATTATAGGGGGAGATTTCAACAAAGACTTGGATACTTCAACAAACAGAAAACCTACTCACCAGACTCTCGCCTCTCTTTTACACTCAAGTGGCTTATACGATATATGGAGATGCCAGCATGGAACAAAAAAAGACTACTCTTACTTCTCCCCATCTCATCTCTCCTACTCAAGGATTTATTTCTTTCTCACAGATAAATGGACCCTCCAACAGATCACAAAATCCACCGCTGGCACAATTACGTTGTCTGACCATGCACCAGTGAACATTGAAATCGGCTCTTCCCTACAAAATATATCATTCCGGTTATGGAGACTGGACCCTACTTTACTTAAGAACCCCATGCACTGCAAGGCAATCAAAGATGCCCATGTTCTATTTTTTGAGACCAACTCCTCTACAGACATACCCATAACAACATTATGGGCAACATATAAGGCTTTTTTTAGAGGCATCTGTATTAAATTACAATGTATAGAGAGGAAACCGGTCGTGATAGATTGAAGCGGTGCTAGAATCTATTAAAACCAAAGAAGAAATTAATAAAACTTCCCCCTCCCAGTCCTTATCCACATCCCTCCTCAAAGATAGGAACAAATTACACTCCCTCCTTTCACATGATTATGCCACCCAACTTAAAGTAGCTAAAGCAAACTTCTACTCCCTAGGAAACAAAGCAGGAGCCAAATTAGCCGAATCTGTGAAACAATAACGCCTTAAAACCGTAATAACCAAAATTCTCCACCCAAGTAAAAAATCCCCTGTTTACAATCCATTGGAAATAGCTAACTCATTTAGCGAATATTATCAGTCCTTCTACAACTTAAGACGACACCTCCACTCTTCAACCTACCCCAGATTCCATTCAGGCCTTTCTACAATCAGTAAATCTCCCCACTCTATCCCCAGAACAATTGAGAACTCTCTCTGTACCTTTCTCATCAACAGAAATAGAACAAATAATAAGAACCTTACCCCCTAACAAAGCACCAGGAGGTGATGGATATGTTAACGAATTTTACAAACAATATGCCGCTGCTCTCTCTCCACACCTCACGGACCTATTCAGTTTTGTCGCGACCTCTGGAACCTTTCCTAAAGAAATGTTATCATCGGTAATAACAACCATACCCCAACCTGCTAAAGACACGGAACATGTACAAAATTACAGACCAATATCCTTGATTAATACAGATGTCAAAATTTATGCCAAAATAATAGCCCAATGACTAGTAACAGTACTTCCCTCCCTGGTCCATCCGGACCAAGTAGGGTTTATCTCTGGCCGCCAGGCACCTGACGCTACCAGGATGATTCTTTCTCTCATACATAATGTGGAACTAAAGCAAACGCCTTCTCTGCTCCTATCTTTGGATGCAGAGAAGGCATTTGACCACATACACTGGGGATTCCTGAAACTAGCTCTGCAAAAATTCGGAATCGAAGGCTGGTTACAAACAGCCATACTCACCCTTTACTCTTCCCCATCCGCAAGAGTACTGGTAGACGGTATACTTTCAAAACCCTTTGATATCACAAATCGTACGAGGCAGGGGTGTCCCCTCTCCCCTGTCAATTTTGCCCTCCTTATAGAACCCTTGGTCACCAAAATTAGAGAAAATCCCCTAATTTTGGGTATTCCCCTTGGAGACGCAGAACATAAAGTAAGTCTACTCGCAGACAACATTATATTAATGATCACAAACCCCACTCAA
The DNA here is from genome assembly GCA_018402905.1 of Glandirana rugosa. NCBI lineage: Eukaryota > Metazoa > Chordata > Amphibia > Anura > Ranidae > Glandirana > Glandirana rugosa. Next base: position 260,838 of record BLSH010159817.1, read on the forward strand.
TCCCTCCCCACCATAAGGACAACCCTAAACCAATATGCTGATATATCCTACTACAAATTAAATGAACACAAATCCCAGATCCTAAATCTATATACACCCACACAGATCCAAAGGAATATCTCTAAAAAAATCCCTTTCACCTGGATCAACCATTCTATCCTGTATCTAGGTATTAAACTAGCTCCTACCATTAAACAAATTTACGTTCTCAACTACACTCCCCTGCTTCAAAGTATTCCCAAAGACTTGCTCTCTTATAGGTCTGCAGGTCTCTCCAAACTAGGTCGAATTACGTTGATAAAAATGTTTATACTACCAAAAATATTATATATCTTCAGGACACTCCCGATTCCAACCACGCTAACTTTCCTCTAAAAACTAGAGACTAGTAAACCAATATATTTGGGCGTCCAAGAAACCAAGGTGTGCTTCACATCTATTATATTACTCAGTTGCAGAGGGTGGTGCAAACCTACCACATATAAAAAAAATACTACCAAGCAGTACTCCTAGACCAAATTTTCTCTTGGTGGCACCCCTCCAAGGAGAAAACCTGGTCACTGATGGAATCCATAGTATCCAAACCCCTCTCCCTCCAAGGCATTCTAATACTAAACTCCCTAAACATAAAAACTAAACTAACACAACATCCATGCATTATGGCCTCTCTCGAAGCATGGAAAGACTTTCTGTCAGGCACACTAACTGCCAAGAAAACCATACCAATTCCCATCAACATACTACAGGGATTAACTGAACCCCTACATCTGGCTCTTTGGAAGACTAAAGACATTTCCTACCTAAAAGACCTATACCTACATGATAAAATAGCCTCATTCCTGTACCTCCATGCCAAATTTAATCTCCACTCCTCTACATACTTCACATACCTCAGAATACGCCAGTGAATATTAGACCACAAACTCCCCCTAATAACCAACCTGCCAATATCCATACTCCAATTTCTCTCAGCGACCGACTACCCACGCAAAGGCATCTCCTACTTTTACCTACATATCATTCAAATATCAACCAGGTTCATAACACCATCAATGTCCAAATGGGAAAAAACTTTAGTGCAGAAAATACCAGAATCAGACTGGAAGAAAGCCTTCACGCTCTCCTTTAAAGCCTCCCGTTGTGTAAACCATTGGGAAGCATATTTAAAAATTATACACGTTTGGTACTTGACACTTAAAAAACTCTCTAAAATTTATACAAACCACTCCTCACTATGTTGGAGATCTTGCGGAGAGACTGGAAAGCTGATTCACACCCTATGGTCATGCAAGTCCATAAAACCCGTTTGGAATAGAGTATTTACACTAATTTCAGAAATAACAGGTATCCAAACCCAACCAGATCCCCAAATAGCCCTGTTACATCTAGGGCTTGAGCAGTTTCTCATAAACTCCAGAACGGTCATTATACACCTGCTATATGCTGCCAAAATTAATATTACTAGACTTTGGAAATCAGACAGAACACCCTCATTCTTTAACGTGAGCTCAGATCTCAATTTTCAATACGAAATGGAAAAATGGTTTGCTTTCAGATTCTCTTCAGTCTCATAACTTGAAAACAAATGGAAAACTAGTATGATAAATATTTCATTATATATACCATATTTTTGATAAGTGTTGTAAACTATAATGATGTATAGGTTCAGATGAAGTGATATAGTAGGTACTATCCTATTCCATTTTCCCCTTCCCTTTACCCCACTTTGTGTACCCTTTATCCTATCTATACCTGAGTTCACTAGACTACATTGGACTCTTTCAATGCTGTTAAACAATCCTTTTTCCAGTTCCACAAAGTTGTACATAACACTATACCAGTGAACTGTTAGTTGAAAAATGGTGAACTTGTGGCTGTACCTATTTGTATTTGCTTGTTATGCTAAACATTAATAAAAAACAAATTAAATAAAAGGGTATTTGATGTTCCTGCACGCTCCATTACTGCTGCCAAAAGCCTCATGTCCATCAAGCAGGGTACGAGAACAGTTGCCAATTACGCCATTGAATTCCATACTCTGGCAGCAGAGGTTGCTTGGAACAATGAGGCTCTCGTGGCTGCTTTTTCTCATGGTCTCGGATAACCTCAAAGATGAGAAAGCAGCCCGAGACATACCACTGAGCTGTAGAGGTTGATTACATTTGACCTTCCTCTGTGGAGCACTTGCAGAAGCCTCCTGTATGTTTGGCTCCGAGCTTTGTAGTCCTGCCTGTACCTCCCTCACCTCCCATATCTCTAAAGCCTGTCAGTGAAGTAGAACCCATGCAGTTGGGCTACACACGTCTCTCTGTGGATGAGAGAGCCTTTAGGAGCAGGGAGGTATTGTGCCTTTATTGTGGCCAGGCAGATCCCTTTTTGAAGTCTTGTCCTACCCGTTAGGGGAGACACTTGCACCTGAGGTCCTGTAGGGGACAGACCTTAGGTGGCATTGTTTCATCCCCAGTTATCCAGAAGGATAAGCCCCTGGTTCCTGTTACCCTTTTTTGGTCTGAATCGTCTATCGAGATACAGGCTCTAATAGACTCTGGGGTTGCCTGTTAATAGATAGTGCCTTTGTGTCTAAGCACTCGATCCTGCTGCAGCTCCGGGCTACTCCACTTGCCATTGAGGCTATTGATGGGAGACCTCTACAGCCTGCCCAGGTGACTCATGAGATTGCTCCATTGACCATGGCCATAGGGGCTCTTCACCATGAGATAATCCAATTCCAAGTCATTTCCTCTCCTCATTTTCCAGTGGTTATTGGTTATCCTTGGCTACAGAGGCACAACCCCTCTTTTGATTGGCTTTGTGCGGAGGTTCATTCCTGGTCACCACAATGCAGTAAGACATGTTTTCAGAAAGCGGCTAAGGTTGTGTGTACCTCTTCACTCTCCTCCCTGCCGGAGGAGTACCGTGAATTTAGGGATTTCTTTGACAAAGGTTAAGCCGGTTGTTTGCCTCCACACCGGTGGTACGATTGCACAATCGACCTTCAACCTGGTGCCATACCCCCTCGTGGCCGGGTTTACCCATTGTCTGTCTCGGAGGATAAAGCCATGGAGGAGTATGTCGCAGATGCACTTTGTAGAGACCTTGTAACAATTATAGGGGTCTCAATCGCTTCACGAGCAACGTTTTTCACGAGTCTTGATCTGAGAGGGGTATACAATCTTGTGGGGATCAAGGAGGGTGATGAGTGGAAAACTGCGTTTAATACCAGGACAGGCCATTATGAATACCTCGTAATGCCGTTTGGTATTTGCAATGCTCCGGCAGTTTTTCAGGAATTCATTAACGATGTCATCTGAGATATGTTGCAACAATGTGTGGTGGTGTATCTTGATATCCTCATATATTTCCCTAGTATATATATATATATATATATATATATATATATATATTCCTTAGAGAGTCACCACACAGAGGTCTGTCGTGTGCTTCAGAGGCTGAAAGCTAATAACCTGTATTGTAAATTGGAGAAGTGCAAGTTCCATCGTAAGCTGGCTAAATTCCTGGGTTATGTCATTTCCACTGCTGGTTTTTTTATGGACCCATAGGAGCTATTGGCAGTACTACAGTGGACCCGACCCGTGGGTTTACATCCACTACAATGCTTCCTTGGCTTTGCCAATTATTATCGGAAGTTTATTTTGTAACTTCTCATCTCGGGTCAAGCCCCTGACCCACAGAATTGGTCTCCGGAGTCCATTAAGGCCTTTGAAAGTCTCAAGGCAGCCTTTGTTTCTGCTCCTGTGTTGGAAAATCTGGATCCTACGTTACCCTTCATCCTTGAGGTTGATGCATCCGAGACTGGTGTTGGGGCCCTTCTATCCCAATGTCCCACCTCCGAGAGTGTTATGCATCCTTGTGGCTGCTTTTCCAAGAAGTTGTCTCCTGCGGCATGCAATTATGAGATTGGGGACAGAGAGTTGTTAGCGATCATTTTAGCCCATAAAGAATGGAGGCGTCTCCTCAAGGGTACCACTGTTCCAGTTCTCAATTTGACTGACAAGAATCTCACATTCTTGTCTTGGCTAAACGCCTGTCCCCCAGGACGGTGCGATGGGCTCTGTTCTTGTCAAGCTTCAATTACATAGTCTCATTCTTTTTTTTAATCAGAAAACTTTTTTATTTAGAAAAAAAAACTGCAAATCACAGTAATTATACAGATATAATGTACCTTATAAAGTCATAACCAATGAATGCCATAAAGTCAGCCATGTACATATATGGTGAACAATTGGGAAGAGCAACAACAATCTCTATGGTCATACTGCCTTATGTGACACCCTTATCCTTGACCCACATCAATCTATGCGGAACATGTATCAGAGCTAGAAAGCCATCTGTCCCATATCTTATTATATTTGTGGGGACATCTCCTGTGTAGGTAGATCAGTTTCATATAGGGTAAGACATTGTTTACATCCCTTATCCAATCTGAAGGGGCGGGGGGACCGCCTGCAGCCACACCTTTGCTATTGTCTTTCTTGCCAAAAATAAGAATAATGTTGCAGTATCTTTATCAATGCTTAAATCTGAAAGCAGGCCCAGAATGCAGCGCTTTGGGTCTATTGCAACAGGTGATCCCATAGTATTGTGTAAGAATTTTACTACCTGAGGCCAAAAGGTTTGGATTTTCGGACAAGCCCAGATGAGATGGTGGAAAACGCCTGGGGCCATCTGGCACATCGGACTCAGCGGACTTCTATCTATCGTCTTTGGGGTGTAAGGTACGCTCTGTGTAAGATGAACAGTTGCGTTACTCGGTCTGACAGCTTAGGAGAAACTTGCCTGACCCCCTCCATAATTTCCTCCCAGTCTTCATCTGCCATGTCCCCTATATCAACCTCCCACTTTGTCTTAACTCTATATGCCAGCTGGGCAGTACTGGGCTGGCGTATGGTCTGGTACACTGTCGATATGAGCCGTTTGGGGTCATCCCCTTGTAGAATAGAGAGCACCTCAGGGTGGGTCAATTGAGGATAGCCCCGAAGCAAAGTGCGAGGTGAGGGTATGCCTCAACTGCAGGAACCTGAAGAACATATTGTTGGGTAACGCAAACTCCTCTTTCAGGATTTGGAAGGGTTTGGGCCTGTTTGGGGCCATAACTTGCCCCAGGTGTATAATCCCCCGGTCTATCCACAATTTGGGGACCATAAGCAGTTCTGGCAGATCATTATTGAACCACAGGGGAGTGTGGGAATGATGTGCTGGGATTTTCGATTCCTTTACATGCCATATGTACCTGTGATGAGTGGCCACTGATTTAGGGGGGCGAGACCAATTGGGATGAGATAGGTTCCGCAGTGCCGCCTGTATGGGGGTGTATGCGAGGTGTTGAGGTCTGTGACTTATACGCGCTTAGTAACTAGGGCAGTCAGTTTTGAAGTAATGGTAGAAGTGAGAAGCCTGTGACGCCAAATAATAATCATGAAGGTCCGGGAGGGCGAGCCTCCCATGTGTATCAGGTTTTTGAGTATGTGCCAGGAAAGCTTATGCCTTCCGGAACCCAAACAAAGGAGTTAAGTATTGAGTCTATTATTCTAAAAATATTTACTGGTATGAGTATTGACGCATGCCACATCATATAGAGTAATTTGGGCAGCAGGATCATTTTAATGATGTTGATGCGGCCGGCTACCCCCAAAGGAAGTTTAGCACATGTCTGTGTCTTTGCCTGTACTAAAGCATACATAGGTTCAATATTGTGTTGAAAATATTCGGATAAAAGCCTCGTGACTGTGACACCTAAGTATTTGATCGAGGAGACTCTAACTAGTGGGAGAGGGGGATTTACATATGGCTGGGGGAACTGGTCCACAGGCAACATCTGGAATCTAGGCCAGTTAATCCTCAACCCTGAGTATTGTCCCATATGCTCGATGACATGTAGTGCCTCCACAAGCGAGTCCTGGGGGTCTGCCAGATAGAGAACCATGTCATCAGCATAGAGGCCTACTTTCTCCACAAAGTTCCCCACCTGCAATCCTCGTATATTATCATTTGTTCTAATGGCAATGGCTAGGGGCTCTGCCACTAAGGCATAAAGCATAGGGGAGAGGGGGCAGCTCTGCCGTGTACCCCTCCCTAGAAGGGACCTGCACCCGGGGCCCTTGGCTCCTGGTAAAGAAGCTGTACCCATTTAATAAAATTAGGCCCTGAAACCATATCTCCAAAGGCACTCCCACAGGAATCCCCACTCCATGGAGTCAAACACCTTAGCGGCGTTGAGTGAAACAATTACTCTGGAACTCAAATTGTCATGCCTGGCCTGAATATTCATGAACAATCGCCGGATATTCATTGCCGTATTCTTGACAGGCATGAAGCCGGTCTGACCGGCATGGATCAATGACAGGATTACCTTGCTAAGTCAAGCAGCGAGTATTTTAGCCAGGATCTTAACATTGCCTGCAATAGTGAGACTGGCCTGTAGGAGTAGGGAGTGGGGAACCTTCCCCTGCTTAGGAATTACTATTATCTTGGACTCTCTCATGGATGTGGGCAGTATCCCTGTGTCAAATACATGGTGATATAAGGTTGTCAATCTATCCACCAATATGTCCGCATAAGGGGAGTAGAACTCTACAGGTAGTCCATCTGCGCCAGGGGCTTTAGAGGCAGCCATTTGGGAAATAGGCGCAGACACGTCAGCTGACATGATAGGGGCCTCCAGCATCAGTATTTGATCCTCAGCCAGTTCAGGAAAGGTTACGTGTTGTAATGAATCGGCTATTTGTGAAGGGGTGTGCGCACTCTGGGACTCATATAAGGTGGAATAATATATTCGAAACTTCTCTGCCACAAGCCTAGGAGTCACCACTCTGCCATCCGCGGCATGTAATGCCACCACCACTGGAGAGGTGGAATCCAGATGTGCTAGATATGCAAGCAATCTACCAGCCCTCTCCCCATGCTCGAATACACGTTGTTTAGTAAAAAAAGAGATGCTGTTTAGCCTTTTCAACATGTACCTGAGTTAAGTTGCGGGCCTGCAATTTAAGATTGGCACTGTTTTGGGGAGTGGAATCCTGTGCAAATGCATGTTCTACCTGTTGCATATGCTCTGCAGCCCGTTGAGAGCCAGTTTAGAATTTGACGTGTGTCTGTTAATGCGAGTGGATAGGATGGTTCTGGCGTGCAGCTTAAATGCCTCCCACTCCATCCCTACCGTGGAAGATCCCTGATTTTGATCAAAGAAATACTGGAATTCCTTGAGTATGTCTCCCTGATTCTCTAAGACCGTCAGCCAGTGTGGGTTAAGCCGCCACTGCCTGACGGGGGACTGATTGAGGAGACACACTGCAATCCAATATGGGGCATGGTCTGACTTGGATTTGGACGTGGTGGTTATTTTTGTCTACATGTATCACCACTTCCTCACTTTTTACATGGTCTGACAGGAGTCTAGGTGCAAAACCCCCAGCCTCCAGTTTTGGGATCAATGTTGAGTATAAGACGATCATGTCTATTCTGGACATAGTGTTATGTGTAGTGTTGAGCGAACCCGGACTGTAACGTTCGGGTCCGTACCGAACTTTAGGGTGTCCGTGGCACGGACCCGGACATTTCAAAAATCGTTCGGGTTCAGTCCGGGGTTCTGCTATTTTACTCCATGTGTTGAGAAGCTGCAGGGCAGCCAATCAACAAGCGTTTCACTGGTTTGCCCTTAGAAGCCATCACAGCCATGCCTACTAATGGCATGGCTGTGATTGGCTGGTGCATCATGTGACCCAGCCTCTTTATAAGCTGGAGTCACAGTGCTGCAGTCACATGCTCCTTGGGTTAGTGTAGGGAGAGGTAGCTGACTGCGTGAGGGACAGATTTGAGACATTTTGAGACCTGATCCTGCATCCTGAGATAGATTACTTTACTACTGCTGTCTGTGCTGTTGCTCTGAGGACAGATAGCAGAAATTAGAGATTTCACATACCGCTGCTTTGAGTTGCAGATC
>BLSH010159817.1:268807-293044 GCA_018402905.1 Glandirana rugosa
CATCCCTACCTCACCCTCCGTAAATTCGACGTGCGGTCTTGGTAGGATAGGGAGTCACCACTCTGCCATCCGCGGCATGTAATGCCACCACCACTGGAGAGGTGGAATCCAGATGTGCTAGATATGCAAGCAATCTACCAGCCCTCTCCCCATGCTCGAATACACGTTGTTTAGTAAAAAAAGAGATGCTGTTTAGCCTTTTCAACATGTACCTGAGTTAAGTTGCGGGCCTGCAATTTAAGATTGGCACTGTTTTGGGGAGTGGAATCCTGTGCAAATGCATGTTCTACCTGTTGCATATGCTCTGCAGCCCGTTGAGAGCCAGTTTAGAATTTGACGTGTGTCTGTTAATGCGAGTGGATAGGATGGTTCTGGCGTGCAGCTTAAATGCCTCCCACTCCATCCCTACCGTGGAAGATCCCTGATTTTGATCAAAGAAATACTGGAATTCCTTGAGTATGTCTCCCTAATTCTCTAAGACCGTCAGCCAGTGTGGGTTAAGCCGCCACTGCCTGACGGGGGACTGATTGAGGAGACACACTGCAACCCAATATGGGGCATGGTCTGACTTGGATTTGGATGTGGTGGTTATTTTTGTCTATATGTATCACCACTTCCTCACTTTTTACATGGTCTGACAGGAGTCTAGGTGCAAAACCCCCAGCCTCCAGTTTTGGGATCAATGTTGAGTATAAGACGATCATGTCTATACTGGACATAGTGTTATGTGTAGAGGAATAGCACGAATAAGATTTAGTGGTGGGGTGCATGTATCTATATGTATCAACCAGCGAAAAATCTGCCATCAATCTGCCAAACCTAATGGGTGCTGATGAAAGGTCAGCATCCCCCGTCCTGCCAAGCCTATCTAAGGCAGGTAGCAAAACGGTGTTAAAATCACTGGGGTCGTGGGGTACTGAGCCATAAAGACCAAACCCTCTTTAACTACCGCTGAGCAGTATGGGGGGGGGGGGGATATAACAAGCCAGTATCAGGATTGGGCTTCCCTGGATAGCTGCACACATAAAAAACATATTGGCCCTGTGGATCTGTCCAAAACGAAATTAGTTAAAACGGAACTCTCTTACTAATCAGAAGTGACACTAGAAAATTGAGAATACGTGGAGTGGTATCCCCAACCTATCCATGGGCATTTTAGCGCCATCTGGAGGCGCCCGGTGATGTGAGTCTCCACCAGCGCCACAACGTCCGCCCCCTGTGATTTGACAAGGGAGAGAACAGCCATTCTTTTGATTTTATCCTTAAGCCCTCTAACATTCCAGGTAAGGACCCTATTTGCGGACATCACGGCACTGGCGGAGCTATTGACAGTATACCTAAAACTGGACAGGTCCACAAGGTGGCAGTACTATTGTGTACCACTTGGTATCTCAGAGGGTTACAAATGCCATTCCAAGCAGTATATCCTAGATCAATATTAAGACATTTTATCTGTAAATGCAGCTTTTCTGTATAATTGCAACGCAGATACAATTCCAACACATACCCAACCCCCGCCCCCCCACCCCGCTCTACATCTCCCCAATATGATGTAAGCATACAACCCCAAACTGTGAACCAATAAACAGTCGTCCAGCACGCCTTAGGTGCTGGAGGTACATTTCTTGAACAGGAGACGATTACTCTGTACATTACACATTGAGATATAACTGAATAATAGAACCCTCTTCTATGGAGGCAACTACTTCTCTGGAGGGCAATCACTATGTTCAAGTCCTTCACAAGAGAATCCGGGTATAAAATTGATGGCAACAGTATCTGTAACTATATCAGCCTCCAAAGTCCCTGCAAAGGTTAGGCCAAATCACCCAAAACAGTTTAACACATTCTGGTGCAGTAGGACAGCGGAACCCAAAGTGCGTTGCCAGGGAAGAATACAGGAAAGTCCCCATGAGACAGCCATGATCTTCCCCGTCTCACCTGGCACCATCTTAAGTGTAAAGCAAAAAAACAATAGGCTTCATGATAAGCAGTCTAATCCAACGGAGGGAAGATCACCCTCTCGGGGAAGCACAGTGAGTCAGGTAGGTCTCCAGCATTACACGTACAGGGTAATCAGTTCATAGGCTTACCATTCTGGGGATCAAGCAGGACCTGCCCTTCTGTCCAGCCAGTCATTAACAGATTCCGCCGTATAAAAAAACTGGGCCTTACCATCCACCTCCACCCTGAGCTGTGCAGGATAGAGCATTGCGTTCTTTAAATGTAGCGCCCTAAGCCTCCGCTTTGTTTCTGGAAGCATGGCCGCTGCTTCTGAACCTCGTTCGAAAAGTCCGGGAACATGTGTGTTAGAGTACAAAATATTACCTTTCTCCCGGGTCATTCTTAAAATTACATCCCAATCTGCATAGTCTCATTCTTACCCGGTACTAAGAATGTAAGGGCCAATGCATTGTCGTAACAATTTTCCTCTGCTTCCAAGGTGGAGTCGGTTCCTGTTCCTGTGATACCTTCTGATCATATTCTGGCTACGATTCATACCAGTCTCACTTCACCTTTGGGTGACAAGATCCTTGCTGCTCAGATCCATGCTTCTCCTGAGAAACCTTGTGACCGCTGCTTTGTCCCGGAGAGTCTCCGTACTGCTGTGCTCCAGACTTACCATTCTCCCAAGGCTTCTGGTCACCCAGGGAAGAATCAACTCATTTGGGCTATTTTACCAACAGTTCTGGTGGCCTAATCTCTGCGCAGATGTAGTCGCCTTTGTAGCAGCCTGTTCCGTGTGTGCTCAGAACAAAACGCCACAACATCTTTCAGTAGGTCTTCTAAAACCCTTACCCAATGGAGAGCAGCCTTGGACCCACCTGTCTATGGATTTTATTGTGGACTTACCTAACTCTTAGGGTAACACAGTTATCCTTATGGTGGCTGACCGATTCTCAAAGATGTCACATTGTATTCCACATAAGAAATTGCCCACGTCCAAGGAACTGGCATCCATTTATGCTTGAGAGATCTTTCGATTACATTGGTTTCCCAAGGTGATTGTCTCGGACAGGGGTAGCCAGTTTGTGTCCAAGTTTTGGCGACCCTTTTGTGCACGGTTGGGAATTCAGCTTTCCTTCTCTTCTGCATATCACCCACAGTTCAATCGGGCTGCAGAATGAGCCAACCAGTCCTTGGAACAGTTTTTACGTTACTATATTTCTGACCACCATAGCAACTGGTCTGACCTGTTACCTTGGGCAGAGTTTTATCACAATAGTGCCGTCAATACCGCTTCCCGATTGTCATCGCTTATGGCAAATTATGGTTTCCAACCAGCCATGTTGCTGACTCACTTGTTCCTCAGAGCATTCCTGGATTGGAGGAACATCTCCATGGTCTTTGTTCCGCTTGGGTACAGGTCCAGGAGTCCTTGCAACGTGCCAATGATAGGTACAGACACCACGCTGACCACAGATGCTCACCTGCATCTTCTTACCAAGTTGGGGAGAGGGCCTGGCTGTTTTCTCACAACCTCCGACTTTGTGTTCCCTCACTGAAGCTGGCACCACAGTTTATTGGGCCTTTCCATATTCTCCATAAGATAACCCAGTGGCTTACGCTTTAGACCTGCCTTCTAATATGCCCATTTTTAGTGTATTCCATGTCTCCTTGTTAAAACCTTTTGGTATGCAACTGCTTAACCACCTCGGTACCACCTGTTTATCCTGTTCAGATTGACAACCAAGAGAAGTATGAAATACAATCTATCATTGACTCCCATAGGTTCCGTGGGCGCATACAGTACCTCGTTCATTGTAAAGGGTACGGTTCGGAGGAGCATTCTTGGGTCTCATCCTCAGACGTACATTGACTCCTGTCCTCCTCCTTCATTTCAATAGACATTTTCTCCTCAAACCTGGTGGCCCCCCAAGGGGGGGTCGTTGAGAAGGGGATACTGTCAGGGCTGGGTTCAGCTCTCCCTTCTCACAGCAAGCTGCTTAGGGTTAATTGCCAGTCTTAGCTTCCACTTTGTCTCACCTGATGACTATATCCTGCCTCATTAAGCCAGCACTGCTGATATATAAATTGCCTGGATCAGATCGAAGATGCCTTTGCCTTAGTCAACATCTCTGGAGAAATCTCTGCTGTGTGGTCCTGTGAAAGACTTTACCTATTTGACGTTCTCTTCTGGTTCCTGGATTCAAGACTCTGCTCAGCTAACTCTCCTCCTGGCTCCTGACCCTGTATTCCGTTTGTTTGACCTTGCTGATCTCTGGACTCCTTTTTCACTGGCTTGTTCTGACTATACGCTCTGGTTACCGAACCCTGGCTATGTTTTGACCATGTTTACTCTGTTTATAACATTTTACCTTTTTATTAAAAAGTATGATTTTACTGCACTGTCTTTGTCTGATTAATGGTTCCTGACACATATCACTTCAATTTTTGACAGCAAGGCCAATTCTTGCTTTCTTCAAGAGTACCTTTATAGGATTATGGTGTGGAGGCACCATCAACACCCAAAGCCCAATTTTTCTGCACCCGTTTGACCAAGGCATATAATTTAAATTTTTGACAGCAAGGCCAGTTCTTGCTTTCATTAAGAGCACTTCTATAGGGTTACGGTGTAAAGGGTCCACCAACACACAAAGTTCAATTTTTCCACACCTGTACTTCTATCCAAAGTCTGTGAAACAGACACCAGAATTTATCCAAAGAAATCTCTAATCTTTTCTCAAGTGTACTAAATTTTGGGCTCATCACACAGACTGGCTCCCCAAGCCATTGTTTATAAAATAAAGAAAGCTTGCAGGGAAAATGTAATTTTTTGGCCTTTATAAGTGTCATTTTGCTGCAACAGGTTCTATACACAGTACAGATGCGCCACTTTACAGGCAGACTAAGGGGACCCCCCAGGCACTATATCTAAAGGAATTTTTCATTTTTATTATTTCACTTTAAGGGAACAATAGGGACATGCTGTGCTATGGGGGGTTGGGCGCAGGTGATCCGACCACCGGGGTGGAGTGTGGATTGTTTGCCGCCCCCCCAAAAATGGAGCACCAGCTCCCATTGGTAGTAATACTGTTTATAAATATTTCACTTCACACTGCATGGGGAGGTTCATTTTGGCTGAGCATCCATTCATTTGGCTATTCTCCCATCAATCTCTATAGATTGTACAAAGTGCATAGTTTTCCCTCATATTATTTCCCCTGCTGGCCAAATGTTCTTAGCCTATAGTGTTGAGCTATTTTCTCTATTGAATAATTTTCTTTAACTCTCATGGTTGAATGTTCTTTTGGCTATTTTTCTTCTAGGATCACATATTAGGGAGTGATACATTTGCCTTACCAAAGACAACAATTAGAATTGACATTGTGCACATATTGCAAACATTACAGATATTTTTGTCCATAGGTGCTCTAGTGTACAGTCGTGATTATCCGTGATGTTCTGCGGTGTGTTCTTTCACAACATAGGGAAATTAAAGCCTCTTACCAGAAAAGGTGGATCCCAGGTTATAGGGATCATACACGCTTAGTTGTTAATGAAATCAACTGCAGTATTCCACTCCTTCAGCTCCAACGAGAGACCCCCCTCCTGTTGTGATGGTAACTTCACCAGAGTGTGGAAATAATTCTCATATGATTCCAGCTCCACCGATAATCCTGCTGAGTGCTCTCCAGCACATGAAGGTATTAAGAAGGGAGAAACTTCATAGTGCAGTATGTAAACAAGTGTTTATTAAACAAGTCTCATTGCACTTTATAGAGATAAATTAAGAGATTCCAATCAAACCACAGCTGCGGAGCTCATCCTGCAGGGTGGTGCATGGTAACATCACGAATTGCAGCTTCCATTCCCAGTGGATGCCTCTTACAGGGAAATGCATCAGATGGAGCTGCAATCTGTGACCTTGACACCTTTAATTATTTTAAAATTTTTATGTCAGGGTAAGCACAAAATATTAACTTGTATATGCACCAAAGCACTTACCCATTTACTGTCACTGTACTGACTGCACTTCTCCACTGAATATTACTGTATTGACACACTTCTTCTGTGACCAGGACCATACTGATACACTTTTCCTCTGACTGCCACTGTACCCATGTATTTATAACTAACCAACACATATGTGTTTCTCCACCAACATCCACTGCGACAGCACATCTCACTACTGAGTTCTGCTGAAATGATATACTGCTTCAGGGACCACCAGTGTGTCTTCACACTTTTGGTCTGATTCACAGAGCATTTTCCCATTGTTCCGAAGCACTTCTTTACTGACCGTGACTTTACACTTCTGTATTCACTGCCACTGTACTAACGTGATTTTTCCACTGAACACAACTGTACCAAAACACTTCTCCTCTGGCTGCCACTGCTCCTATGCACTTCCACTAACCAAAATTGCACATATGCACTTCTACATCAATATCCACTGCAACACTTCTCCACTGTACTAAAGCTCTTCTGCACTGATGACCACTGCATCCAATTTGCATGCGGTATAAAATTTATCTTGCTGTTTCTAGAATTTTAGGGCAAGAAAAAGGTGAATTATTGAACAAATTATTTAGGTTATAGTACAGTAGGTGCAGTCACAATAATGTTTCAGCATTAATTGGACAACTTTTATTTCAGTAAAATGCAGAGATAAAATAGTAAGTAAAATGGGGTTTTATTTAAAAAAGTTAATCAGCTTTTTAAGCATTATAGACAGTTTTTATGTGTGTTGCTTGCCTAAGCTTTGCTCTTGACAGCTTTTCTTGTTGAATTTAGACAAATGTAAACAACTAAATCTTTAATGAACAGATATGAAACAACAATTTTACACCAGGATGATGTGGAATATTCTGCCTTTTCTCTTGATATTCCTTAGAACATAAATATTTTAACATTTACATTTATTAAATTACACAATTCTGGTGGAAAAACTTCATGAACTATAGTTTTAAGTTGATGTGCCTTACAAAATAATGATGATGGCTTAGTCTGATTAATTTTATCCAGTCTAGGTGATAAGTGTCATGATCATAGCTATAAGAACAGCAAACTTCCCTAGCTGATCATTTTGGGGGACAAGCAGGTCAAATGCCAATTATTAACAGTTAACTTGTAAAAATGTAAGTCTGCCTGTTAAAAGTAATGCAGGCATTACATAATAATAATGTGCTTTGATTACCATAACTGTGCCATTGTTATTGTTATATGTGATGTTACACGATATGATATAATTTACAAACTCATTTACAATAAATGTGCAATAATATGAGCAAAATGCAGTGGCACATAGCAATTAACCAACTATTACCTGCTACATGACATGGCAGGGAATATGAAATCTAGTTGCTATGGAAAGGATCCATGGATAATACCAATAATGATACATAAGATGTTGCTATTTGTAAAAGCCAGTATTTAAAATATTAATTATATTTTGTTTAATTCACCCATTTTCAAAAAAGTTTTTTTTTAGCATGTAAGCCTTGCTTCAGATTTACACCAAATCATCTCAGTCAAGGTCAGCATACATCTTTCACTAGATGACTGCAGAGCAAAGTGTAACTTCACATATACTGTCACCTACATAATAACTGTTATCATGAAGAACATTCACATTGCTGCTTTATTCTGAGTTTGTATCTCATAGCACATTGGCCAGTGTTACATTGTGCTTTCAAGAGTTAAATCATAAATGGAAAACAACAGTAATAGTCTATGAGAAAAAATAAAGATGAAGTGTTGCCAGAAGATTAAAAAGCTTATTCACCCCCATGGGACCCAGAGCACATCACACTTGGTCCCATACAAATGTATGCAGGTTGCTAAGCAGTGTGGTCAGATAGCTCATCCTCCACTATCTGATGCTGGATGAACAGCAGAGGAGGGGGCGGTACAGACAGTGGACACAAAACTACACAACCCCCACCCCCTCTTCCAAATGGGGCATCTACATCTCTGTTCTAAAACAGCTACAGTGTACTACCTAGCATGTTGTGGGCTTGTGTTCTTGTGTATAACAGCACTCCTTGACAGATGTCTGAATAGCTGGTAGTGGGCAGCAGGTCTGGGCTCCATCTTCCTCACTACAAAGAAGCTTATAGAGGAGATTAGAGATGGCACAGTCCACTGAAGGATTTAACAAACATTTTCATTTTCTACATACAGATGAGAAACACAATCTTTTATTGAAGTAAATTTGTCTTGAGAAAAATATGTGAACTGCCATTGCTGATATTTCTAAATATGGTAGCCTACATGATCTGACAGTGCAGTAAAAAATTGTCAGGGGGCATAATGTGAACACTGCTTCATTTATCTTTTCCAGCTACCCCTCCTTGTTTTTCTGTCCCTTTAACTTTACGCACTGGCACTGGCTGTGGATGAATCACTGACACAGAGTCTGT
Source organism: Glandirana rugosa (assembly GCA_018402905.1). Classification (NCBI taxonomy): domain Eukaryota; kingdom Metazoa; phylum Chordata; class Amphibia; order Anura; family Ranidae; genus Glandirana; species Glandirana rugosa. The sequence continues at coordinate 277,174 of BLSH010159817.1, forward strand.
TACAGTGTGGCAGAGATGCAGGAAACCAGTGTCCCTAGTTCACTCATGTTTTTCTGTACCACAAATCGCAACCTGGAAGTAACATCTGACATTACTCCTGGGCTGTGCAGGTGTGAGCAGGGAGTACTAATTATGTGGTGTCTCTAATAGCTGCAACAGCAAGCTTATGTATTGGGCCAGCATTTCTTTTCCAGTCATAACATTCTTTAACCACTTTAGCCGCCGGAAGGTTTTACCCCTTTAACGACCAGAGCACTTTTTTCAATTTGGCACCGTGATGCTTTAACTGGTAATTACTTGGTCATGCAATGCTTTACACAAACAGAATTTGCGTCATTTTATTCCCATAAATACAGCTTTCTTTTGGTGGTATTGCATCACCTCTGGGATTTTTATTTTTTTGTGATATAAACGTAAAAATACCAAAAATGTTGAAAAAAATTATATTTTCTACTTTTTGATATAAAACACCCAATAAAAAATCCATGGGCTGACCAAAAAAAAGATCCTAACAGATTCCTCCATTCACATCAATTGATGTGGATGAAGAAATATTTGCCAAGAAAAGTGAATAAAAATATATGCCGGCAATCCGCCCCTATGTCCACCCCTGCCTCAATGCTTCGGCATATATGCTCTTTTTTTAACTGTGGTGGTGAAATCACCTCCTACAGCGCAGGAGTTGCTGATTTGCATATCATGAGAGCAAACTCAGTTGCTGTCAAAATAAATAAATCAGTACTGCAGCTGAATGGTGTACCTGCAAAGCAAATCATGGTTAACAATAAAACACCGTAACAGTACAGTATAACAGTAGAATGATATACCTGCAAAGCAGACACGATAAAACACGGTAACAATAAAACATTACAGTTAAAAATTAAATACACTAAAATACAGACGAACAATAGAGAGAGAAGAGCAATAAAACTACAACTATTTTTGGCTTTTTTATTATATATATATATATATATATATATATATATATATATATAACACTTTTATAGGGAACTGTAAAGGTGCCAGGTTCAGGTCTCTCAAAATGTGATGACCATCTCATCTTTTAAAACTCTGTGTGAATATGTGCCCAAGGACTCTGCCGTGCTGTACCCTATAGTAATACACTAGTGTCTGGTAGCAACGGAAAAATTCTCTGATGCAGAGACCAGGTTGATCAGGACAGGAGGGACAAAAATAGTGGGTGTCATGCCTACATCTGCATTTTCTACAGACACAACATCTTCTTTGGGGTGATCTTTTGGTAGGGGTACCAGGGAGGACATCCGGAAAATGCCTCTCATGCAGCTGGCTCACTGGATTTGGATTGGGGAGTTGGGCCACAGCACCTTCTGGATAGAGAAGGGCTGAGATGATCTCTTCCTGGAGTTTTAGGAAGGATCCGGTTTTCCCAGACACTTTGTATAGTACATAAGCATTGAACATAGCCAATTGGAATAGGTATACAGACACTTTTTTGTACCAGCGTCTGGCCTTACAGGCAATTAAGTACGGTGCCATCATCTGTTCATTGATGTCCACCCCTCCTATTTTAATGTTGTATTAGTGGACACAGAGGGGCTTCTCAACAACACTAGTTGCCGTAATAATTTGGGCTGCCGTGTCTGCATGAATAGAAGACAGAACTAAAACGCTCCGTTTGTCCTTCCATCTCACGCAAGCAATTAGTTGGACCTCAAGCAGTCTCTATCCCCCCATCTAAGTTGGGTATCTACAAGCTGTTGGGGGAAGTCCCAGCGATTAGATTGCATGGTGCCACAATTCCTAATTGAAAGAGGTGTCTAAAAAGTGGCACGCTTGTATAAAAATTGTCCATGTATAAATGGTATCCCTTTCGAAATAAGGGTAACACCAAGTCCCAAACAATCTTGCTGCTGCTCCCTATGTAATCTGGGCAGTCACAGGGCTCCACGTTTCTATCTTTTCCCTTGTAAACTAGGAAATTATATGTATAGCTTTTGGCCTTGTCACAGAGCTTATACATCTTGACCCCATATCTGGCACGCTTGCTGGGAAGAAACTGTGTGAACACAAGATGGCCAGAAAACTTAATCAGGGACTCATCAATGCAGACATCTTGATTGGGAAAAAACAAGGCTGCATATTGTTGGTTGAAGTGGTTTACGAGGGGCTGAAGTTTGTGGAGCCGATCATATTCAGGGTCACCCCGAGGAGGACAGAGTTCATTGTCATTGAAGTGCATGAACCGCAAGATTTGCTTGTATCGAGTCCTGGCCATGGCTGCAGAGAACACGGCCATATGGTGAATTGGGTCAGTGGACCAATCTGACCGCAAATCACTCTTTTTAGTAATGCCCATGAGGAGGGATAGGCCCAGAAAGGTTTTACTATATATCCTTTTATTAATTTTTAATTTCAACAAATACAACACACGTATATCATCATAATCATAACAAAACAAAACAAAAAAAGAAAGAAAAGAGATAAAAAGGGAAAAAGGGGGAAGGGGGGGACCCCCAGGGCATCATCTCTCTTCTCTCTCTAGAGAGAGAGGTTTTAAATTCGGGAACCATTATAGGTTACCTGCCAAATTCTCTGGCAATGGTCAAATGAAAAAATTGACCTGCATATAAATTGCCTTGGTCCACAATAGATCTGTACAGATCTTCCGCGAAAAACAGCTCAAAAAAATCAAGGGCTGCAGAAGTGGTGGGCTGCCAATCAGGATCTGCAAATAAACCACCAGTCAGCTTCTGCATTACCTGCACAGGATGTGAGTTGGGGACATGCTGCATTAAAAAAAAAAAGCAGCATTCCCTGAGTTTCCATGCATTGAGGTACATTAAAGCCACCCACTTTTTGCAAATTAGGCAAATGTAATCCTTTCCAGCGAATCAAGTTTCTTTGATCATATAGGCTTACAGATGTATCCATTCTGTGGAATATCTTGCAATTCACAATTCCAGACATTTAGGATTAATGATTGAAAGATTGTCTCTAAGGGGAATAAGCCAGCCCATTTTCAGATCTTTCAGACCTTAGGTCCAGTTTATGAACCAATAGTAATGTATGTATTGATTAGTGTTATTGTATAACTTCAGCCCAGACCTTCTATTTAACTTGTGAATAAAATAAGCACATGACACAACTTCTGTTGTGGTTATTGCTGTCTGTAACTCTGTTGAAGATGTTTTCCCTTATTTATTTTCTCTGTGAAAGCAGGACAAGAAAAAAAAGGTAAAAATGGTCACTGCCTCACCCTATTAGATTATAAGCAGGGCCCTCTTAAATCCTCCAGTATTGTATTGTAACTGTACTATCCCTTTATATTGTAAAGTGCTGCACAAATTCTTGGCATTATAAATAAACCTGTACAATAACAACAATAATAATAATAATAATAATAATACCTGCCTGGGTAGCTAAGTGTTGTCAGATACTTATTACCACATTGCAAAATAACTATATTATGCAGCAGTGTAACAAAACAGGGAGTTTGTGCTTCTTAACCCCAGGTTTTGGCATGCAGTTGAATGAGAAGAACTATAGTGATAGTTATACCAGGTAGACAAACTGTAAACCCCCTGAGGGTCAAGGGAAAGCTAAATAAATATCTTCTATTGCTGTGACATTCTAACATAGCAACTATATTTTTCTGAAGGGATAACTGCACAGACAGATTTTTTTTAACTTTATTTTTTAAAATTTTCCTTTAAAGTGAGTCCAGACATTGACTTTTGGGCAAAAGATAACATAACCATAAGGCCCCATTCACACTTCACAATTTGGAATTAAGGGAGGAATTGCCTCAATGCTGCCCATGGTTCCAAATCACATGCCAATCTGTGCAAAAACATGCAACACAGTGTGATTTTCCCGCAATTGTCACTCAAAAAGGAGCAGGAGCTTGAAGTGAATGAGCTGCTCTATACAAGACACACAGAATCGCATGTAAATCATCCACAGAAAAACACGAGAGGGAACGCAAGTTCCCACTACTCAAGTGGGAATAAGGCCTAAGTGCAGGCCAATAGAAACAAAGGAATGCAGCATATATAGACCATAATAAAATATAAATGTCACAATATCACAGCATCAAGCTTGTCCAACCTATTTGATCCAGGGTTTTCACTTGGTTTCAAAGGCTGGGAATTTATCCATTCTCAAGGCCAGCAGTTTTCCATATGCAAAATGGGTTTCAAACCACAGACATATTTTTTATAGTATTCTTTCATTTTGGAGTGTTCATGTCTTAAAGCATTCAGAAGTATACTTTTTGTGTTTTCAGCATTTTCTCAAAAGCTGAACTTTAATTTCTTTTGGTTTTGCCACACAAAAAACCTAATGAACCTAAAAAACCTAACCAAAGAACATAATGGCCATCTCTTTTATTCTTGGCTTCTATACTTACATTTAAAGTTGGTAGTGTTCCTAATTTAAAAGATCATCCTACCTTGTAGCTTGGCTTTCTTTCTATCCAGTCCAACATGATGCTAACTGATCATAAGATCCCAGGTCCTTAGCAACATATTCATTTATATACTATATTATTTTAATTTATATGTTTTTAAGATGTGTGTTCGGGTCAAAAAGAGTGGCAACTCGGATTGCAACATATTTGCTATCCTAAAAAGTAAAAATGGCTGTTTTAGTAAAGTAGCCCCAGGTAAATTAGAAAACTGCTCTTGTAACATAGAACATAGCCTACCCTGTATCCTGTTTTTCTTTCTGTAACTTCAGTCATATTAGTTACTTATATGTAATACTTTGCCACCTATAAAATACTTTCAAGACTTCAGTACAGATTTTCTCTCCTAACGTAATGTGCTTGCTATAAAAGATAAACTTTGACTAGTTACACTAAACAGACTCTATTTTCAGAGTATACTATTATTTTGTAGCACAGTGCAGAGGTCTATTTAACAGGTACTTCTGCTCAGGAAACTGTTGGCTGTGCATTTTTAGACGATTGGCCATTATGGACCAAAGTGTTAATTCTCCCTGCTTCCTATAGCGCACCTGCCTGAAATATTTTTCTTATACTTTACACTAAATGAGAAAAACACAGCTGTGAGGTGAGCTCATTAGGCAGCACTTTGTCAACAACTCAATCAAATTGCTGATTCGTTATAAATAATGGAAAGTTTGTTCTGTTAATTATTGATAGTCTCTTAATTATATTCTGCTTTTGCAAATTTTGTGTGAGTGTATAAAAATAATCTGTTCCAGGCATAATTACAAAACTGTGAAGGAAAAGTGATTAGGGAAAAACCTGTCTACAATTAGCAACGTAAAACAAATAACATATCCGCACTGGGTTATTAGTGACACTTCATAAATAAGGCATTATGATCAACGTGCACTTTTTGAAAGTCTCCAGTAATCTGATTGCTACAAAGCATATCATCATTAGGTGATTACTAGAGATGAAAGATTAATAGAAAATGTGTTCTGCTGACCCCGTTATTCAATGTGCCCTGTAAATATATAGTTCACCCAGTGTTATCACGAATTTGTAAAATAAAATAAAAAAAGTCCAAAGGACCGCATACCAGTTAAAGCAGTGGCAGCAGACCTCATAGTATGACACCCAGCCTCAACAAGAAAGTATCACCCCATAAGCTGTAATGGTCTTAATAGCAGCAATTATTTTGTAACTGCAGGCTTCCTGCCTGGGGGAGAGTGATGGAGGATAAGTATTGCACATTCTGCAAGAAGAAGACATCAGTTGAATTGAGCAGACTTATTTTGCTTTCCATTAAACCCTGATTTTAACAGAACCAGTCAGATTTGCTGTGAGTTCTGATGCAAATTCATGATTTTATCATTAGTAATTACAGGACTGCAAACCACCTCAAGGCTTTAGTAATACATAGCCTTGTCTTCTTCTTTCTTCTTTCCACAGTTCCACAGCACTTTAAAATATAAAGGGAGACAATACAGATACAATATGATAAAATTTAAGAGAGTCCTTAAGAGCGAACAATAAGAGCATACTTGATAAGAGTGTACAATCTAATAGGGTGGGGCAAGTGGCACAAAAGGTAATAACTGAGAGGGAAGAGCTGATAGAGGATTAAAAGTTCAGTTGTTAGATAGAGGCAGGGTAGGCTTCCCTAAAGAGATGAGTTATTAGGGATGGCCTCAAGGTTGCAAAAGTAGGAGACTGATTGTGGTAGAAAGTTCTAGAGGATGAGAGAGGCTCTGGAGAAGTCCTATAGATGAGCATAGAAGGAGGGGACAAAAGAGCTAGAGAGGAAGAGGACCTAATTCTTTAATTTTTCAGTGTTGTGTGATTTGCAGAAAATGTGGTTGCTAAGAGATCAGTTAGAATTTATTCTAGCTGAAGATGAATCTTTAAAGTTCATCTAAACAAAAGAATGTAATATATTGCATATTATCAGGCCTTAACCACTAGAGATCTGCGCTATAGACGAAAGACGTCTACAGCGCGGATCTGAATATCCGGGTGGACGTCCATGGACGTCCGCCCCTTTACACACCCCCTGCGCGCTCTGACAGGCGGCGGCGGCGCACGCGCGCGGCCGCCACACGCTGCGTGGGCGTGCCCGCGGGTCGGGCAGACTCGATGTCCGGTCCTGACCCGCGATCGCCGGCAAAGCTTTAGCAATGTAAACACGGCGGTTCCCCGTTCTGTGACGGGGACAAGCAGATCTACTGATCCCTGTCACTGGGATCAGTTAGATCTGTTATGTCCCGGCCAACCCCGCCCCCCCACAGTTAGAACACAGCCAGGGAACATTGTTAACCCCTTCACTGCCCCCTGCAGGTTAACCCCTTCACTGCCAATGACATTTATACAGTAATCAGTGGACATTTAACTTTCTGATCGCTGTATAAATGTCATTGGTCCCAAAAATGTGTCAAAAATGTCCGACATGTCCCCTCCAATATCAAAGTCCCGATAAAAATCGCAGATCGCCGCCATTACTAGTAAAAAAAAAAAAATAATTAAAAACGCCATAAATCAATGTCCATAGTTTGTAGACGCGATAACTTTTGCGCAAACCTATCAAAAAATGCCGATTGCGATTTTTTTTAACCAAAAATATGTAGAAGAATATAAATCGGCCAAAACTGATGAATATTTTTTTTTTATTTATTTATTTTTCGATATTTATTATAGAAAACAGTAAAAAGTATTGTTCTTTTTTCAAAATTGTCGCTCTTGGTTTTATTTATAGCGCAAAAAATTAAAACCGCAGAGGTGATCAAATACCACCAAAAGAAAGCTCTATTTGTGGGGAAAAAAGGACATCAATTTTATTTGGGTACAACGTCGCACGACCGCGCAATTGTCATTAAAAATGCGACAGCGCTGAAACCTGAAAATTGGTCTGGGCAGGAGGGGGGTTTAAGTGCCCAGTAAGGAAGTGGTTAAATGTTATGGTTTGGATATATATATTTTAGGGTTTTTTTTCCAATTATGTTCACCTGATTCTGCCAGTAATGCCCTTCCTGTTCTAAGGTGACAGAATTCACTCACTTTACTGTATTCATGGAGGATTAGTGTTGTTACCTTAAGGAGTCTGGTTTCGACTCCAGAACACTCCCTTCTCATTTCTATAACAAGGGGGAGGTGTTATGGTGCTGGATGAGGCCCATACCGGTGCTTAAGGATTTAGTGCAGCATAAGCAGAATTCACAGGTAGCTAGGAGTTCACTGGATTCTTGGTAGAATCAACAGCTTTTTAAGTTATTAAAAAAATACTTTCATGGTATATTTAGCAGAGCAATAATATAAGTTAATTATTACATACAGTTTAAATTAAAGTAACTTTGGGGGGGCGTGGCTAGCCGCGGACGAGGAAGGACGTGCAGTGGCAGAGCTCCGGCACACCAGCGAAGCATCCAGCTCAATCCAAGGACCTGAGACCAATCAAGGGCAAGAAAATAAGGTACTGCACCTCTGTAGGTCCCCGGCTACACATACAACCAAAATTTGTGCGGATCGGGCATTCGCTCGGGGGAAAATCTAGGCCGAGGCTTGGTGCGGCCTTGTCAGAATGGCCATTCCGGACCCCATCCTTCTCTCCCTGCACAATCCAACATTGCAGTGCCTATCTAGAATACCCCAGAGACTTGAGCCATAGCCACCCTTTCTCCTGGTGACCTACAATTCTCACAACCATAGCCGCTCGGACTGAGGCCTACATAGGTCTAACGCGGCCGCCACTCTCTCACTTGCTGCATTCTTAGCATAAACCCTGGAGCCAGGGGAACAAGAGTGGGTTCAGGACCAGCTCACCACCCCTCCGAGGGTACTGGGGGGACTGACTGTTAAGCCCGGGAAGCTCATACAACAACTGGGGATAACTTTAGAAAACCTGGCAGCCATCTTGGTACACCCAGGCATGTATTACCAATTTCTCACAGCAAACCTTTCCCACGGCTGCACTGACTAACTATCCCTGCCACAATAATTCAGGTGACTCATTCTGTTGATTGTGTACCCAGCAGTAAGAGAGAATGATTGAAATGTAAATAATCATCATCTCCAGACAGGTTGCCAGAATCATCATAAGCAACTAGAAGCTAGCACTTTTATAATTTGTTATATCGGCACATCACTACATTTAAGCATCCATGTCATCCAGGAAAAGGAAAGAGGGGGCTAAACCGGACAAAATATTGATTTCTTCTTCCAGCCCAGCAAAGACCTATCAACTGGCAACTTAAACAACAATCCTGCAATTCAGCAGACGTCCAAGCATAACAACTACACACTAAACCATAAGACCACAGATGCACCTACAGCGCCGCATTGCAGAGGAAATCAACCCTGCTTACCTTCATCTAGCCTTGCAAAAAACAAGCAAAAAATGACTGACTCCTTCTCTGACTCACCCACTACGAGTGAGTTGAATATATCACTAGATGACACTAGAGAGTTGCAAGATTCTACTTCCAAACTTTCCAACGGCTGATATACTAGTTTTGGACACAACGCTAAAGGATATGCTAATGTCCTTAAGATCTATAATCCATGCTGATATAATGTCCTTAGCACAGCAATTCAAATCTGAAGTCTCAGAAGTTAGCAACAGGGTCTCACACATCGAATCCAAAATGAGCTCCTTCGCGACCACGTTCAATGAACTGGTTGATGCTCATAATGAAAGGGAGGATGAACTATGGTGGATGAAAACAAAGCTAGCAGACCTGGAAGATCGCTCAAGACATAATAACGTTAAGATCTGAGGAATCCCGGAAACAATTAAACCTTCAGAGCTGAACAAATTCTTCACAAACATGCTTAAAACTGCTCTACCAGATGCTCCACTTGAAGACTTGATTATTGACCATATTCACAGACTTCCCAGACCTAAACATATTCCTGAGCATCTTCCCATGGACACGATTGCAAGAATTAATTTCTCCCACACCAAAGATCGCCTCATGAGGGCCACGAGAGACCAAGACAATCCTCCAACAAATTTGCAAGAGCTGTCTTTTCTTAAAGACCTCTCTGCCTTCACTTTACAACAAAGAAGACAACTCACAACAATCACAAAACCTTTAAAAACCACCACATTACCTACAGGTGGCTTTACCCAGCTAAACTGCTGATAACAAAAGATGACAACTCCCACGTGATCACCACGGTAAAGGAAGGAATAATCCCTGAATAATCCCTGAATAGCACCCCTAACAAGCGGTGCTATTCAGTGCACCAACTCAAGAATTCCTGTTTTTTTCACTGGAAGGCTTCATTAAGGGCACCACCAAACCAATGCCCTAGCATCTCAAATAAAGTATCACATCCTCTTCCCAACATCATACCGGTGAGCGGTGACATCACCATGTCCTTTCGGATTTCTTTCATCAATGTCAAAGGGTTGAATAGCCCCTTTAAAAGGCAATATGCTTGGAAAGAAGCCTGCAGCCTCAAAAGTGACATCATCTGTTTCCAGGAGACCCACTTTGACTCTCACAGACCTCCCCTGTTTAAACACAAGACGTTTCCCCATATTCTGATGGCAAATGGCCCCTGCAAAAAAAAGGGAGTGGCCATCGCAATTAAAGACTCAGTTCATTTTTCTCTCCTGGATAAACTAGAAGACCCCAAGGGAAGATTTCTGATCATTGTATGCGAGCTGAACCGTACTAAATATACCCTAGTTAATGTATACTTGCCAAACATGAAACAAATCTCCTGCTTAAACAAAATTTGGAAGAAAATCACTCACATATGACAAGGTCACACAATCATATGTGGGGACTTCAATGCCATACCAAACGCAGACATGGATCTTTTTGAAACTGAACCGCTTAAAAAACATAGGGCCACTTTGAAAAACTTCATAACCTCTTCATATCTGGAGATGCCAGCACTCCACAGAAACTGACTTTACCTTTTTTTCCAATGCTCACCACATATATTCAAGAATTGACTTGTTTTTGGTTGACAAATTCTTGCTCCAAAAGATCACCAAATCTGAAATCCACAGTATTACGTGGTCTGACCATGCTCCAGTTTCTGTGGTGGTGGGGGATCTTCATACCGAGACCAGGGCAAATAGATGGCGAAACAACATTTATACTCTAACCCAACCTGAAAATAAAAAACGAATAATGACTGCTTTGAAAACATTCTTTGACATCAATGCCCCCTTGGTCAAGGATCCCTTTATTCTATGGAACACGCATAAAGTCTATATTAGAGGCCTGCTGATTCAATTATCGGCTAGACTTAAAAAGCAGAGGGAGCGGCGGCTGAGGGACCTTCTCTCTTCCATATCTAATTTGGAAAATGGCAACAAAACCTCCACCTCACAAGTGATCAGGGACCAACTGTATCAAGAAAGACAAGACCTTAGATCTCTATTGCTGTTACGGCAATAGAGCAGGAAAATATCTAGCAACTCAATTAAAGGACAAAATAATCAAACAGAAAATTAGCCATATTCACAACCCTACAACAAATACCACTGTCTATAACCCGACAGAAATTGCTAACGCCTTCAGAGATTACTACGATTCTCTATACAATCTACGCAGAGTCCCAGACACCCCTCAACCTACTGGTAGAGATACTTCTGAATTTTTGAAAGCAATATCCCTCCCAGTTGTCGACCCAAACAAACTTTCAGATTTGAACCAACCATTCACAGAGAACAAAATATCTACCTTAATCAAAAGCTTACTAAAAAACAAATCTCCGGGCCCAGATGGCTACTCAGAGTACTATCAACTTTTTACAGATATTTTGACCCCAAATTTGTTGGGGGTCTTTCAGACCGCCACTTCTTCTGCTAATTTTCCACCTGAAATACTAACAGCAACAATTGTTACTCTCCCAAAACCAGGGAAAGAACCAAACAATCCACAAAATGTTTGGCCTATTTCGCTACTAAACATAGATGTGAAAATCTACGCCAAACTATTGGCGAATCGGCTCGGTAATTCTACCAAATCTGATAAATCCAGACCAGGTGGGATTTGTATCAGGCAGGCAGGCTCCTGATGCAACGAGAAGGATGATAAATCTCCTGCACATAATGGAAAACTCAGGAAGGCCTTCTCTGCTCCTAGCTTTGGATGCAGAGAAGGCCTATGATTGAGTACATTGGCGTTATCTTAGGGAGGTATTTTTCAAGTTTGGTTTGCGGGACCAGGTCTTGTCGGCAATTCCAGCTCTCTACTCTTCCCCTTCGGCTTACATGTTTACAGAAGGAATGTTTTCCCGAAACGTTAAAATAACTAATGGGTAGAGTTGAGCGAAACCGGACTGTAAAGTTCGGGTCCGTACCGAATTTTGGGGTGTCCGGGACCCGGACCCGGACTTTTCAAAAATAGTCAGGGTTCTGGTCCAGGGTTCTGGTAATTTTACCAAAAGTTCTGAAAATTGCTGTAAAAAAGTCCAGGAAAGTCCTAGAGGTCTGCAAAAGGAAGGAAAATGGGGGTAAGGGTGGGGCAAGTGCCCTACAAAGAAATGGGGACAGGGAAATAACTAAAAGCATTTTTAAAAAAATAAAAACATAAAAAAAGCAAAAATGGAGGTGGATGTGGACCATCTTCAAACTGGGTCTGAAAAGTATTAATTAATGGTAGAAGCCATATTATTGTTCTAAAATCATCTTCAAACTGTGACAAAAAAGTATAAATAAGCCGGGAGAACCCATACCACTGTTCTGCAAACATCTGGAAACTGTGTGTGTCACTTTAAATAAAACCGGGACTAACTGAACTACTGTTCTGCAAACATCTGGAAAGTCTGTGTGTCACTTTAAATGAAACCGGGACTAACTGAACTACTGTTCTGCAAACATCTGGAAACTGTGTGTGTCACTTTAAATGAAACCAGGACTAACTGAACTACTGTTCTGCAAACATCTGGAAAGTCTGTGTGTGTCACTTTAAATGAAACCGGGACTAACTGAACTACTGTTCTGCAAACATCTGGAAAGTCTGTGTAACACTTTAACAAAAACCGGGGTGAAAAAAACAAAAAAAACAAAAACCATATCCCTGTTCTTCTCTATGCTGTAGTTTCACACACAGTTTCCAGATGTTTGCACTCCTAGTAATTGCTAATACTGAAGTTTCTCTAACTAAGAGGTGGAACAAAGTTAATATTAGTGACTAAGTAGCATCCAACAGTGCTTATAATATGGTATAAGTTTAACAAAACATTGTGAGACCAAATGTGGTCAACTGTATAAAAGGAGAATGTCCGTAGAGTCACAGGGGATGAAGAAAAAATATATATATTTTTGTAGAGGTGGGGGGGGGGGGTCCATTGAGCCACTAAGGTCAGTGTCCCCAAAAAGTGATGGGGAAAAGGTAGAGGAGGGCCATTAGGGTGTTCAATCCTCATCATGGTGGTAGGCCTTCCTTAGCCTTCTTCATTTTGGGTTTCAGCCAGAGATGTCAAGGGACTAGATGGAGGAGGTCTCTTGGCTAACCCGGAAGAAGGTGTCTGCATTGGAGAAGTTGATTCCTTGGAAAGAATGCCTAGGCTCTGCAGTAGGTTCTCTCCCTCCTGGAAGCTGGCAAATTGAAACATCTTGTTGTGGTACTCAAATTTCAAGCTAAATGGAAAAATGGAAACAACCACCAGTATTTGATGCTTTGCTGAGACAAGAATGCGAGGAGAGGTTTAAGTGTTCCTCTTTTCTGTATAGTGTATGGGGAAATATCTGCATATATTTGTACAGGGTGTCCCAGGATCTGTATGTTAGGAGTGGTGCGGGCTCTCTTCATGATTTCTTCTTTGACATTATAGAAGAGAGGCTTGACCACTACATCACAGGGTAGTCCGTCTGAGCGTGGAGGACCCAGGGCCCTGTGTGCTCTGTCCAACTCCATTCTGTGTGCTCTGATGTCCGGAATCAGTGCTTTGATCAATGAGTTGACAGCCTCAGTGACATCTGTGACAGTCTCAGGAAGGCCCCTGATTCTGAAGTTCAACCTTCTGGATCTATTCTCCAAATCATCAATTTGGCCATAGCGCCCTCTAACTGATTATGGAGGTCTTGTACACGATCAGTGTTTTGATTGACCTTTTGTACCTCAATACGTGAGCCTAGAGCTTGTAGATTAGACTTGATGTCAGACGTTATCTTCTCTGCTGTTTGTGACAGTCCCCTGTCCAACATCTCTGCAAACTTAGCAAACATATAATTAATGTCCGGTGTTTGAGCATGCATCCTGCTAGGGTCCTGCAGAAGCATGTTAGGCCTAGCTGGAGGTGCAGCCTGAGGGGATCACAGTAGATTATCCAGCGTTTGATTTCTAAGCGAAACTGTGGAGGCTGGAGTGGCGGGCATGTAGTGGGCTGTGTGTGGAGAAGAACTTTTACATACCTCCTCATGCAGCTGGTCCCACCAGGGGATGCTTCGGGCTGAGTCATGGGTAGCGTGTCCCTGAGTGGCCATTCCGCCACCATCTTAGGAGTCCCGTCCGTCACAGGAGACCTCTGATAATGAGCTTCCAGACTCCTTCTGGCTCACCCCGCCACCTTCCGTGTGTGCCCGCTCACCTCTGGGCTGTGTCACACCCGACGGCTGTGTTGTAGGCTGCCGCTACCCTCTTTCAGGAGCGCTGTTTAGGACAAGTGGGACGGAGCTCCGTAGCCAAGCTGCCATCTTACGGGTCTCCGCGCATGCGCCTCCTTACTTACTCTTTTTAATGGATTTATTTATATAACAAATGCAACATTTATATATCTGCAATTGATGTTGGAACTTTTACTACATTCCCATTATTATATATGTAATCCATATCTTGTTACCATCTAATATATTTATCTATGTTTACTGTTAAAACCCAATAAACACATTTAACCAGAGAAGTGAACAGTGTTTGAGAAGGGAACATGTGTATCTCATTGCTGGGATTGCAGACACCATTTCACCTGGAGCTAATATAGACAGCAATAAAATCCTAACAGAGATTCTAAATTCTAGATTCCACCACGTTCTGGAGTTGACCTTTAAATTACAGGCATTAGATGCAGATTTAAAGACCTTTCAATTGTTTTGAGTAGTATTTTAATTTATCACTGTCACTTTATTTTGCAAATATTTCAACCAATGCATCACAGCCAGCGTAAGAAAACATTTGTCAGTTCATATCAATCTTGCACCGTAGGGTGGTCAATATTTCCCTATGGCCAATTTGGAACTTGCAGGCAGGGTGGCTGGAATTAAGGGTACAGGAAAATAGATTTCCATGAGATAAAAACACAAATGAGCTCTATAGCTGCTTAAAGATAGGCATTTTTTTTTTTTTTTTATACAGCTGTCATGAAACCTTTGGTGTGGGTATGAGGTTGATTTATATATTGTTAAATGTAATTTTAAATAAGTACCAAACAATAAAGCACTAAAAATAATCTAGACATATCAATTACTGAATGGCCCTGTAGTCTATTTTTCACAAACTTGTTCCTTACTGTGTTTTACTGCCATCTTAAAATGATTGTAAACAATTACCTTGTAAAACAACCCTTTCAGTTTAAAACAGAAATGAAAGGCAAAACATTTTTGTATAGATTAAAATAAAAATTATAAATACCTTTTTTCCCTTTTTTATAAGTGATCACATTCCCTCTGGTCTCAGCTGCATAAGAGCAGGAGGAGGAGAAGCAGCAGCAGCAAACTGAGCTTCCCACTGAATGGCTGTGCAGGGGAGGTGTGTCAGGGCAAGTCTGGAGTGACATCATTGGAGGAGAGCAGGCTGATTTCCCAGAATTGCTAGATAACTGACCACGGTGTGCTCTCCTGCTTAGTGTAGTCAGTTTTCAAGAGGAAAGCAGAGGGACTGACAGGAACACCAGTGATTTCACATAAAGGAAACAATACAAAGAGAACAGGATACTTTCTCATTCAAGTACATGGTACAGCAGGCACATATGAGGAATATGAAATGCTGTGGTAAGAAATGCTTTAAAATTTCCTTTGTGAGCTTTCTCTTAAAATGTCCTCTGTAGTGTTGAGCGAACCCGGACTGTAACGTTCGGGTCCGTACCGAACTTTCGGGTGTCCGTGGCACGGACCCGGACCCGGACATTTCAAAAATCGTTCGGGTTCGGTCCGGGGTTCTGCTATTTTACTCCACATGTTGAGAAGCTGCAGGGCAGCCAATCAACAAGTGTTTCACTGGTTTGCCCTTAGAAGCCATCACAGCCATGCCTACTAATGGCATGGCTGTGATTGGCCAGTGCATCATGTGACCCAGCCTCTTTATAAGCTGGAGTCACAGTGCTGCAGTCACATGCTCCTTGGGTTAGTGTAGGGAAAGGTAGCTGACTGCGTGAGGGAGAGATTTGAGACATTTTAAGACCTGATCCTGCATCCTGAGATAGATTACTTTACTACTGCTGTCTGTGCTGTTGCTCTGAGGACAGATAGCAGAAATTAGAGAT
>BLSH010159817.1:298325-310910 GCA_018402905.1 Glandirana rugosa
ATGTGTCATATACATGTCAATGTACCAAGGGTCTACACATACCCAAATATTAAAAAAATTCAAAAAACGACACAAGATAAAAACATATAAATATTAATACAAATTAATCATACATCGTGGCACCAGAACATTCTATGTTGTAAAGCAAGATGGTATACAGGAGTGTACATCATCTTAATGTTATTTCGAACTGAACTGACCTGAACTTTTGTTTACCTTCACTCCCTCTTTTCCTCTTCAAGTCTCCTGATCTCAACTCGCTTGTGGACCTGCAAGCCCAAGACGACCAGGCAGGCTTGAAGCCCTGTTTCAGGCCCAGTTCGTTGTCCGTGCGATCGTTCGGGTTCCGTCCAGACCCAGACCCGGACTTTGTCCCGAAGTTCGGACGGACCAGCAGAACCCGAACGTCCAGGTGTTCGCTCAACTCTAGTCCTCTGAACTTCTCCTTTTCTCCCTCACTTCCATTTGTTTTCAAGTCCAGTCAAGTCAAGCTTTATTGTAATTCTACTACATGTGAGGACATATGGTAGAACGAAATGTTGTATCTTACAAGACCACGGTGCTACATACTAATTAAACATAATTATAAATATACAAAAATAGAACACAGCAAAAAACTTAAAAAAATTATAAACCCATACACATCTGGGAACCATGTAACTGTACATATACTGTGTATTTCTAACAGTCTTTGTAGCAGCAAGTGTTTGTAAAAGTGTCTAGTGCATATTCAAGAGTAAAAAGGAGGGGAAGTGAGATGTTCCTGGTCATGATATATAGATTGTAAAAAAGTTGTCAAAGGGGATTGGAGTTGAGGACTCACACAGCAGAGTTTTGATATTCTGGTACCTTCTACCTGATAGTATAGCAGCAGGGATACCTTGGCAATTAACACTCTATAGGCAGGTGCTCCTTCCCTACTTAGGGCTGATGGGTCTGGCTATACCATGATAGCCCCCACAACAGGGATACTCCAGCACATCCATTAAGAGATCACCTGTGGCTTAAGTGTATGATACCTCTGTACCGTGACGTATCCCAATGTCCCCCGTCCTTTACTTGAGGTATTTTTAATATTGCCCTAAAAATATTAGGAAACTGAGAAGACCAGTTCTCGCCCCCCTCCCTTCCCCCCAAAACGATTGTGGTGGGGAATGAGGTGCACTGTACTAGCTAATCAAACATCCTTACTGGATACTACTATGCCAAGTCTTTGAGGACTGGGAGTCCCTTCCTCCTCCTGCTTTCTTCTTACCTGTGTATCCATCCAGGAGCGTAACATTTAACCTGGACAAATAGTCCTTCAGAGCTCTACTGGTATCCATAACGTTTTTAACTTGTTTGTTGGTGGTCACCCCACGTCTGCTCCATTGAATCATCAGCACCTACCCAATTTGTCCTGAGGAAGCTATTAAACTGCAAAACATGTTGATAAAGCAATCGTGGAGAAAATTTATAGACAATACCATTTTCTGATACATAAGTATTTTACTACCTTAATATATTAACGACTTTTTTATTACCTTGTATCTAGACTCTATATTCTCCATGAATGTGTTATTGGATTATCTGTTGATCCTGTGTGGAGCTACCAGGGTGCTATGTCTGTCACCTTTTTTAATGTGATTTTTGTAATACAGATATACCCTTTATAAATTTCCGCCTCATGTCGTGCCCACAAAATCCGCCTTGTATATTGAGGGAGAATTTCACTTCCTTAATCCTTTGTGTAAACCTATACACATCTGGGAACCATGTAACTGTACATATACTGGGTATTTCTAAGAGTATTTGTAGCAGCAAGTGTTTGTGAAAGTGTCTAGTGCATATTCAAGAGTAAAAAGGAGGGGAAGTGAGATGTTCCTGGACACAGTATATAGATGGTAAAAGAGGTGTCAAAGGGGATTGGAGTTGAGGACTCTCACAGGCTGGGGGAAAAAACTGTTGAGCAGTCTGACAGTCCGAGTTTTGATACTCCGGTACCTTCTACCTGATGGCAAGAGCTGGAAGAGCCTGAAAGAGGGATGGGTAGGATCGTTCACAATACTGGTAGCTTTTAAATTAACATGTCAGTAGCAGTCATGAGCACAGTCCATTGTCCCTAGTCCATCTCGGGAGCAAGCAAGGGAACGTGGCTACAATCCTACATACAGTGGGACCATAGAGAATGAACATGACCACTCTCTAACAGGAAAGCAGATCACAGCAGCAAAAACAAAGACATTTGAAGATCTTGAGTGGCCTGAGAGCAATAGAAGGGGGCTTTGTAAAGTTAAGAATACATACCTGAATATATATTTTTTCTTTTTACCACTTGCCTACTGAGGCAATTTTTATTTTTTTTACATACATGTTGAAATCCACATTTTTGTTTGCAAAAAAATACTTAGAACATCCAAATAGTATATATTTTCTGAGAGCAGAGGTTCTGGAGAATAACATGGTGGCTGTTGCAATTTTTTATGTCACGTGATATTTGTGCAGCTGTTTATCAAATGCAAATATTCAGCAAAAAATACACTTAAATTAATTTTAGTGCACACAAACACAATATAATATATATATTTTTGGTAAAATTTTAAAAATGATGTTGCATTAAGTAAGTAGATACCAAACATGTCAAGATTTAAAATTGCATATGCCTGTGAAATTGTGACAAACTATGGTACATAAAAGTGTTCATAGGTGATGCTTTAAAAGCCTTTACAGGTTATCAGTTTAGAGTTAAACATGAGGTATGGCACTTGTATTATTGTTTTCAGTCCAGCATTTATAGTAATACATGACATATGTGCATTTGCATGCTGGGGAGTGCTTTTAATCTTTTAAAATGATTTGTATTCATTGTCTTTACTTTGTTTTACATTTTTTTAATTTAACTTTATTGCTATCACAAGTGGTGAACAAGCCCCTTGTGATAGCTTTGGGCAGGTGACAGGTATTCTTTTTATTAAGACATCAGGGTGACAAATGTATCAGATTCCTGCCCTCCTCACTAACTCGTGACAGAGGACCGGCCAATCTCATACCATGCTGTCACTAATGTAACAATGCCACTCTCAGCTGTACCCGGCACAAAGATTTTACAGCTTGCGGAACCACAATCTAGATGTCAGCAGCCTGGGAGCGATTGTCACTGGGCTAACTATGCAATTAACCCTTTAACTGCCACCACTCCCTCTTTTTGACCAAGCAGGAGGAGACTCGTAATTTTAGCAATACCAATTATGATTTTAGAATAATTATCTGTAACACACGCTGTCACCACAGACAGGTATGCTCAGAGGCCTTATTCTAGATCAGGGGTAGGCAACCTGGGACCCTCCAGCTGTTGTAGAACTACAAGTCCCATCATGCCTCTGGGAGTAATTGTAACTGCCAGCCTTGCAATGCCTCTTGGGAAATGTAGTTCCAAAACAGCTGGAGGGCTACTGGTTGTCTGCCCCTGTTCTAGATAGTAGCATTCTTCAAGAGGCAGGTTCTTGGTTAGCTTGCATTAAGAGCTTAGGGATAAGGTTAACACTTTTCAAAATAAGTTTTTTTTTTTAAAAAAAATCAAAAATTACAGCAATGGCATATACCACAACTATTCTTGCTAGTGATACAGAGAGACTCAGCATCAAGGAAGGCTATAAAAGTAATATACAAATAGCAATAAAAAACATTGTCAGAGTTAAACCCAAACATTTGAAGGGCATGAGGACAATGAGAACACAGCTTATATATCTTCAACATTCTCAGCATTACAGGTAGGGGCATCGTCTAACCACTCATCCCATATCTTATGGTAGGCAAGTGGACAACCCCTATGTACGTATATAACTTTTTTATAAGGCAGGGCCACGTTTACTGCAGAGATCCATTCTTGGAGGGACGGAGATGTGGCACGTAACCATGCCTGTGCTATCATCAATCTGGCTGTAAATAGCGTTACTTGGAGAAAAGTGTGTAAATGTTTATCTGCATCTGGGCAGGGAATAATCCCAGTAGGCATTTTTTGGGGCATGGGGACCCCATGTGATCATGAAGGAAGTTCACAACCTGAGACCAGTATCCCTGTGTCTCACCTACGGATTTTGACATGGAATGTCCAGGGTCTGGGGGTTAGGCCAAAGCGTACAAGAGAACTCTCCAACTGTCCTTGGCAACTCCCTTTTCTTTGGGATCAAAGGAGTGTTGACAGATGGCCTCTTGACCAATTGAGCTTAGGAGGGTTAGTCGTGGGAGGTCCCCACTTCATGATCATTTCATAGACACAGTTTGTGATAAATATTCATATCTCTGCATCGCTACTGTTTACAGACTGCTAAAATCCATATTATGGTCCAGCGGTAAATTTGCTTCAAAACAAATATAAACATGGCGGGGGCGTGGCTTGGCGTCGGAGCGGCATGGACGCCTGAATCCTGAGCTCCTGCAAACCGGGGGGATATAAGCTTTCCTTTCAAGCCACCCATCGCCCTAAACAGCTCAAAAATGGGGAAGACGTCCAGGGAACCATCCCCAGCCAGATCGCGCTCACCCCGGCGCACAAACTCCCAAGCGGGCCGCAGTATACCGGAGCTCTTCCGCTCGCAATCACGCGAGTCCCCGGCTTCAGATCGGGCCTACCAGGCCGCGGCACGCTCCTCCAGTTTAAGCCCACCAGGAAGGCAGAGCTCCAGCACCCAGCAACACAGCTCTAACAGGACACAGCCACTAGCCATGGCAGATCTGAGGTTAGTGGCAGAAGACATAAAAGAGTCCCTAACTGCAGCAATGACCTCAGCCATCTCAGATCTAAAGAGAGAACTGCAATCAGTGCACAATAGACTGGAAGATATAGAGGAAACGTCAATGGTTCACAGTACTGCACTGCAACAACTTCAAGAATCTGCTCACTCCCAAGGTACCCAGCTGAGAGACATGCAGAGACACCTGTAAGATTTAGAAAACCGCGGACGTCGCCATAATATACGAATAAGAGGTATGCCTGAATCTATTGAGCACAATCAAGTCGCACACGCTACCATCAATATATTTAACGATCTGCTCGGCAGGCCACCTGAAACGCCAATCGAAATTGAACGCATACACAGGGCCCTCAAACCCAGGAGGCGAGATACTGACCCTCCAAGAGATGTGATATGCTGTCTCGTCAATTTCAAAATTAAAGAAGACATCCTTCGTAGAGCGAGAGACCGCCAATCACTACTATACCGCGGTACGGAAGTCAAGCCTTTTCAGGACCTTTCTCCCATTACACTTCAGAATAGGAGAATACTACGCCCACTTCTAGACCTCCTCCGAGACAAAGGTATTCAGTATCGCTGGAAATTTCCATTTTGTCTATCTGCTTCCTACCAGAACCAGTCGGCCACAATACGCTTTCGGGAGGACCTCCCCACCTTTTGTGCGGCCTTCAACCTCCCGCAGCTAGACCTCCCAGACTGGTACAGCTATAACCAATCAAGCACCCTGAGAAGAACGACTTCCACTGACGCTATCCCAGTTCGGGATGAGTTTCACATCAGACGCCGAAGATCCACATCCCCGAGGAACCCCAGATCATCGACTGCCGAGCGCACCACGTCCAATAGCCCCACGGCCTCTCCAGCTCACAGAAGACCCAGACAAGATTGATAACTGAAGGATTGACCCAGATCCACCATCTCATACACACATCCCTACCTCGTCGAATCAGATACCAACACCATCCATCCCCTCAGATGTCCGCCATACACAGAAGACAACGAAGATACAGAACATGACCAAGCAATGATACCCAAGTTACATACCGGTTCCCGGTCATCTATACCCTCTCTGCCCAATGCCCTTACATCTCCCCCCCCTCTTGTCTTCTATCTATCTCTCCTCTTCTGCTTTTTCTTCTGTTTTTCTCTTGTATATCCCTCTACACAGCTCATCGAGAAAACAGAAGAACCTGGAATCTCAAGCTACAACAAGAGAAAGAACTTTCCTACGAACCTCGCAGAACTTGAGAACCTGCACCCAAATCCCACAACGAGGTACTCATCCCCTCCTACCATATGGACTGCAGGTAATGCACCCACACACTTAAGACACCCCTCATACAACAGAGACCTCTGAACAACTTCCCCACACTACGATCAGTACCTCGGGATGCCAAAGAAGAAACAAGACTTTGCGCAAATCTAAGTGTGGTTCACCATGGCTAATCACACATAGATTACCTCACCCGCAATGGATCCCACTAGGCCACCCCTAACCTAAATCTGCTAACCGTGGACACGACCGTCTCGTGCTCTATATTTGCATCACCACAGCAGGTCATGCTCTCCCTATAACCCTCATCCAATTAGCTTGTTCCTCTAAAGGAACGTCTGTTCTCCCTCCCCCCAGGGATAATGTTTATCTTTGTTGCAGTTAATATTATTATTTTAGTTCATGGTTAAAATTATTAAAGAGAACCCGAGTCTCCGCAAGAGTACTGTGCAAACGGCTCTTGAGTGGACGTGGCCCTCCTCATGGAGCGGCGATGTGCGACCGCACCCCCCCATACCCTAAACCAAACAATGTTTCTTTCTGTATGGAAGACCACCCAAGTTCATAATGCCAAAAGACATTCAACCTATTGATACCCATTGGTATACTATGCCAACCACTACATTGTCCAATTGAGGCCGCACATCGCCGCTCCATGGCCAAACGCCTCCTACATCCCAACCGGGAGAAGGGAGGACGGCCTGACTAATGTTTGATTTATTTTATTATTGTCTGATGCTATAGACTGAGTATACTAAAAACCAAGACAATCCAACTCTCACACAGCCCGATAATGACAAATCCTGACATTGCGACCACAAACAATCAAAACAAAGATATACCAACTTATAACATCCTTACCAAAACTTACTTAAACCAGCCGACATCAGATCTTCTCAACCGACCAAGACTCACCGCTCCACATTCCCACTTAACTAAGACACACAGCTACCGCTCCACATACTCCACCAAATAATAATTACAATGATCAATAGGATGGGACAACTCCCCTCCCAGCTTCTTGGCTTGACCGCAATTACAAGATAAAGACTGATTCCCCCCGGTACACCAGGACTCGCTACCCCCGACAAAGACACTACTTCATTAGTTCTGACCCCTACCACCCCCCACGAGATAGGGACGCTAATCTCCCTGTCGACACACTCCGGGACCACACAAATTAAGAGGGACCCTATATATATATAACTAGATATATATATATATTTGGGTTCCACCCCGGAACTTTCCACTCCCCCCCCCCCATCCCGACCTACCTTACCCCCCTCCCCGACCCCCTCCATTATCCACAAAAACTCCCATCGCTCGGGTAGAAACACCAACTCTACCTATTTAATACGCTCTTTTCCTGACGCCACATACCCAACCCCCACATCTGGTGCTTGCACCTACTTCCCAAAACAAATACTCAAACACCACCCCTACCCCATAAACCAATACATCATGTCTACCACACAAACCCAACACAGAAATACCACCTTAAAACTGGTATCCCTCAATGCCAAAGGGTTAAACATCCCTGAAAAACGCAGCCAAACTCTGAATTTGATGCACAAGCTTAAAGCTGACATTATCTTCCTGCAGGAAACACACTTCTCCTCCAAAAAGATCCCCAAACTTACGAATCGCTTCTTCCCCACATTCTTCCATGCCACCAACCCACTTGCAAAGACTAAAGGGGTATCGATACTCCTCTCCAAAAATCTTGACTGGACCTTTACAGACTCACTTGTTGATGAAGAGGGTAGATATATCTTCATAAAAGGACACATTCGAGGTCGCCCAGTCACATTAGCTAACATATATAGCCCCAACTCCGCCCAAGTGACCTTTTTCAGGTCCATTGCACTCCACCTAGCTGGATTTCAATCCGGCCTTACCATATTGGGCGGCGACTTTAATGTGGCACTATTCCCGCTGCTAGACACCTCCACAGGCACAACATCCCTCCCCTTCAGAGCCCTTAAACAAATTAGACTACAACTACAAGGACTCCTACTACATGATACTTGGCGCACTCTCCACCCAAACGAAAAAGATTTTACATTCTACTCACCACCCCACAACAAGTACTCGCGAATAGATTACCTATTTTTATCCCAAAAAGACTTACCGTTCCTAACCACAACAACAATAGAACCAATGTTTCTCTCGGACCATCACCCCATTACTATGACCCTCACCTTTCCTGACAAAACCCCGTTCATCAAAACTTGGCGACTCGACTCGACCCTCCTTACATCCGAAAAAGATATCCAAGAAATCAAAGAAATGATCCAAGACTACTTCATTAGAAACAATACTCCAGACTCCTCTCCTCTTATACAATGGGAAGCACATAAATGTGTTATTAGAGGCAAATTTATAGCATTAAAAGCAGCCAAACAGAAAGCCCACCAAAAAACCATATCTGACTTGATAGACAAAATTAAAAGATTGGAACAGACGCATAAGAAATCCCAAGACGCTCAAACACTTTCTGATCTTAAAGCACATAGACAATCATTAAATGAGGAATTATTCCGCAAAACTAGACGACAGTTCACTCTTCAGCAAAAGCTCTTTTATGAATTTAGTAACAAATGTGGAAGATACTTAGCCAGAGCGCTTCACACCAGGAAAGCAATCACGACCATTCACACAATAAAGGACCCCCAAGGGAAAACCCTATCCAATTCAGTTGATATAGCAACGCAGTTTGAAAAATATTACGCGAATCTCTATAACCTCTCCAAAGAACAAAAAAACAATACAGACATCCAGACTCGATCAAATATGATTAAAAACTTCCTTAGAGAACATGGTCCCAAACGCATGACCAGAGAGGACAGTCAAAAACTAGAAAACCCCATATCCACCGAGGAACTCCAAACTGCCATTAAGCAACTTAAAAATGGCAAAAGCCCCGGCCCAGATGGCCTTACAAACGCATATTTCAAAACATTCGCAGAAACACTACAACCCCACCTTCTCAAAACCCTTAACTATATCCCTTCCTCCACAACCCCGCTCCACAGACTACTTGAAGCCCACATAACAGTAATCCCAAAAGAAGGGAAAGACACATCCTCTGTGACAAATTATAGGCCCATTTCCCTCCTCAATGTAGATGTCAAACTTTACGCCAAGATACTAGCTAACAGGTTACTACCCATCCTCCCACCCCTTATTGGGAAACATCAAGTTGGTTTTGTCCCTGGCAGAGAAGCTAGGGACAATACAACTAAAGCCCTAAATATTCAACATTGGCTACAATTGCACGACCAAAAGGGATTCTTCCTTTCCCTAGACGCGGAGAAGGCGTTCGACAGGCTATCCTGGGATTATCTAAGAGCGGTTTTAAACGCTCTTGGAGTCCAAAACTGGATGCTCAGCGCCATCATGGCCCTATATACTACCCCGTCTGCCAGGGTTAGAGCCAATGGATGCCTGTCGAACGCCTTCTCCATAACAAATGGGACGAGACAAGGCTGCCCCCTCTCCCCAATCCTCTTTATATTAACGCTGGAACCTTTCCTGAGATGTATCCAAAACAATAATGACATTAAGGGAGTCTCGATTGGCAACCACACATACAAAACTGCGGCCTTTGCGGACGACATATTGCTCTTCCTACGAGAACCACATGTATCAATTCCAAACCTTTTGAAAGACCTAGACCATTTCTTACTCTTGTCCAACTTTAAAATCAACTTCAACAAATCTCAAGCACTAAACATCTCACTTTTACCAGATACAGTCCGGCAATGCGAAAGAAATTTCCCCTTTCAATGGGCCCAACAACAAATCAAATACCTAGGGATCAACCTAACCCCAAAACTTTCTGACCTCTTCTCCAAAAATCATCTACCCATACTTAAAACAATCGCCAGTGATTTAGATAAATGGAACAAAGCCCACTTCTCTTGGTTCGGGAGAGCTGCGATTATAAAGATGAATATACTACCACGCCTGCTCTATATTTTTCAGACGACCCCTATCAAAATCCCACCGTCCTTTTTCTTAACATTTAATAAAATATGCACCGCATTCTTATGGGGCCACAAGAAAGCCAGACTGTCCTTTAAACATTTGACAAGACCTAAAACCAAAGGCGGTATAGGCCTTCCAGACCTTAAAAAATACTACTGGGCTTGTCATCTTTCTAGGATAATCGATTGGTCGACTCAAAAACCCCATAAAGACTGGATCTCGATAGAAGAATCATTTTCTTCTATACCTACACAATCCCTGCCCTGGACACTCCCCGCTGACATCCCCGCACCACTTAAAAACCATCCGCTTATCAGCACAACGCTGCAATGCTTTAGATCTGCCTGCACAACACTGCAAATCTCGTCAAACACAGGACCACTTACTTCTCTAAAGTTAAATCCCGCTTTCCCACCAGGCATGTCGCCCAGCTTTCTAAAAAATATCTGGTCTCATGACACAGTTTTAGCCCATCAGTTCTACCATAACAACAATCTCATTGATAGAGCAAGTCTGCCAACTAAACACAACACATCAGCATGCCCTCTTTGGACATATTTCCAAATACGCCACTTCTTAAAGACTATCAACAAGAATAACAGTGTATCGTGCCCAATGACCCCATTTGAACAACTATGCACACAGACTGCGCCTCAAAGGCATATGATCTCTACCATTTACAATATTCTGTCCTCTAACTACTCAATGAAGTCTACGATAATGTGCAAAAATTGGGAAACAGAACTGAATATCTCCATGACAGAAAAACAATGGGAACGCATAGCCACTCTAGCACACAAATCCTCCCTAAATGTTTCCACACAGGAAAACAGTTACAAGGTGCTGTCACGCTGGTACAGA
The DNA here is from genome assembly GCA_018402905.1 of Glandirana rugosa. Classification (NCBI taxonomy): domain Eukaryota; kingdom Metazoa; phylum Chordata; class Amphibia; order Anura; family Ranidae; genus Glandirana; species Glandirana rugosa. Next base: position 309,183 of record BLSH010159817.1, read on the forward strand.
ACTCCAGCATTGCTCCACAAATTTAACCCAGCTTTCTCAAAAAGATGCTGGAGGTGTTCCGACGAGACAGGCACTCTAGCTCACATATGGTGGTCATGCCCCCTTATTCAACCATTTTGGAAACAAATAGGAGAGCTAACCTCACACATAACCACCTTCACATTAGAACACACACCAGCACAATTCCTATTACACCACTCCGACATCCCTACTCATCACTACCGCAAATCACTACTCCCTCATATGATAAATTCAGCTAAGATGTGCATTCCTCTTTACTGGGGCTCTAACCGTGCTCCGTCTATCAAAGATTGGCTTAAACGCGTTAAAAAAACAGCCGAAATGGAAGAAATAATAGCTGTAGCCCAAGATTGCCCACACAAATTCTCACGCATATGGGCCAGCTGGACCCACTTCTGCGCAACCGATAAGTACAACACTTTATTGAACTCCACTGAAACAATAATTAGAAACAAGTAACCCCTTAAAATTAGTACACGCATCAGATAAGGAGACAAGGACTAAAAGAAAACCTATTTTATTAATCAACTACTACATACCCCGCCCTACACCCGAGCGATGGGAGCCCCTCCCAGCCTCACGGCGAACCCCTCCCACCCACCCCCCCGCTTCCAACCCCACCCCCCCCACACCTGCCCCCCCTCTAAGCTCGCACATCCCTAGACGAGCTAATCTCACCTACTCCCATAACAATACTTCATCCGCCCATAAGACTATATCCCCCAATAATAAAACCAGACAACATACATAACGAGAACTTCAATATACCCATATAATGACCTTGACTACAAATGCCTCAATACCTCAATACACGCGTAACAACTATAGCATTAATAATTACCAAAAATCTCTCTTGTTCTTTTTTCTGCATGTCTACTTTTTTACCCAAAGACTCCTGAATGTATTTTAGTCTCTGTTCAACTTTGTAAACATTTAAATTGTCTGATTATTCCATGCTGGTTGAAGTATAATATTTCAATGTACTGTAACCCTGCTGAGATATTCACAATAAACTTTATGGAATAAAAAAAAAACAATAAACATGGCAGGTTTCCAATGTCTAATTTATCTAGGAGGGATGCCTATCTAGTGCTAGTGGATCCCCATATGATCTGACATAGGGGTGTCTGGACTTGAAACGCTACAAGTTATCCGAGGAAAGTAAATATGTCCATATTATGGCTGTGCTATTAATATTTTGTAAGTTGTGAAACATGCTGAAGTTAGACTGCTAAACTGTCTGCACCTTATGTGGATTGAGCTTTTTATGACAGGTATCTGTTAACTTTATAGTCACTGAAGCACTAGTCAGACAGTTTTATGGACCGGGAGATGGGTATTGGGAAACTAATAAGGGGTGTCTGGCTTCAGTCAAGACAAGGTCACTGTGGTATGCCCTTCACATACCAACATGGCTGAGGTGAACTGAGACATTACAAAATGGCTGCTATGCCCACAGCTAGGCTTTAGCCCAGTACACAGGATCATTACACAGGGGTCTATTGAACTTCTGATGTCTCCCTGCTCTTCAAAGCATCTGATCAAACACAGGTCATAAACACAACTCTGAAACCAGAAGTTCCAAAATCCTCATCATCACAGATTAGAATGGGGGATAAATGTCCCTCCATCTTCCCTGTGCACAGCCGACCCAACTGCTCATGGCAGCGGGAGGTAGATTCCCTTTCCAAGTGCTGTAAAAGTGAT
>BLSH010159817.1:320640-332532 GCA_018402905.1 Glandirana rugosa
AACCCCCCCCCCCCCGAAAAAAAAGGTCAGTACACTTACCAGGGCAGACACCAACCAAGGAGGTCAAAGGCCGGCCAGCCCCCTGGGCCAATTGGGACCTAGCAATCTGCGATTGCAGAGGATTGCCAGAGTCCGGGCTGGGATAAAAATAACAAAAGGTATTGTATCAAAGCCTTTTCATAAGGAACCAACAATTTTTAAACTTTATATATAAAGTAATAAGCCAACAGCATAAGTGTGTGTGGCATAATAGGGACAAAATGTCTCATGTACTCTTAACCAAGTATAAACTTAATTTAGACAAAATATGGTTGCTTTCGACTTACTTTGTGGGCTCTATATCAAAAGGACTGACAAATAAAAATCCCATATGTCAACAGGGAACAGATTGTATCCGGTCTACGATTAGCACTGGAAAGAGCCCACCATGGATAGAAAAATTAGGCATATGTAACCAGTTAATAATTATTAGGTCACCTGAAAATGAAAACAAAATGGTAATAGAGAGATATATTCTGCATGCCACAGCCATAGTAGCAATCTGATAAGCATATTGATTCAATAGAAGTATTACACGTAAGGGACCAACCAGTGGAAAAATCTGCAATCACAATGTGCATTGTAGCCAACACAAATATATAAAGCGCATTGACGCTGACACACACATTCGAGGGAGCCAAACATCCTTGAATTGCTCATGAATCCAGTATCTACTTAGAAAGCAACACCAGTTCAGGGTTTAGCAGAGACTCCACTTTTGTACACCAAAACTGAATAACATTTGCTACAATAAAGGCAAGCTCAGACCAAGCTCAATAAAATCAAAGCCTCAGAGGACTAATTAATTTCAAACTCGCCTGGATATGTGTTGCCCCCCCAGTCTCCAGCAAGATTTGTGGGCTGGAGATGACGGCTTTATGCATCCTCCACTCGGCCGGCGTCTGACGTCACCGGCCGATTGCGGACGTGACTCATGGGCGCATGCGCCCGTCCCAAGAGTCTCGCCAGAACTACGAGTCCCATATGCCTAGCGGAGGGCGGGATGAAGGAGAGGCAAGGGCGGAGCCGCCCAACGTGTGCCATAGGCCACACTGGACCTCCCCAGAACCCTCCCCAAGATGGAAAACCATGGCAACAGGAGATGCATTCCCGGCTTGGAACCTGTCAGTGACAGTTGGGTCAATCGACCCAAATCCTGGGAAGGAAGGCGTGACGCCTACCATGGAAAAAGGGATACCTAAGAGAAAGACATCCTTTTGCGTCCGTACAACCGTCATTATACCTTGGTCCCAATAGTAGGGGCAGGCCAATCCAGGCCAGGGAAGGAAGCTGCACCAATAAAGGCACCAACCTGTTTTTTTGCTGTTTGTCCCCATTAGGGAGATTCACCCGCACTATTTGTCCTCTTTACCATTATCATTGAAAGTGAAATTGAAAGAAAATCCCAAATTTTGGGTTTCCCCCAGAAAAGCAATAGAGGGGAAAATTTCCAATGGGGACACTACTTCTGGTGACCTGGGGAACACTAAGGGATTCCCTTAATTTGCAGGGATTTCCACTCACTTCAAAACATCTGTTTTGGCAATGGGACAGGAAGTGAAAAAAGGCTTCTCCTTTAGTTATACATTAACCACTTGCTTACTAGGCACTTAAACCCCCCTCCTGCCCAGACCAATTTTCAGCTTTCAGCGCTGTCGCATTTTGAATGACAGTTGCACGGTCGTGCGATACTGTACCCAAGCAAAATTATTATCATTTTTTTCCCCAGAAATATAGTTTTCTTTTGGTGGTATTTGATCACCTCTGCAGTTTTTACTTTCAATTCGTTTTTTTGATTTTTAGAAAACGATAAGGTGACATCATGAGTATAACATAATAAGTCTAGACAATGAAAAAATAGTAAATACCCCGGTGTATCAAGGGGGAGATAAGACAAACAAATGAGAGTACCACAGGTATACAGCTAAGGAAACAATAATCTGAGCAAGTATTAGAACAGATCACACGGAAACTGCAAGCGTGAGAGTAGAGATCAGTGCCATACCCCCTCGTCTCCCTCTTCCCCCATCCAGGGTCAGTTGGGGACTGGTGCCCCGTGGGGTTCGCAAGTAAACCTTTTAGACTTCCAAGTCTTAAGTAATTATCATATCAGATCTGTATTTCACTCACTCCCTATAAGGATGAGGTAGCGGGTACATAGAAATCTCGTGGATGGGGGGAGAGAAGGCGGGGCCCTGCACGGGGGCCTCAGGATGGCTTAACCCAACCAAAAGGAGGAGATCAATCTCAGACTACCTGCATGGCTATCTCAAAGAATCCTAGGCCAGCGCCAAATGTATCCGCCGCTAGTTGATCTGGGCCCTGGTTACTCCTTGGGTCCCATACATAGGAACCTTAATGAGTGTGGGGGTAAGGGGGGGAATTCCACAGTCCCCGGCACCCCTAGAGAGAACATGCCCCCCACCTCCCCCCCAGTGAAAGGGTGATGGAGGGGACCTCTCATCCTGAGGGACCTAAAGGGTGTAACAGACTGAGGTCTCCGGAGTCAAGTAAGGGCCCTATTCCATACATTTGGGGTTACTGAGTTGAGAGAGAAGTAAGAGAAATAAGGGGGGGGAAGAAAAGTAGAAGGAGAAAAGAAAGATTAGTATGTTGAGCCAACCAATATATTGAAGAGGGGCGGTCATGCAGGAGCCTATCCAGGTATAAGGGAAATGCCTACAAACTCAGCCCAAGGTTCCCAAACTGCTTCAAACCAGGAGATTTTGCATTTTGCGTCTCGAAAGGACACATATGGCTTCTTCCATGCTTTGGCTAAGTTGATCTTGGCCCCCGGGAAGATATGGTGAATTAGTTTCCATTTGGGCTTAGAGATCTTAGGAATATGTACATTTAGTAACGCAACGTATGGGGACCTTGGGAGCTGACAACCTGTTACCTGCTTAATGAGAGTGAATACTTTCGACCAATATGAGTGTATTGTAGAGCATTCCCACCAGATGTGGGCCATGGTACCGACAAGTTTGCAGCCTCTAAAACATAGAGGGTCTGTTGATGGATAAATCCTGGCCAACCTAGAGAGGGCAAGATACCATCTGGAGAGAACCTTCAGGTTGGCCTCTGACATAGAGGTGTTCAGGATGCCCTTAAAAGATGTGAAGAAAGCTTTCTGCCATGTCTCCAGGTCCCAGTGGAATTGGAAGTCCGACTCCCAGGCTGACATATAAGTCGATTTTTCCATGAGTAGGGTGAGTGCAGCATAAATAATGGAGATGCCTCCCCTCTGCTCAATGGGCTGACCACATGTTAGGAAAAGACTGTGCTAAGGGTTAATGACATTTGATTGTTGTTTCTTCTATTCCCTGGATGAGCAGCTCTATTTAAACTTCCTGCTTCCTGTAGCAAGTGCTGTCCGTTCTACAGCGTTCCAGTGTGTTCCCGTGGCCTGTTTGCTAAAGACTTCCTGTATCTGTGACCCAGCTTGCCCGACCTTGATTGAACTCTGCCTGTACCGACCCTTTGCCTGTTTACGACCACGCTTCTGCCTGACCCCCTTGTACCGCATCAGCCAGCCTGTTAACGACCCTGCCTGCACCTGACGACCCGTTTGCCTGCTCCCTTGCACCGCACCAGCCAGCCTGTTAATGACCCGGCCTGCACCTGATGACCCCTTTGCCTGCTCCCTTGTACTGCACCAGCCAGCCTGTTGCTAACCCGGCCTGCATCACCACTCTTCTGTCTGCACGAGCTCCTGGAGGATCCTCACAACACCACCGGCATCCGCACCAGCCCTCATGCCCCCCTGTGCTCCAGAATATCCTGTCTGCTCTACCAGGGGTTCCCAAACCAGGGTCGTAAGAGAGGTTGCCCTCTGCACAATCAGACCCCATCACCAGGTACGTGACAGAAACGGACAGCCATGTCTGAGTCTGAGCAGGGGCCCTCTCCGCTGCATGAACTCTGTCAACATTCGGACGGTCTCTCTCAAGCCGTGCAACACCTGCAGGCAGACTACACTCAGCTCCAGACCCAGCTCCGGGAAATTGCCCCATCGGGGGCTTGTCAGCGGTCAATGGAACCCACAGTGCCTTTGCCTGAACGGTTCTCAAGGGACCGTAGGAAGTTCAGAGCGTTCAGCTGTGCCTGTGAACTTTATCTCAGCCTGCAGCCCCACACCTTCTCCCTGGATGCCACGAAGGTGGGGCTGGTGATTTCCCTACTGCGGGACGAGCCCCAACTAAGGGCCCACCGGCTCCTGGAGCAAGGGGCATCTGAGGTATCAGATTTGTCTCAGTTCTTCCAAGCAATGGCTTGGCTGTATGAAGACCCGCATCAGGCGGCCACTGCCGAAGCTGCACTCCACGCCCTCCGACAAGGCCACCGTCCGGCGGAGGAGTATGTATCAGAATTCAGGCGTTGGAGCTCCGACATGGCCTGGAATGAAACTGCTCTGTGCCACCAGTTCCAACGGGGTTTTGCCGACCCCCTGAAGGATGAATTGGCCCGTGTTGGGACGCCATCCTCCTTGGAGAGGCTCATCGACCTGGCCATCCAGATCGATCGGCGCCTTTGTGAACGCAGAGCGGAAAGTGCCAAGGTGAACCTGCGACCTTCGTGGTTGTTACCCCCCACTGGGGGATTGCCAAAAGGCACTCTGGCTGGCTCCACCATTGTCACCTCTTCTCCTCCGAGACTGCCTGAACCCCAGCAGCGGGGTGTGGCATACTCGGCATTGACCTCTGAAGAGAACCAGCGCCGAAGGAACCTCGGCCTCTGCCTCTACTGTGGAGAGCCGGGGCACTTAGTGCGCTCCTGTCCGTCCAAGTTGGAAAGATGTCTTGTCACCTGGCACAACCTTGAAATCTGGCCTGGTCTCAGAGGAGACCACCCCTCTGACCACCACGATGCAGGGAGGCCATCGGGAGCTACTCACCCTCGATGCCATCACCTCACCCATCTTCCCTGTTATTCTTGGACTGCCTTGGCTTCAGGCCCATAATCCCACCATTGGCTGGTCCTCTGGGGAAGCCAGTTCCAGTTCCAGTATTGCCACAAGCACTGCTTCCCCCGGATTCCTGGATCAGATCCTGCCCTACTAACCCTGGACCTTGATCCGGAGCCTGAGATCAGTCAGCTCATCCCCAGCATCTACCATGCTTTTCAACATGTCTTTAGCAAAAAGGGGGCTGAGGTCCTTCCACCTCATAGACTGTATGACTGCCCCATTGAGCTTCTCCCCGGTGCAGAGATTCCCTTTGGAAGGATATACCCGCTGACAGAGCTGGAACTCGGCACCCTGAAGTCCTATATTGACGAAAATCTCAAAAAGGGCTTCATCTGTTCTTCTATGTCCCCGGCTGGGGCAGGCATCTTTTTAGTAGAGAAGAAGGACCATTCCCTGCGGCCATGTATTGATTACCGGGAGCTCAATAAAGTCACGGTGAAGAACCGCTACCCGCTTCCACTTGTTCCGGAATTGTTTCAGTGCCTGGGGACCGCCACCGTGTTCACTAAATTAGACCTCCGGGGAGCTAACAACCTGGTGCTGATCAGAGAAGGCGATGAATGGAAGGCGGCCTTTCGTACTCGTTTCATTCACTTTGAGTACTTGGTGATGCCATTTGGTTTATGTAATGCCCCAGCTACCTTTCAGCATTTCATAAATGACATATTCAGGGACTTCCTTGACCTCTTTGTCATCGCCTACCTTGATGATATTTTCATTTTCTCACCTTCTCTGGAGCTCCACCATGTCCATGTCAAACAGGTACTGGGTCGCCTCCGCCAACATGGCCTCTATGCTAAACCGGAGAAGTGTGAATTCGAGCAGGCAAGCATCCAGTTCCTTGGACTTATTATCTCAGTCAGAGGCATCAGGATGGACCCCCAAAAGGTCGCTGCCATCCTGGACTGGCCTGCTCCGGTACACAGGAAAGGAACCCAGAGATTCATAGGGTTTGCAAAATTCTATAGGAAGTTTATCCGGGGATTTTCCTCCATCATCTCCCCCATCACACACCTGACCAAGCAGGGTATCCCGTTCCAATGGACTCCTGAGGCACAAACAGCCTTCGAAAAACTCAAAGGACTGTTTACATCAGCACCCATCCTGAAGCACCCGGACCCCGCTCTGCCCTATGTTCTGGAAGTTGATGCATTCAAAGTGGTAGTCGGGGCTATTCTTTCTCAAAGGCAAAGTACAAAGGCGCTGCTACACCCAGTGGCGTTTTTCTCAAGCAGACTGTCCCCCGCTGAAAGGAACTATGATGTGGGGGACCGTGAGCTCCTTGCTATTAAAGCCGCTCTGGAGGAATGGTGGTATGTCCTAGAGGGGGCAGCACATCCGATTCTTATCTATACGGACCACCGTAATCTGGAATACCTGAGAATTGTGAAGAGACTGAAACCCCGCCAAGCCAGATGGGCGCTATTCTTTGCCCGATTTACCTTTCATATTACTTACAGATCGAAGAACACTAAACTCCTTGTCACGCATGTTCAATATACCGGAAGTTTCAACATCTCCTGACACCATACTATCTCCAGGAAACTTCCTATTGTAACAGGAAGATGTGCTGTCGCGGATCCGGCAAGCTTCCCTGGGGTCAGACCCCCTCCCGGGAACATCTCTGCAGCTCAAGGACGGATTGTTCTGGCAGGGTACCAAGATTTTCGTGCCGGAGCACCTGCGAACAGCAGTTTTGGACCTCTGCCATGACCACCACCTCGCTGGGCACTTCGGGACACGCAAGACCTTGGAACTAGTGCAGCGCACGTTCTGGTGGCCCCAAGTGGGAGAGGACTGTAAGGCTTATGTGGGATCATGCACTACCTGCAGCCGGTGTAAGGGGAGTAAGACTCGGGCATGAGGCCTTCTTAAACCTAATACCTGTTCCAGAAAGGCCCTGGAGACACAGATCCATGGATTTCATTGTGGAGTTACCCCCTTCTGAAGGCTGCTCGACCATCTTTGTGGTAGTGGATAGACTCTCCAAGATGGCCCACTTCCTGCCTATGAAAGGCACACCTTCGGGCTCAGAGACGGCCAAAATATTCATTAAGGTGATCGTCCGGTTACACGGAATTCCAAGGGATGTGGTGTCCAATCGTGGCGTGCAATTCACGTCCAGGTTCTGGAGGTCTTTGTGCAAGTCCCTGAAGATCAGCCTATCCCTGTCCTCAGCATATCACCCCCCAACAGCCAGACGGAGCGTACCAACCAGACTCTAGAACAGTACTTACGCTGCTTCTCGTCGTTCTCACAGGACGACTGGGTTACGCTCCTACCGCTGGCGGAGTTAGCGTACAACAACTCAGTCCACTCGGCCACACAGCAATCACCCTTCTTTGCCAATTACGGCTACCATCCCGCCTTCTTGTCCAACGCCTGCCCAGAAAACCCGGTGCCAGCTGTGTCCGACTTATTGAACTTTTTCGCCTCCAATAATAAACTTCTGCAGGAGACAATGGCACGAACACAGGCAACCAATAAGGAAACCTATGACAAGAAAAGGCGCCAAAAAACCTGGAGCCAGGTAATCAGGTATGGCTATCCACCCTCAACTTAAGATTGGCATGTCCATCCAGGAAACTTGGTTCTAAATTTATTGGGCCCTTCCCCATCAAACGAAAAATCAACAAGGTAGCCTACGAACTGGAACTGCCTGAGTCACTCCACATCCACCCGGTCTTCCACGTGTTGTTGTTAAAGCTTAAGGTCCACGACCCCTTCTCTGAGCGGCACACAGGTCCACCGGCACCAGTAGTGGTTGACGGAATGGAGGAATTCGAGGTGGAATCCATTCTGGATTGCAGGAGGAGAGGTGACACCATCCAGTACCTAGTTAAGTGGAGAGGCTATGGGCCCGAAGAGAGTTCATGGGAGCCCGAAAACCATATCCATGCTAAAGAGCTCATCAAACGATTCTGGAGAATGCACCCAGACTTAAGGGCCTTTCTATCTGTACCCAATCAGGTTTTTCATACCTGGAGTATACTATTGAAAGTTGCGCCAGCCTGGCTACAAGGAAATATTTATGCAAATGGAGAAGGTCTAGTCCTCCCTTTCGTCTGTGGTTATAGAGGCTTTGTTGAGGAAATCTAAATCCCGTGGCCCCCCATGAAAATTTAAGGATTTTGCTTTGGAATGAGTTAAGATGGTCCCTTCTGATCGGAATGGGCAGAGAACGGAAGAGATATAACAGCCTAGGTAAGAGGGTCATTTTGACCGAGTTTATTCTCCCTAGCCAGGATATTTCTTGTTTAGACCACTGTTTAAGGTCTGCCTCCAACTTGCAGAACATCGGTGGGTAGTTATTGGTATAAAGGGATTCCATTTTGGCTGTAAGGTTTATGCCTAAGTATCTAATATGTGAGTCCCTCCATTTGAATTTAAAATTATTTTGCAGTGTGAGAGTTGTTTCAGGTCGTAGGGAAACATTGAGCGCTTGGGACTTGGAGTAATTAACTAGTAAGCCTGAGATTTTGGCAAAGCTGTCCAATACGCAGCATATGTTTGGTAGAGAAGTTATCAGGGAAGTGATGAAGAGCAGAATGTCATCCGCAAATAACCCGCATTTGTGTACTTGTTGACCGCAAATTACACCTTTAATATCTGGATTGCGTCTTATAGATAGAGCTAACGTCTCTATAGCTATTGCGAAAATTAAGGGCGAGATGGGACAGCCCTGTCTGGTTACTTTATCGATAGGGAATGGTTTAGAGTAATAGCCTTGTAGTTTTATTAGGGCTTTCGGTGAGAGTACAGGGCATGCATTAGGCCCAGGAAATGCTGACCAAAGCCCCAGTGCTCCAGGAGGGAAAAAAGGTACAACCAGGAAACAGAATCAAAAGCCTTCTGAAGGGCAAGCGATAGAACCATACCTGTTTGGATTGGAGGATAGAAACGATATCTATTGCTCTTCTAATTTGTTCTGGGCCCTGTCTACTGGGGATGAAGCTTACTTGGTCTTTGTGTATATATGTGCCAATAAACAAGGCTAAACAATTGGCAAGGATTTTAGTTTGAATTTTTTAGGTCGTTATTAATGAGGGAGATTGGGCGGTAGTTGGCGACTTCCTCCGTTTTTTTCTCCGGCTTTGGAATTACCGTAACGAATGCTGTATTCAAGTATGTTTCAAGGGATCACCCTTGGTCTTGGCGTTAAAAAATTTCACCAGGTGAGGTGCCAGGGTCATAGCGGTTGCTTTATAATAGGGTACTGACAGGCCGTCTGGACCCGGGGCAGAACCCGGCTTAAGACCCTTGATGACATCCAGGACCTCCTCCTCAGTGAATGCTGCATCCATTATGTTCTTGTGGTCAGAGGAGAGGGAGGGGACTGGGATGTCGTCTAGAAATTTGGAGATGGCCTCTGAGTTTTCCTTAGAGGGTGCGCTGTAAAGCTTTGTGTAGAAATCTTGAAAGGCTCCCAAAACTGTGATCGGGTATGCGGAGGGGGGTTACTAGGAGTTCTAATCTTGGGAAATGTGGTGTGTTTAATGTGGGGGGAAAGCTTAACGGCAAGCATTGGGCCTATCTTGTTCCTCTGTGTGTAAAATTTGTTCTTACTCATTGTGAGAGCGAGATTTAATTCCAGTCTGGCGTTATCTAACTGCGCAAGCATATGGGTAGAGGGATTCTTTTGATGTTCGGTCCTTAACCACTTGCCGACCGCTGACCGCAGTCTGACGGCGACAGAGTGGCTTGTTTTTGCAAACCGCCGTCATACAACGGCGGCTGCGATAACTAGTGATGTGAGCGCATGCATGCTCACTGTGTCCGGGGGGGCAGGAAGCGGGTAGGGCAGACTTGATCGCCACTGGCTACCCACAATGGCCCCCCTGCAGTGAGAGAATGGAGGTCCGTGTAAGTAAGCATGGATCTCCGTTCTCATAGAGGGGGAAGGGCGGTGATCACAGGCTTCCTCTATATGGAAGCCGTGATCATCCCCTTTCCCCAGCCAGGGCAGCTCACACACAGTTATAACACGCCCAGGGAACACAGTTAACCCTTAGAGCGCCCCATGCATTTTAACCCCTTCACTGCCATTGCCATTTACACAGTAATCCGTGAATTTTTACTAAAAAATATTTTATTGTAAAATTCCAAAAGTACGAACAGATGTTAAACATCGTCACAGACAAAAATGGTTACCAAAGCATTTCAAGGGAAGGAATAGGAGTTTGTTAAGACTGACAATATAGCAAAGTTAACTTCCATATAGAAACAGTGCGGTTAAGAGGAGTAATCTTGTTTTGCACTTACAAATGCGTTAGAGGTGGGTTCCCTTGTCTAATATGTAACACGTAACATAAACACCTTGGGTACTTAAACCTCAGTATGTGTTAGTTTAAGGCCTTAGGCCTGTTGTAAATTCATCCGTCATCAGAGAGCCAACAGAAGTCCCCCCCACAGCACCCCCAGTGGGAGCAAGCGGACCCCATCCACCCTCAAAACTCCGGGGATGAGCCCTCTAACCGATCCAACAGCCCTGGGGGTTTTATCCCCTCATTGCTTAAATCTGGAATCCTGGAGAAGCTAGTTCACCCTCCAGTGTCAGGAACTTTGGGATACCCATATATGAAGCCAATGGTTCCCAGATAGCTTCAAATTTTTTGGACGAATTCAAAAGAGCACTGGCCAGTTTTTCTTGTGACATAATCCAAGATACCTTCCTAGTCACTACTTTCAGAGAGGTGTGGGTTTTTTTCCAGGATCTAGCTATTGAGATATTAATATCCAAAGAATGAAGTGAATCAGTTTTTGAGTTAGCTTTGGAATGTTTTGTATATGTGAATTTAGAAGAGCTATCGTTGGGTTTCTAGGGATATTGAGGTTAGTTACTCTGTGAATCAGTTTAAAGATTTTTTTCCAAAATGTTCTGATTCTGGGGCATTCCCACAAGATGTGCACCATGGTACCTCGCAGCTGACATCCCCTGAAGCAAAGAGGGTCTGCCATAGAGAAAATATTAGCTAATCTAGAGGGTGTCATATACCACTGGCAGATGACTTTAATATTTGCTTCCATCAATGAGGTATTAAGTAGAGTTGAGCGAACACCTGGACGCTCGGGTTCTGCGGGTTCGGCCGATCTTTCTGGAAACATTGGGGTTCGGTACCGAACGTCATCCGAACTTTACCCCGGACCCCGAACCCCATGGAATTCAATTGGGACCGAAACTTTTTGGCACAAAAATGACTGTAAAAAAGTCCTGGAAAGTGCTAGAGGGCTGCAAAAGGAAGAAAAATGGGAGATGTGATGTTATTAGATCTGCAATCTGTCCCTTAAGATCGTTCTGTAATGCAGGAAGAGAGATCGTTCTGTAATGCAGGATGAGAGATCGTTCTGTAATCAGATCGTTCTGTAATGCAGGATGAGAGATCGTTCTGTAATCAGATCTTTCTGTAATGCAGGATGAGATGTTATAGATCTACAATCTGTCCCTCAAAGCAGTAGTAGTAATTAGAGTTGAGCGAACTTCTAGAAGTCCGGGTTCTGCTGGTTCGGCCGAACTTCGGGACAAAGTCCGGGTTCGGGTCTGGACAGAACCCGAACTTTGTCCCGGACCCCGAACCCCATTGAAATCAATGGAGACCCGGACTTTTAGGCACAAAAAATGCTGTAAAATAGTCCTGGAAGGTCCATGAGGGCCGCAAAAGGAAGGAAATGTGGGTAAGGGTGGGACAAGTGACCTACAAAGAAATGGGGACAGGGAAATAACTTTAAATATTTTTAAAAAAAATAAAAACATAAAAAATGCAAACATGGAGATCATCTTCAAAATGGGTCTGAAAAGTATTAATTAACATTAGAGGCCATAGAACTGTTCTAAAATCATCTTCAAACTGTGTCAAAAAAGTATAAATAAGCCGGGAGTACCCATATCA
>BLSH010159817.1:342890-354775 GCA_018402905.1 Glandirana rugosa
GGAAATATGTCGATTGATGGATGGGGAAGAGGCCTGTCAGTGATTGGAATACAGGGTTACCAGGAGGGAGGGATAGAGCACCGAGCCCTCTTAGTTACAGTAATTTTACCAATAGGAGGGGTTTAAGGAAATAGAGAAATCTCAAGAAGGTTAGTCGGAGGGCCGGATAAAAGAAGCGGAGAATGTCTTATCTCAATACAGAATATAAACCGTTTTATTGTCTGGGTCTTATGGCTTTGTGTGGGATAAACGCAACTTTGACCCCCCGCCTGATCCCCAGGGATTGAAGGCTCGGATGATGGTTCGTCGGGTTTAGAGGGTCAACAGGAGAAGGGGTAGGTAGTTAGCTGTATAAAGGTTAGTATAGGAGGCTGTTATTTTGACCCCCAGATAGTTGAGGCTATCAGGTGCCCAGGCAAATGGAAGGGATTCCTTCAACTTTAACCCCTTTTCATGCGGTATTTGCCGAGTGTTTTGAGTATTTTACAGTGAATACTGCAAAAAGGTATAGTGAATTGCCAGTTACTAAATCACATGCAACATTTAGGGAAAATGTGTCCAGACACCTAAATATCGCATGTAATCTGCTTTTGCGAATGGAGCCCATTGTCAAGGTAGACTAAGTGGTTTAAAATACATTTCAGAAGGGAACATAATTAAGAGAAGCCCTTTCTAAACCAGATATTGTCATGCTGTTTACTATATTCTTTATTTGGCAAATCAGCTAAATACAATAAGGGTGATCAGTAAGTATCATGAAATCATTCATAGCAACTTCTGGCCTCTGCTTTTTATTTTATGGTTAAAGTGTAACTCCACTTTTGTTGAGAAAAAAAAACATTCCCCTCTGGGTGATCTATGTACATTGCAAGGATTTTAACAAACTTTGTTGCAGACTTTTACCTTTTGTTATTCTGAAGAAATTACGGTTTGTTCCTCTGTGCCCCTGTGCTGAGTGAGTCTAATGGGAGTGGTTTCATAATTATCAACCATCTGCTGCAGAACCAGGGCTCTAATGAGGAAAATTGCAGAGTCTGCATCCCTTTAGACCAGTGGTTCTCAACTCCTGCCCTCAGGACCCACCAACAGGCCAGATTTTAAGTATTACCTTGGGGAGATGCAGACTAGAATACTGAAATCATTGAGCAGCAAATGATATCACCTGTGATGTATTTCAGTTATCCTGCAAACCTGGCCTGTTAGTTGGTCCTGAGGACAGGAGTTGAGAACCACTGCTTTAGACAGTATTTCCTAATGGAAGTATCTTACCAAAAAATGAAATTTTTGTTGCAGGGGATTCCAAAAATCAAACTTGTATCTTAGTGTAGACTTCTGGGAAAATCAGTGAGCCAATCACACAAACAGGAAATTGTGTTTCTGGGGGCCGTTCTGTATTCCATATGACTGTCACAATTGTATATGTTATATTATTATATATATTTTTTTATTTGCTATATTTTCCCCATGAAAGTGGAGTTACCCTTTAAAGCAGAAGTCAAGGTACCAAAATGAAGACAACCCTATTACATGCATTAAAGCTTTCAATGATAAAATAATGATGAAATTGTGGCAGTGCCATAATATTGCCTTCCAAGGATGACATGGGGGTGTTTTCAAAGATGATGCCTGTTGTGAAGTGGTACTTTTACAAATACTGTGGTTATTAATTGTACTAATGCAGAATAGATTTGCTCTGCAAAACAACAGCATGACAATAGCCCAATAGGCATGACACAGGAATGGGTTGTATAGTCTGTCAGCCTTCTATAGGCAGATGTGGTGGTGAGGTGCTGATACATATGTTTCACTCCTAGTACAATGTGTGAAATATATTGTTACTGAAAGTGGCACAATTACTTCTACTTCTACTTTATTGTGGTGTTGCAACTGCAGCTCATCAAGACTAAAACTTAGTGCCAAATATGTCAAGAATGCTGGCTGCAGAGCAATCATGTGCAAGGTAACACATACCTATTAGGGCTAAAGTTTGCCACAGAAGAAAAAATGTTGCTTGAAAAAAGTCAGTAGGGTATTTTTTATCCTTTTGTATTTCAAATATCTTTTTTTTAATCAAGAAAAGAAAAACAAAAAGATAAACAATATAGATAAATTATTTCCAAGACAGCCTCACAGATACATTGAACATCCTTACAGAGCAGCGCATGTATCATTGGACATGCACAATAGTACAAACATGTTACTCCTTGGCAATGTAAAACTCAGCACAGTATACACCATGATATAGACATTCAAAATTGTACCTACCGCATTTGGTTCCTGCTTTACATTCTCTGTTCACAGAGGTCTAACCTAGCCAATGAGTAGCCTGTCTATAACAAAGTCTAGTGGACTCAAGCCTGGTGTATCCAGTCAGGGACCCCATAAGTTTTAAAATTTACAGGAACATCCTGTTTGCTGCTAGATATATTTCTCTAATCTTATGGCCCATACACACGGTACAATTATCGGCCGAAAACTGTCGTACGACAGCCTGTCATACAATTATCCGACCGTTAGTACGCTTCATCAGCCAATTTTGAATTATCGCTTTTAAACAGAATTTATATGAGCAAACTAAAAAAAACTTTTGTCTTCCGACAAGGCGTCGTCCGATTTTCGGCTCCTGTGTACAGATGTTGGACAAGCAAAAGTTGTAAGTACAAACACGCATGTTTCAGAAGCCAGGAACGAGCCGGAAGTGTCCGGTAATGGGTTCGAAATTCACAATTCACATTCGTGAATCGGCAATTGAAATTGCAAAATGCAGCGCACATTATTCTTGTCTTCAATGTGATAATAATGAAGCTTCTTTGCTGGTGATACTCATGTTATGAACGTAATAAAAAACATTCTGTAGTTCTGTAGTGATAGAAATATTATTCACATTATTCTTGTATATTTTTTGGAGGTTCCCACAATACCATTATCCCTGAGATTTAAATATGAAAAAACAAACTATGTTGGTGTCCTTTGGTAATTGTTATTACTTTTCTTTTTAACCTCTTGCCGACCGTCAACTGCAGGTTGGCTCGATATCGCAAAACGGCGTCATACGACGGCGGCTGCGATATCATGCACTGTGAGCGCGCGCGCCGCCGGAGGCGCGCCCGCGCGCTCACTGTGTTCGGGGGGGCCAGGGAGCGGGTGCGGCGGACTCGATCTCCGCCGGCTACCCGCGATGCCTCCCCCTGCAGTGAAAGAACGGAGATCCGTGTAAGTAAACATGGATCTCCGTTCTGTGAGGGGGGAAGGGCTGTGATCACAGCTTTCCTCTATATGGAAGCTGTGATCGCTCCCCTTCCCCTGCTAGGGCAGCCCACACACAGTTAGAACACGCCCAGGGAACACAGTTAACCCTTAGAGCGCCCCTGCAAGTTAATCCCTTCACTGCCAATGGCATTTACACAGAAATCAGTGCATTTTTATAGCACTGATCGCTGTATAAATGCCAATGGTCCCAAAAAAGTGTCAAAATGGTCCGATATGTCCGCTGCAATATCGCAGTACCGCTAAAAATCGCAGATCGCCACCATTACTAATAAAAAATAAAAAAAAAATAAAAACCCCAGAAATGAATTCTCATCGTCCGTAAACACGGCCACTTTTGCGCAAACCAATCAATAAACGGCAATTGCGATTTTTTAAATCACAAATATGAGGAAGAATATAAATTGGCCAAAACCGATGAAAAAAAAATGTTTTTTTATATATTTTTTTTTTTTGGATTTGTATTTTAGCAAAAAGTAAGAAATTTGGGTTTTTTTGAAAATTGTCGCTCTTCTTTTGTTTATAGCGGCGATCAGAAATGACGCAGAGGTGATCAAATACCACCAAAAGAAAACTCTATTTGTGGGAAAAAAAGGACGCAAATTTCGTTTGGGTACAATGTCGCACAACCGCGCAATTATCAGTTAAAGCGACGCAGTGCCGAATCGCAAAAAGGGCTCTGGTCCTAAAGTGGGAAATCTTTCCAGGGCTGAAGTGGTTAATGTTACTGCCTTCTTCAAACCTGTCATTTGAATAAAAAAACATAGGCAAGTATTCTTCTTCACATGACTCTTTATTGTGAAGAAAAAAAAAATATATAAATTAAATTAGACATGGTATCTGTCACCAATAAAAATATAACAGAAACAAAAAGTGCATTGGATTCCGCAAATGTATGAAAGAGCCAAAAGAAAAGAAAATAATACACCAAACAATACAGAAAAATAAAAAATACATTCATGGGGTATTGGGTATAATCCCCAGACCATGGCTGTTGGTGGGGGCCATGGGGATAGTATTGCCACTGACCAGCATGCTGCTGTGGTGTGTGGGATGGCCGTTGAGGTGGTGGAGGTGGAGCCACATACTCTGAAAGGTGCGTATTGTCAGTGATAAGCTCCCTCTCCCCCTTGCTCAGCTGCTGTGTAATAAGTTCCTCAGACCTGCTCCTTTGATATGGGGTCATGCGGCAGAGTTTGGCAGCTGTGTACGCAGCAAACGATTCCTCCTCATCAGGGTCTCTCTGGAGAATTGCTGAGGCCTGTGTGAAAAAGAGCACACATTGTCCTCCAAATTTTGTGTTTTTTGGGCTCTTTTAGCACCAAGACACAGCGGAGGGACCTGCAACTCCACAGCCTGGGAAGTAGCAGCTGGCTCATTCCCAGTGACACTTTCTGTGACACTTTCCTGTGTGTAAAAATGTGACATTAAAGAGTGCGCATGCGCGGAGCTTCCATGGCGGCTGTGTAAGCCAGGAGCTCCGTTCCTTCCCAGCCCTTTGGAGCCTTTCTTGCTAGCAGCGGAGCTCGACCTGACCGCTCAGGAGGTGGGGGAGCAGGGGACAGCCTCGGGGACAGTCCAGGAATGGTGCGGAGCCGCAAGTCTTTTGGCGAATCCCGATTCCAGCTTCATCTACCAAATTGAGGCCGCGGCTTGGGCCTAATCGATCATCCGCTCATGGAGCCCTCATAGTACAGGAGAGCTGGGTCATTAGCGGTCTTGGAGGAGATTAACAGGGGGCACTTTGGTCAAACGAAACACTCAGGTACTTATCCCATGATAAAAGGAATCCCTGGACAGTACAGTCTCGGTGAGTGACGCCTGGGGCAACAATTGAGCCAGAGGCCTACTTTCGGACCTATGATACATAGACTGATTCCTGGATATCCATAAAATTACTGTTTTTCACAGAAACTGTTGGGCTTCCCCCTAACTATTTAATAGTGGATCCTCCTTTTTCTACAGTTTCTTTTTGGGACTTTCCTTTTTCTTCTACAAACTGGTTTTCACGCTAGCCACATCTCTCACATTTTTGATTCCCTTGAAGTGGGAGCTACTTCTAGCTACACTTTTTGGTAAATCTTCTACTTCTAGTACCATGCAGTCGGGGGTAGTCAGATGGGACCTCTCCCATCAGCCAGGCTTTGACACCCCAGTCCCAAAGGGCCCACAGGGGTCCAAAGGCCCCCAATTAACCCCAGGGGTCTGCGAGGAGATGGACGCCGGGTCTCACGGGGGCTCACATGTTCTACCTTCCCCAGGACCCCCCCGGGAACTCCACCCTTGGCCCAGATCCTATCCCCAGCTTCTACAATTTCTCTTTGGGAGCGGACATTAGATGAACTCATCACAACTCCACTTAAAGAGCACAGTCCTGATAATCCTCAACTAGACCCGTCCAGCCCCCAAGCTATAATACCTCACTCGGACTTTCAAATGATGATGGAGGTTTTTTCTAAAATGCTCTCTAAGGGCCTGGCCCAAACGGCCACTCAAATTACCTCTGTTATCCAGGCAGACCTTCAGGGCTTGGGGACTAGGATAGACGCTATAGAGCAGAAGAAGGACCAATCTGTCTCCAGAATCAATCAAAACACAGCACGCATTCAGGATCTTCAGGACCAACTGGAGTCGGCCCTTTCCAAAATAGACGATCTGGAAAATCACTCTAGACGCTACAATTTTCGAATCCGGGGAATTCCTGAGGCCATCACTGACGTTCATGCGGTCGTGAGTGACTTTATTAAGGGAATCATCCCAGGCATCCCGGAACACCACCTGGAACTAGATAGGGCCCACAGAGCGCTTCAACCTCCGAGGGCTGATGGCTTGCCGCGAGACATTGTAGTAAAACCCCACTTTTATCGGGTAAAGGAGGAGATCATGAAGGCCTCCAGATCCACACCCAACCTTTCTATCCAAGGCCACTCTGTACAGGTCTTCGCCGACTTATCTCCCACTACTATACAGAAAAGAGGAACCCTGAAGCCTCTACTAGATGTCCTCACTAAGTCGTCTATCAAATACTGGTGGTCCTTCCCCTTTCGTGTGGCTTTCACCTTCAAAAGCAAGAAATTTGGCTTCTCCTCTTTCCAAGAAGGGGAACAGTTGTTGACCAAACTTAATCTCATCTCCTTGGATTCCTCTTCATCTTCTCTTCTCAAGAATGTGGGTCCTTCTAAGAGACCCTCTCCTCAGAGTCCCGTTCTCCCAATGTGGAGGAAGCAGCAACAGAAGAGAGCCAAGGACTCCCATCCTCCCTGATTTTTTATCCTTTTCCCCCTTCTTGGGTGTCCAATTTCTTTTTTCTTTCCAAGAACTATCGAATCTCAGTGCTCCTCACTGTGGGTCGCTACTTTTGGGTTGTCCAATATCCCTTTTATATGTGAACTCCATATTTTTACCTTTATTTGGGCGGTTTTGAGGGTGGCTCCCCTCCTCTTCTCCGCCCGGGCATGTTCCCCTCTGGGGGGGGGGGGGAGGCCACCTGCGGGCTTACTTTTCCGAGTTTAAACTGCTTTGATGATTCCTCCTGGACTTGTTTGATCCCTAAATCAAGGAGCCCGAGGAGACCCTCTAGTGGGTCCTGAAAGCTCCACTCCGGAAACCCCGGCCATATCGGTCAGGGGCTCCCTGATAAGTTTGTGGTTATATTATTGTTACTAGATATTTTTACACCTCCAGGGTAAGCCATAAGTTGTATTTCTGTTTTGGTTCCAAAGAAATGGCTGGGAAGGAGGTTATTCTCCTCCCTCTGACTTCGGGATATTTTTGATGGTATTCCCTTGGTCAGATGTAGTTCTGCTGTTTGGGCAGACACATTTTTTCTTTTTCCTGATGATGAGGGGGCCCTCTACTCTCATCATCTACAGGAACCTGGGAGGGTGTGAGGCTAGTCTTTGCCACTCTCCTCCTTTATTTGTTTTTTCTTCCTCCTCTCGTTCTCCTTTGTTCTATTCTCTTGCTTCATCTTTGTTTTTATCTTCTCTTTCTAGTCACCAGGGTAACCTTCTTCATGGAGGGCCAACACGACCCAATCTCGTATTTGCTGGGCTTGACAGATCCTTCTTCCTACCTCTGACGAGTCAGGTGAGTCTTTGGTCAGTGTTTCATGTAGATCGATCCTCACACAGTCACCATGTCCGCTAATCCATCAACTTTCTTGAGAGTGGCATCGCACAACGTACAGGGCCTTAATTCTCCCATAAAACTGAAAAAATATTTTAGTTTAGCCCATTCCCATCATCTAGACATACTCTTGCTCCAGGAAACCCACTTCCCAGAACATTATATTCCTAAATACATACACCCCAACTTTCCACAGTTCTTCTAGATAAGACAAGAGGTGTGGGAATCTTTTTCGCTAAACACCTAGCCTTCACCCTCACGAAAGAAATTAAAGGCCCAGAGGGGAGGTTCATTCTTATAAAAGGGACCCTGGAGGGAGCGATGTATTCCTTCTTGCCTTATTATGCTCCGAATCTCGGTCAAGCTAAATTTCTTCATGGGTTATTTAATCTTATCCTGCCCCATCTAGAGGGGAATGTTATTTTGGGGGGGGGGACTCTAACTTGGCCTTTGATCCTATGCTTGACAAGTCATGCTCAGGAGCACCTCTCCTAATTCGGCCCCGAAACACAGCCTTAAGCTCGCTAGACTACTTTTTTCATTAGGTTTCATGGATATTTGGAGGGAACTAAATCCCAAGGTGAGGGACTACACTCACTATTCAGCCCCACATAAAAGTATGGCGAGAATAGACCACATTTTTGTCCCAGCCTCCATATCCCATTTGGTTATAAAATCCTCCATTAAGGACTCCCCTTTATCAGATCACTCACTGGTAATGATATATATCAAAGTTGAGCCAGGTGGGGCGAGGAACCTCTATTGGCGATTGAATGAATCCCTCCTGAATAACCCAGTACACTGTACAATGTTAGAGAAGGAACTCAAGGACTACTTTCTCAGGAATGATAATGGGGAAGTGTCACCCCCAATACTGTGGGCAGCCCATAAAGGGGTAATGAGGGGAAAGCTCATCCAATTATCAGCCAGGTTAAAAAGGGAGAGGAGGACAGACATAGTGAAGCTAGAACGTGAATTTCAAGAACTTGCTAAAACCCATAAGAGAAATCCGACTCACTGCTCTTGGGCTCAACTGGAAGCGGGGAAAGTAGCCTTAAATCTCGCCCTTACTACCAAAGCTGAGAAACAAATTCAATGGTCTAGAGCTCATTGGTATCTACAGAGAGACCACATAGGGCCCAGGTTGGCTGCCAGACTGTCCCCCAGGTGTCGTTCCTACTCTTTCCCTAAGATTAGGGATCATTCGGGTGATCTCACTCAGAACCCAAAACGGATTATGTCCATCTTTCAAAATTTCTACACCAAACTTTACGACGCAGGACATGTGGTTCCCTCTCCTTCCCTCGAAGCCTTTTTAAATTCCATCACCTTCCTTAGACTCTCAGAAGATCATATAGCCTCTTTGGAATTGCCTTTTAGTGATGCGGAGGTGCTGGAGGTGATTAGAAACCTTAAGAAAGGCTCGGCCCCTGGCCCGGATGGCTTTTCCATGGGCTACTATAAAACCTTTGGCCCAATTATTGCCCCTTTTCTAATGAAATTCTTTAATTCATTGAGGACCGGTATAGATCTACAAAGCAATGCTAATAGAGCATTTGTGTCGGTCATTCCCAAACCTGGAAAGGACCAATCAGATGTTAGCAACTACAGACCTGTCTCCCTGATAAATAATGACCTTAAAATTATGACTAAAGTTTTAGCTAACAGACTGTCGAAGTTTATAGGTCAATACATCCATAAAGACCAAG
Source organism: Glandirana rugosa (assembly GCA_018402905.1). NCBI lineage: Eukaryota > Metazoa > Chordata > Amphibia > Anura > Ranidae > Glandirana > Glandirana rugosa. The sequence continues at coordinate 351,995 of BLSH010159817.1, forward strand.
TAGGCTTTATCCCGGGCAGGCAAGGCCCAGACCAGATCCGCAGAGCGGTTGATATCATGTCTTTGCTCAACTCGAATTGGGATGGGGGCCCCACTAGGGAGGGTTATATTTTATCTGTTGACTTGCAAAAAGCCTTTGACTCGGTAGATTGGTCTTACCTCTTTGACGTCTTGGGTAGATGGGGTTTTGGTCCTAGATTTATTCAAACTCTAAAAGCCTTATATTCAAACCCTAGTGCCCAGGTCAAGCTTCATAACTTCTACTCTGAACCCTTTCCCATCTTTCGAGGCACTAGACAAGGATGCCCTCTATTCCCATTAATATTCGCAATAGCGATGGAGTCTCTGGCCATTGCCATTAGGGATAATCCAGATATTCAAGGGATAGAATGTGGTCCATACTCACACAAATGTGCATTATTCGCAGACGACTTGCTCCTGTTCATTTTCTCCCCCCTTACATCCACCCCCCAGATTATTCAACTACTCCAAACGTTTGGAGAAATATTGGGTCTCTGCGGGAATTGGTATAAATCTGCGGCTCTAAATATATCTATGCCAGAACAAACTCTACTCCGACTTAAAACCCTCTACAAGTTTACTTGGAATTCTTCTCAGATACCTTACTTGGGGGTCAATCTGACAGCTACCATTAACAAACTCTTTGAAGCCAATTACCCCCCTTACTTAAGAAATTAGCACAGGATCTCTCCAAATGGGACCAGGAGGGTCTTTCCTGGTTGGGCAGGATACATGCAGTCAAAATGACCCTTCTTCCTAGGATTCTTTATTACTTTAGAGCTCTCCCCATCCCAGTCAGGAAGTCTAACTTGCAAAAAGTGCAATCCCAAATTCTGAAATTTATTTGGGCCCGCAGGGGATTTAGATGTTCAGCCAGTGTGCTATACAGGAGACGTAACCAGGGGGGTCTAGGACTTCCACACCTCTTTAAATATTATCAGGCAGCTCAATTGACTCAGTTCTCAACCGTCTTCTCCAGAGGGAATACACCTGACTGGATTAAAATAGAGAGACAGGCAGTTCCCCTCAATACTATTGATTTCTTGGTGGGAGCCCCTCATAAATTGAGACCCCCAATACTTTCCCCTACTCTGTCTCACTCCATAGCTCTTTGCGACTCTGTTTTTAAATCTCCCAAATTAATCTCAAATCTCTGCCCACTCACTCACCTCTTTAATAACCCTCAATTCCCACCGGGTTTAGACATAAGGGCCTTTAAGTGGTGGACGGACAAGGGTTTATACCGTATTGGCCATTATTTAACTCTGGCTGGTCCCCTGTCCTTAGAGCACTGCATTAATAAGCTAGATATGCCACTCTCGGAAAGGTTTTCTTTTTTTCAAATTTCACCATTTCCTGTACTCCTGGTGGAAATCCAGAAATGATCATACAGGTATTACTTCATATGGACAATGGTGCTCAGGAACTGTAGACCTAAGAGGTGGTATCTCGTTGATCTATGCTTCACTGATGGAGGACTCAACTAAACCATTGTTTGTTGAAAAATGGGAAAGGGATCTGGATGTTGAATGGGAAGCGGACAAATGGACCTCAATGTTTTAGCGATGTTTTAAGGGGATCGCTAATATTTCCTTGAGGGCAAACTTAAAGGTGGTATTGGGTTCCATCCCGGTTAGCAGCTATGTTCCCTAGTTCCTCCAACCTCTGCTTTAGGGGATGCGAACATGTGGGCACCTTCCTCCACATGTGGTGGGACTGTCCACGCCTTAGGGGATTTTGGAACAAAATTTTTCACATGATCCGTAAGATCTCGGGCCTCTCGGTTCCCCCGAACCCAAAAATAGCCCTCCTTAACTCTAAACCTGAGGGTATGTCCAAACCAACATTTAAACTTACCCAATTTATTTTACTTGGTGCTAAGATCACAATAGCCAGATCTTGGAAGCGTCCCTTGGTGTCTTTCACCGAGGCTAAACTTAAAATATCCTGGATCATGGTTCAGGAAAAGCTGGCCAATATTATCCTTGATACTTCCCCTAAATTTGATCCTGTCTGGGAACCTTGGAAGAACTACATAAAACTCCCGATGGGACCCTCTCTTTCTTACCCTTTTGAATAACTACCCTGGTGATTATCTCTTTGCTTTTCTCCCTTTGCCTCGTCTTCACTTTCTTTCATAAGACTTTTCTCCTTCTCTTCTTATTGTGGTTATTTTGGCCTTTTTTTTGTTGGCTAGGATCTGTTAGATACATGTGTTACTCCACGCCTTCCCTACCATGTGGTTGGAGGAGGATAACCCTACCATGTGGTTGGAGGAGGATAATAGAAACTCTCTCAAAGTGGCCTATATAAATGGGGTATGGCCGATTGGTTGACTCTAGTTCACATGGACTCAGCAGAGGTCATGCCCACAAAAGCCTTTCATTGTACGGTGATTCCTGGAGCGGAGTGGGCTGGTGTCTGTCTCCCCGGTTACAGTATGTTCCCATCTGGGGTGACTGGGGGGACAGCTAGTCCTTTCCTGCCTAGGGGCTATATTTTTTCTTATTTTTCTTTATGTTATTTTACTTCTCCTTGACTTCTGCCTCTTCCGTTTATTACCAACGGTGTCTTATACTTGTAAAACAGGCTTTGTATATCTATTACGACATCCCGTTTTGTAGGCATGTGCTTGTTTTTCTTTGTGTATTATATAAGAGAGTATTTGATTAACAGATTCTAACTTTCTAGAATTGTCTCCTTTGTTGTACCAAAAAATTTCTTCAATAAAAGTTTTTGAAACGAAAAATGTGAAATTATT
>BLSH010159817.1:371895-382643 GCA_018402905.1 Glandirana rugosa
CTTAAATATAACTGAGTTGTTAACGTTCTAGGTAGTCCCTCTATGAATAAGAATTTTCCTTGGACCGCTTTTTGAGGCCACTGTGATCGGTTACGAATAAAAGGGTTGTGACCTGTGGAGTGGAACACATCCGTAAATTAACGTCTTGACTTTTCAAAACGTTTTACAACGTAGTAGAATCCTCCCCTAAAGTTGTAGGGGTATTCGGGGGATGTTCTGTGGAGGTTACCCTTTAGGTCATAGTGGAAATTTTACCTTTTCCGTAATTTTGATCACAACTCGCTTGGGCCTGGCATGGCTTGAAAGCCCACAGGCACCGTGCCTGGGCCTGGGCCTGTAAAGTTTTTAGCAAGCCCAAATAGCAGAACCCCGGACCGAACCCGAACGATTTTTGAAATGTCCGGGTCCGGGTCCGTGCCACGGACACCCGAAAGTTCGGTACGGTCCGGGTTCGCTCAACACTAGTTTTAATGCCTTTTCCATTTTAAAGGTGATACTGGATTTCCCATTGGAGGTGTCTTGTAGGGGGCTTATGGGGATGTTGAAATCCCCTCCTAAGATGATGCAACATTTTGCAAAACTTTTCAGTTCTGCAATTAAATGCCTACACAAGGTGAGGTGTCCAGTGTTGGGAAAATAAGCATTGGCTAGTGTCACCGGAGTTTTTCGCCAGGTTCCTTTTAAGAATAAGTATCTCCCTGATGGATCTTGCAATTGTTGAGTCAATATAAATTCTGCATGTTTGTGGATTAGTATAGGTACTCCTTTATTTTTTTGGATGGGACTTGTCGTGTGGTAAGCTACTGGGTACTTTTTGTCGTATAGTTTGGGTATTTTGTTTGATTTAAAGTGGGTTTCTGTTTAGTCAAGTATTGTGATTCAGTAGATACCGCTCTGGGAGTGTGGGACTCCGACGTAGGTGTTGGATAGGTGTTACTATAGGTGGGGGAGCAACCTGCCTGACAGAGACTAGTGACATTGTGGTTGTTGGTGAGGCTGGTTGGTGTTTTGTTGATTCAGGATGGCGTGTTTGAATCATAGGGTGGTGTTCTACGAGGAGGTGGGGTACATTCTGTGGTCATGTGGGGGGTTAAACCGTATTTGTGGTTGAGTGGAATATTGGTGTGTGGGTTCTAGGCGCCAACTTTAGGTTGTCTATGTGTGCTCTGGGTTGGTACCATATGAGAAGTACATCAGTGGAGGCCATAGGCCTATGTAAAGTAATGAGTTTTATGAAGCTTACTAACATTATGTAAACATTAACATTGCCCTAACCATGGGCTAGTGATAGTAATATGCGGTAAACAGTCAAATATGCGTTCAACTTCCCACCTTAGAGCATAACAGTATAATCAATAAAGATACAGTGGCAACAGTGGATGCATATACAAACCCAAGCAAGTGTATTCGTAGAGTATTGGTGTTACCGGTTTTAGTCTTAGAGTCCTCTCTCTTGAAGAGATGGATGACCAGGTAGGTTTGTGTCCATGGGTATTCCTGTGGCCCATTATCAGGATGTGGTTTAGGTGCAGTCTATCAAGCTCTTTTTCCTTTTGAGGAGGACAGAACTGAACTGCTGTATTTTCATGTTGTCTTGTAGCGGGTGCCAGGTGTGTCTATGCGTTCAGTCTCTGATAAAGGGCAATTTCTGGTTTGTGCATTCTGGTCAAGGTAGGGTTGTCAGCAGACAGTAAGTTGTTAGAAATAGAGCTATGGATTATGGTTTTTCATGGCTGGAAACAGATGTCTTTGATGGCAGGTGTGGTGACCTCTCTTGTGTCTGGTATCGTTGATACTCCTTGGAGTATTGGCGATAAGACTATTCCACCTCGTGCGCTGATGTGGGATGAGGTTTGAGCGTTACATAGTCACTGTTGTGTGTTTTAAGGCCCTGTATCCGGTAGATTTTCCAGTTTGGCGTTTGATTTGGTTTGTTGGTGTCTGTATAGATTGTCTAAATCAGTGGTTATTTTTTGGAGGTTTCGTCTTTGTAGTTCAGTAGTTTAGTATGAGACCGGGCGTTTAGTGTACCTTCTGTAGATGAACTGGGCACGTGTGGTTGGTTGTTTGTTTATTGTTGGATTGCAGGTGGGTTTGGAGTCAGTTTTGTCGGTACAATGCCCTTACTGAACTATGGTTATGTTGTGTGCCTCTTGACAATGCCTGGTCGGTGGGAGAGTTGTGAACCACAACAGTCAGAACATGTATAACAAGGATAACATATAGAGGAACTTGTTACTTATCTGGAGGTGTATCCTTTGGATGTTTGTTTCAGCGGTCTTGCCAAGCGTGCCGTGACTGCGGTGCCTTGGTTGGACTGGCTCTGTGTGGTGCACCTTGTGTGGCACCATGGGCCCTCTCTCTAGATGCAGAATGACGTCTTCTCTTTCGATGTTCTTGAGTGTCCATAGGTTCAGCTCTGAGTTGCGGCGTCTTGGCCCCCATGGGTTGAAAATCTGCATACCATTCAGGTAGGGCTATTATAGGAATATCCAGGGTCTCACAGAGGTCTTCCGGTACCTTTACTAATGCGGTGCGGCCCTGTGACGTGGCAGAGAGGCAGAAAGGGAACTTCCGTTTATAATTTATTCCTTTTTCCTCCAGAAGGGGGCGAAGTTCCCTTCTTCTCTGTAGTGTTATGTTGGAGAGATCCTGGAAAAGCTGAAGGGTTGCGCCATTATGGGACATTTGTGTTCTGTTGCGTGCCTCTCTCAGAATCTCTTCTTTGAGTTGATAGTCGATGATGTGACAGACTACGTCCCTGGGTGGGTGTGAGTCTCTTCCCCTTGGCCGAAGAGCGCGGTGTATACATTCCATTGCTATAGGGGCGGTGGAGGGTTTGTCCAGTAGGTTGTTGAATATGGCCGCTACCGTTTGTTATAGCTGGTCTGCCTCAACTGACTCTGAGAGACCCCTTAGTCTGAGGTTATGTCGTCTGCCATGGTTGTTAATATCTTCAATGTGGCAGTTTAGGTCCCTTAATTGTAGTGTGTGGGTGTCCAGGGCATTATAGGTCCTGCAGAGCATGCCAGAATGTTGAGCTGAGGTGTTTTCCACTTCCTGCACTCGCCCTGCTATTGCCTGTATGTCTAGGCGGAGGCCTGAAATGGCAGCCGTCAATGTTTCCTTAATGTCCGCCGCTACCAACCTGAGGTCGTTCAGGCTGGGCTGCTGACAAGGGGTCAGGATGATCTCTCCCCTGCTTTGTGTTCTCCCCATAGCAGGGAGTGTTTGGGCTGCTGGAGTAATAGATTGGTACGGGCCTTGTGTGGGCACGGTGGTGCCCCCAAGTGTCCTGAACATGGCCGGGATGTTCTGGGTGAGTGTGTCTGTTATATCCTGGGGGGAGTGAGATCTCAATGTCGAAAATGGTCTGGATGATGTCCCCATCTTTGCTGGTTAAACTTTCAGATGGTGTGCCTCTGTTAGCAACAGATAGCTTTCTCTGTCGGTGGGAGCTCGCAGCTCAGGCAGCCATATCTCAGCACGTCCAGGCCACTGTCCTGGGTCTGTTAGGTTTCCGTGCATTCACTGTCAGTTGTGTAACTGCTGATCTGTTTCTGTTTTTGTTTTCCAGAGGGGAAGGGAGACTGTGTTTTTTTAATCTGGTGTTTCAGGGTGCTAATGGTGTTTGTTGCTGGTAACACTTCTGTGTGTTCTTCAGGTGTCTGTAAGCCGCAGCTGGGGTCCCGATTATTAGCTGCCTGGTGACCAATTGAGCAGTTGGCCACTGTGCGTGCTTCCTGTTCTACTGTGCTTTGGGGCTTATGTGACTTGGGGCACCCCTGAGGTCAGGAAGTGTTATTTTTGTAGGGGCACAGGCCGCAAGATGGCTGCGGTTGCTTCTGGATGACTAGGCCTCGGTTGGAGCCAAAGACTCGAGTGGCAATCACAGCCCGGATTGAATTGCGGCGATCGCTCCCCTACCGGATTGCTAATTGGGCCAAACGCTGCGGGGGATGGGTGGATGGTAACCCTGCTTGCTTTTCAAGCTATCCCCTGGGTGCTGGTGGACACTCCCTGTGTGGTAGCCACGATGGCGGCTTAACTCTCTCCTCACTCGAGGAGTCCGTACCCACAATTACTGTCTGGTGTTGTAGCTCGGGTGCTGGTGGACACTCCCAGTGTGTTATTATGCCTCACCTGGCCTTTGTCGTGAAGGATGGCCTTGAATGGATCCGTTGGGAGCCGGAGTTCTGTAAAGAAGCATCCACCTTGCCTCGTGTCAGGCCACGCCCCCCCGGCCCTTTCAGCCTTGAAATGTGCTCCAAGTTGTGGCAGGGACAATAAGGTGGATTCTAAGTCAGGGGCCCTGTAGGTTACTGTAGTTAGGCAGATGGATAGGGACTGGGTGTACCAAGATGGCCACTGTTAATGGTAATGCTGTAAATTCCAGCTAAGTCACTGGACATTTGTCAGTCCTATTTTTGCCCTTGGGCCCCTACAGGGATGGGTGGTCTCTATGGGGGTCATGTGAGTGCTCTACAGAGCCCTGGAGAGCTGTTACCAGGATCTGCGGCCTTTCAAGATGGCGGCCGCACTAGGCCACACCTTAGGCCTCGGGCTAGAGTTTGTGTGCGGCTCCCAGATTGCTAGAAAAAGGGCTGTTTAGTGCCTGGGAGCTTCTGGGTGTCGCGATTGTGGTGTTACTAGGGTGGATAGTCATGAGAGGGTAGGCTAGACATTGGATGGCCCCGTTTGTGAGGCTGCTGGTGTTCCGGCCAAAAATCCTCCTTGAGCGGGCGTCCGCGCCACTCGATTTTAGGTGCAGGGCATAGATAAGTCTGTGGGGAAGGTGCCTATATGAGGGTCTGTGCTCACCCTGGTCCAGATCATGAGGCTTTCTTTGGATGCTGCAGTCAGTACACGGAGCTCTCCAACTTCACGACCGTCTCTGCTCGCGTCTGGCCACGCCCCTCCGCGTATCATTTATCATTCATTTATCATTCAAGCAATTCCCATCAAATTTCCCCAGGCATACTTCAACTCCTTCAAACAATGCTGCGTCAGATTCTTATGGAACCATAAAAAGCAGAGAATAAGCTACATTTAACAAAACCGAAACTGAAAGGTGGCACTACTGGGCCTGTCACTTAGCTAGGATTGCAGACTGGGCAAGACATAAGCGGTATAAAGACTGGATGAACCTCGACACAAACACGCCTTTACAATCTGTTCCATGGCTCCAATCGAACCACGTACTCCCAACACTGAAAGACCACCCACTTATCCAGACAACTCTAAACTGCTTTAGAGAGGTATGAAAAAAAATCACACCTGACTTCCAACTCGTGGCCCCTTACCCCTATTAGGCACAACCTAGCATTCCTCCCTGGTATGTCCAAACAATTCTTAAGAGAAATTTGGCCCTATCCTGACATTCAGGCACACCAGTTCTTTAGAGATGGCACCCTTCCAGACCGCGAGGCACTAAACACATGCAATCCCAATACATCACTCCCACCTTGGACATATTTTCAGATCCGACATTTTCTCCGAGACATTGACCGCGACTCTGCAGTCTCTTGATCACTTACCCCATTTGAACATCTCTGCTCCCAATCTGATGCTCAACAGCACTTAATCTCCAACATTCACAGTATGCTCTTTGCAGACATAATGCCCAGCTCCAGGAAAGCATGCACACACTGGGAGAGAGGCTTGCAAATAGAAATAACAGATGAACAATGGGAAAAGATTCATATGATCGCTCACAAAGGCTCGCTTAATGTGTCAATCCAGGAAAACAACCACAAGACACTAACACGATGGTATTGAACCCCAGTGCTGCTCAATAAATACAACCCGAGTGTATCGGATAAATGCTGGAGATGCCAAAGGGAACCTGGCACTCTACTTCATATCTGGTGGTCGTGCCCACTCTTACAACAATTTTGGACTCAAATCATGACCTAACGACAAGAGTATCCACATACCCTCTGGAACGCACTCCAGCTCAGTTCATTCTCCACCACTCCGCACTGCCAACACACACATATCATAAATCCCTTGTAATACATTTAATCAATATTGCCAAGATGTGTACTCCATTACACTGGGGCTCAAAGCCTGTCCCAACTGTTTCTGAATGGTGCATTTGCGTGAACAAAATCACGGAGATGGAGAAGTTAATCCACATTGCAAAAGATACCCCATCTATATTCTCACATATCTGGGCTTGCTGGAACCACTTCCGTACCACAGACAAATACGCAAAATTGATGCGTCAGACCCAGACCACCCTCACTACTCAACGTAGCTGAACCAACTAGGTCAACCCCATGACAGATCACTCCCCCGACCCCTGGCACGATGCTACCTGCCTCTACTACAGAGATAAGTCAGGGAGGATTGAAGTCAGACACGGTTATCACAAAATTACGACCAACCCATATATCAGCTATCATGCCAACTACTTACTCGACTCAACTCTACTCACCCTGAAGCTTGGGGTGGGTTGAGTTGAGACCTGGAGACCCTTATCCTTCCTCACCCCCCTTTTCCTCCATCCTATACCCCCTCTATACCCCCTACCATATACCCCCTCCCCCCCTTTACCCCTATATCTCCCACCCTCCTCGTACTAGCGGAGACCATGGTATACCCGCCATGCTTAGGCACAAATTACCAACAGTAATATGCTACCATATCGAAAATACCCTCGTAATGGAAGCAGTAGGCTACCCCCTATCAAAACCTCATGTAGACGCTATTGGGACTTTAGAACTTTAGAACTACTCCTCCCCCCTTTTGTGCATTACAAAGGGGCGCATTGACTTGTTCACTTCACATCATATGCGATACATGAGCCCATGTTCTATTCCAATAGTTATACACCCTGTTTATAATTGTTAACTTGGACTGCTGTTACCCTTACTTCTAAATATCCTATCTACACATGCCTAAGCGAAAATTATATGAGATATGTTGTAAATGTATAACATTGCCGTGTTGCATTCGTGGAGATACATCTTCTTCTGAAAAACTGTTATTGGAACTTGATGTAATCATCCCAATAAAATTTATTTTTGAAGGGAAAAAAAAGGAGGTAGGGTGGAAAGGGATGGCCTGGGCTCAGAATGCTCGCTGATAAACCACAGGCTTTTGAAGTACCACAGCCTGGGGACATAGACGTCAGCCACTGCAGATCCTGACCGCTTGAATTTTTCGATCTTCTTCAGCTCCCTCGTATAGGTGGTCCTGAGGTTGGCAATTTTCTCCCACACAAATTTATAGTCAGCATGAGGGTCCACCGCTTTACACAGCTCAGCCAGTTTATCCATTGCTGCCCTTTTTATTATTTTGTTGGAGTATTCCTTGCTCTTGACCCTCCATAGACAAGGTAGCTGGCGGTACATATCAATGAACTGTGGCAGGAACTCAGGAGAGTTCAATTTATCACTCATGATCCCTGCAAGACACAACACAAGACAAAGCATAGTTCAACTTTATCTGGCATACCCATAAACTGGACCTAATATAGGCCCCAATCCAAGCAGTATAGGCCATTAACCCCCCATCTAGGCCGACTCCAAGCAGTATAGGCCATTAACCCCCCCATCTAGGCCCCCAATCCAAGTGGTATAGGCCATTAACCCCCCATCTAGGCCCCAATCCAAGAAGTATAGGCCACTACCCACCTATGCCACAAGTTCAAGTCAAACGTTCCTTATCTGCACAATTTCCCACGTTGCCAAGCGATCATCCTCCACTCACAGATCATACCTACAGGCGTTCCATCGAACGTGCAATCTGACTTTATACACTGCGCATGCGTCCAACTCCAGGTGCGTCATGATGCTGGGGCGTGAACGACTCTCCTATCCTCCATGTGACACACTCAGCAGAACATTTGTGGTGAATATGGTGGATTCGGCAAGTTGCAGCCAGCCCCGCGGTGCTGTATCTCATCGGAGTCCAAAAGCCACACCAATGAGCAAAGCTGAGATGGTGGACATGGTGGGCATCGTGGAGAGAAATGATTACAATTGTATGATCAAGAATTACGAGAGGCCCAAAAGCAGAAAAGATTATATTTTGCAGAAGGTGATCTCAGTTCTCCATAAAGAATATGGCGTACAGCATTTGAAAGATCGACTACACAAAAGATGGTCTGATCTTAAGCACCGGGAATAAGACCAGCTGGATAAGATCCATCATATCCTTAAAAAAGTAAGCAATGGGCCGTGGCCAGGAACGGCATGTGAGCAGACGTGTCTCACGGAGCTCCCGTCTCTGATCCTGCAAAGATCCTGCTCCCAGCTTCTCACCCTGCCGATAATCGACCCTGACTAGTGCCGATTACCTTCTGAACCGATCCGGAGCTCGTGCAGACATCCCGGAGATCCATGATGACCCGCAAGCAGCTGGAATCCGGTGGATCGCCCGACTCCCAATATGGCGCCGCAGCATCACAACCTCAGCGACCGCATGCAGGAGAGAAGGGGAAAGAGTCGGGTAAGCTGGCTAAAACTCCTAAAGAGAACACTAAAGACCCCCCTGGGATATGCTCTACTTTACCCAAAAGTTAAACGCCAATGTGAGCTTGGGGGAGGAGGAGGACATGCAGTGTACCCCAGCAGTGTTCCGTACGGATCCGAGTGCGGACAGCCAGGCCCAAAATAACCATTCGGATTTGGGGGAGGACAGCCAGGCCCAGAATACAACACACTCACAAGGCAGACAATCCCCTGGCATGGAAGATGAGGAGAGGGAGACGGGCCTCGAACAACCCACTCTGGCGGATATACTCCGGGTGGTGCATAGGTGCACAGCATCGATCCATACATTACAAGAACAGTTTGGAGGCCTCAAAGAGGAAATAGGATATATCCGCCATGATTTCCAAAAGTTGAGGGAGCGCACTACAGCGGTGGAGGGACGCATTAGCGACATAGAGGATAAGCTTGTCCCACTTATTAGGGATACCCAGCTTACATTCAGAACACCTCGGGCAAACAAACTTAAAGCAGACGATATTGAAAACTGTTTAAGACGGAACAATGTCCATATAGTGGGACTCCCGGAAAAATGGAGGGCAAGGACCCCACGGACTTTGTAGAAAAATGGCTGCAAGAGATTTTTGGGAAAGACATGTTCACCCCTCTATACTCGGTCAAGCGGGCGCACAGAGTGCCCCCCCAGACCACTCCCATCTGGCCACCCGCTGCGCACCATACTGGCTCAGTTGCTCAATTACAAAGATAAAGAAATTATACTTCGCATAGCCAGGGAAAAACGTGATATAAAATTTAATGGTGTAGGGGCGTGGCTTGACCAGGGAGGAGAGTGGACGCGCGGATAGAGAGCTCCGGCCGTCCACGATCAAATCCTTCAACATCCAGGCTCCACAAAGTCGTCGGAACGGTAAAACCACTCTCATCACCCTCCCCACTGTACTGCCTACAGCCCTATACTAAAAAAAAGCCGAAATTCCGTCCCCCCCGCACCGAGGTAGGCCGCAATCTGATCCCCGGCCTAAATTTGCGGACGCATCGCACCCGCCGGAGGGGGGGCATCCCGATCGGCTCACTTCTCATCCCGATCGGCTCACTCCTTAACCACCCAAGGGCCTGTAGACTGTAAACCATCCACCAGCACAAGCCCCCCATCCCCATCTGAGGGGGTGAGGGCCGTGTCCCGACCACAACCCCAAAGTGCGGCCACATAGGCCATCGGCCCATCACACACAACACCAGCTATCACAAGGCATCGGGAACGCAGCGGGAGAGGGCTTTACTGGGGACCCAGGACCCATAACAGCCAATACAGAGACAAACAACAGGGGCTCACCTGAGGATAAGCTGGTACTCAGCCGCCATCTTGGAACACCCAGTGAAGCCAGCAAAAACCTAAGGGAGCTATACCCGGCCTCTGCACTGTGCAATCAACCAGCAGACCTGCTAGTTCACTATCCACCAGCATCTAATCCTATAACCAACCTCCTTGCAACCTCAGCTGCAGCCCTCAACAGCAAGAGACATTCCCGCTACCAACACCCAGTTTACCCATACACAGGGCCTTACTCCTATATAGAACTGAGTACAGTGGAAATGGAGGGGTGAACAAATAGGAGACAGCAGAAAGGAAGAACAGTAGCGACTAAAGCCTGACTAACCCTAAAGCACTCAGGAGCTCACACATAACATGTCCAGAAAAAGAATGGGAGAATTTAAAACCCAAAAGCTGACATCACTCTTCTTTAAACCGGCCCCTTCTCCCAGAGAGGAACAAATAGACAAACCAACCAGCGAAGCCTACACAGATCTTCCTGACGATCCCAGTGAAGAAGGACCCCCCCCCAGCAGCACCTTCCTCACCACTACATCGAATAGAAGAAAACCCTATCACAGGCAGCCCGGCCAAAGCAAGGATGCGGATTGACGCAATCACACTTCCGCCCTCAGAGACAGATCCTAAAACGGGCACCATCAGAACCCAGGAGATACTGAACCCACCAATGGCCGCATTTCCAACCACAGGACAACCAGTCCTCGACACAACCCTCAAAGATATGCTCCTATCCCTTCAATCCTCATTGATGACTGAACTTTCCACCCTAATCACAACACTATCCACAGACGTGAAACATATCGACCACAGAGTTTCGTGCTTGGAATCAGGAGTGGAAGCTTGCGTCACTACCGTCAATAGCATCATAGATGCGGTGGATGAAGTCAAAGAAGAACAGTCTTGGATGAGAGCGAAGATAGCTGACCTAGAGGACAGATCTCGCCGCAACAATGTCA
>BLSH010159818.1:14637-55582 GCA_018402905.1 Glandirana rugosa
TGACGTGAAAGATGTTCGTATTTTTGGTAGTTCTAGGTTTTTCCAACAGACAAAGTGTCCACCCAGATTCTAAAAAAAATGGTGAGACAGGGGTTACGACCCCCGAAAGGACATTTATTTAAAACCATGACTACCATTATAGAACAAATCCCAAAATAGGTAACGCTCCTATACGGTTACCCAAACTTTCTAAAAAAGTTACAGAAATATAACACTTACTTTTAACCATTATTTCAAATCAACTACCAGTAGTCTTAATGATCTAAGGAAGAGAAATAAAACATTTTCCCTTAGAGAACCATAAGGAGGATAAACAAAAGCGGACATCACCCCACCTGGCTACGCAATATCCCGAAAGGGCAATTTATGCGGATTAAAAGGAATTGCACCAGTGAGGTAGATTTTACCCAACAGGCCGAAATCATTAAACAGAGGTTCGTAGCCAAAGGATACAAACCAGAAATTCTGGATTCCACTATAGAACAAATAGGAGGAATACCAAGAGATTCCCTTTTACAAAATAAAGAGAAGGAATCTAGTAATTCTGATGACCATCAACTAAACTTTATTACCAATTTTCATTCACAATATAAAGACATTGAAAAAATCTTTCAAACCCATTGGCATATCCTCGCAATGGATAAAACCCTAAACAAGATATTACCATCAGTACCAAAATTTATTTACAGGAAAGCCCCCAGCATTGGGGACAGAGTGGTAAAAAAAATCTTAGACCCACCTGTGAAACAGACAACCTTTTTGGATCTTGATGGTTTTTATGCTTGTAGAAAGTGCAGTGCATGCAATGAAATAAGAGAGCCGGTGAGAGGATTAAAAGAATTTATAGCTCCTACGAATAATAAATCTTTTTGAATTAAACAATTTATCACATGTAACACGGACTATGTGGTATATGCCCTGATGTGCTTTTGTAACCTATTATATATAGGAAGAACTAAACGAAAATTAAAGGTGAGGATTGGGGAGCATATAAAAAATATTAAACTAGGCTATAAAGAACATAGTGTGTCGTTACATTACAAGTTAGTACATAACAAGAATCCGGCATGCTTAAAATTTTGGGGTATTGAAAGGCTAGAACCTCCATGGCGAGGTGTAAATAAGGTGAGAGAAATTTCTAAAATGGAAACTAAATGGCTATACCTCACAGAGAGTTTAGAACCGAAGGGTTTAAATATAGAAATGGATTTAAACTGTTTTATCAGTGATATCTAATTATCTCCATGTTTTTTGGATGTAGTATTTTTGGGAAGACTTGGGGGAATGTGGTGACCGCTACGTTGCTATGCATCGACATGGGCCTGAACGCATGTCGATGTTGACTGTCCCCTACCACCCACTCCAGACGCTGCTAAATTGTATATCATCTTACGATTATTCAGGTGTTTATTTTGCTAATATGCCTGTTATGAATAGGGATCGATTTCGATCTTTTCTGATTGTATGTCCTTTGAAGGAGAGTTGTGGCTGCAGATGTCCGCATACAGACTATGCGATCATTGCGGCCGTCATCTATCCTAGTGTATGGAAATGAATCAGGTTGTCTCTTCTTAAAAAGTAAAGGAGTTATAGACCCACTATATTAAAGATAATGGCTGCATTCTTCCTTTATCCGAATGATGTGTAGAATGCTGGAATATATTGGGTAGATCTTATGCACACTATGTTTATGAATTCTGTCTATGCTTTGTTTGGTTTGTATATATATCTCTCTAGATATTAATTCATTGTATTTTATGTTTTTTTACTTAATGTATTTTATTTTGACTGTGATTAATTTTTTAAACAATCATTTTTAGTGTTTTTGATATAAATTACCTGCAATGGAATAATGCTGCATCAGTTGAAGCTGAGTATAAATGAAAATATAAGAAGGCTGATAAGCATATTATAGAACATGAAATATATGTTTGTAAACACATGTGAGATCGGGAGAGGTGAACTGTTCGCTGAGGAACATATGAGAAATATATATTTACGAATACATGTAAACCATTATGCACTCCGATAAATTATGTAAAAGCTAATGACCCGCCTTGATTACTAATTTAGAGGCGGATGGACTGATTGTCTTTCTATGGGTGCATTTAAAACAAGTGGATTGACACGGTAGATTTACATATGTATTGGTTCCTAGACAAGCGTAACTTAAGATCCCTCCTCCTATCTTCGTAGTGTATAAATTATGAGGTGCTGATCGTGGGGTCACGCCCTCCGTAGAAGTCGTGATGACGAAACGCGTCAGAGCGTGACCCCACGACCGGAAGTGACGTTTTGCGCTCCAGGACGCGAAGTGAAGGCACTAAGAAATCATACACACGCCGGATCTGAGCACGGAGCGGTGAGACGTCCTTATAGCACTGAATGTACATCTAATACTGCGAGATTTGCACAGTTTTTTTGTAAGTGTGGTTTTATGGTGGGTTAGCAATAAAACAGTTTTTACGGGATTACGCTATGGTATGTGTCCTCTTTCCCATACTATGATTCACTAATTTGGATGGAGACCGCTGACCAGATGCGAGAATAGGCAGAAGGCTCAGAGATTGCAGCACAGTACAATATACCAGTTGAATACAGGTCTCTGTTGTTCTCACTTTCTGGTAAGCAGATTGTGGATCTGTATGCTGCACGTGGTGTTATATTTTCATCTTTCTGGGTGATTGGAACTTGACTTGATATTGAACATCTTCACAGCAAGACACCTTACCATCCCTGAGAACTTTGCCCACTATTCTTTATCTTTTACTCTGTGTGGAAATTGATTTGGGACTTGTTTTTAGCGCTATTTGCACTTGTTGGTGGTGGCTGGATATAGCTACATAAGTACTGTGCATTATTTAAAGATTGTCCATCTCGTTGGCTCCGCGCATGCGCACTGCATGGTATTGTTTTGAAAGGTGACTGGGCTTTCAGTTTTAAATCTTAAAAGAGAAGTATGGCTTTGGGCGTTTTTGCAGATTTATACTTACCTAGGTGGAGGCAGCATGGGTCCGATGCTGAATCTGTCCCCCAGCACCTCTGTACTGAGAACCGAGCGATCAAAAACCGCATATCACTCGGTTCTCACAGCTCCATGAGCAGAGAGCTGGTGACTGTCAGTCACTGGAGCACTGGGTTTTTGGAGGGGGCAGAGCAGTCGACTTAGGCTCTCAGCGGCTCACTGAGAAGCTGAGCCTGGTGTTGGTGCAGGCACCTAGCAGATCCCAACTTACATTGTCGTGATGATGTGGTGCCTGGACTGACTTCTGCGACATCAGAAGAGAGCGGACTCCAGCCCACCCTCTGCTGAAAAAGGGGTCACAGGAGTGCAAAACGAATTGCACTCCTGTGGTCCATAGGAGAAGTACAGCCAAAATGAGCTTTGGCTGTACTTCTTTAAGTTCCCTTACCTTGGTATATTAAAGTTAGGTTCAGGATTAATGTATAGGCTACAGAAAGACTATTATTTATGGGTTTAGAGATGGGAATTTTTTTTTCGGTCCTTTAGGTAACAATAAATTTGGCTCCATCAAAATTCAGTATTCAGTCCTTGACAGATCAGAAATATTTTCCCTTCAGATTATTTGGACAAAATATTAACGGCAAGGAGGTTGTTTACTTTTGCAGTCCCTTTTTATGAATAAGTAGTACATTTTAGTAGGGAAATCATACAGATTTTCCTTAGGATGTATGTATTTAACAGACCAGAAAGAACTTGAACTTTATTAAAAAAATTATTGGTTGTTAGTCTATATCTGGAATTTTTTTTTGGAGACAGACTCACGGAGGGAGTGGGAATTGATCTGGTAGGTATTGTGCTGTTCTTGGTATATAAATGTGTAACCATGATGCTAATTGCCCAAAAATGATATGATAATAAAAGTAATTTCAGTAATTCAGCCTTATTAAATAAATAGAGAAATAATATACAAGTACTAAAAATTATATTCATGGTACAAATTGTAAAAATTAATACAGGAAAAAAGTTCATTTTTAAAGTCCATATAAGTGCATATAAACTCATAGAAGCTTCTCAGGAAGCAAGTGTTAGCGGTAATCTACAGTATATAAAATTTTGTTAGTAAAAAGTCTAAATATCTAATTGATATCATTCTAAGTTTAAAAAAAAATTATTAAAAATATTCATTGTGACTACAGTATAGCATCAAGGGTTATTTTCAGACCTTTTTCTGTACAAAAATAAAACATTTATGGGCTAAGATTATGGTCTGGCTCAGAAAAATTATACAGTTGAAAGTTCACTATATCCAAGAAACTTTTCTGTTTCTGACCTTCAACTTGTTGTGTGAAGAATTTGTTCAATTTATTGGATATAATTACAGTATATAAATAGTTATAAATGATATATATAGATATAAAAGTACTGCACTCTCAGCCAAGGACCGACATTTCCTAAATGTCCTGCAGGACAATTTCATGGGTCAGATGGTAAAGGCACCAACTAGAAAAAAAGCCTTATTAGACCTTCTGATTACTAACAACACAGACCTGATCACAGACGTGGAAGGGGAAATCTAGGAAATACCGATCACAGGTCAATTAGTTTCAGTGTAAGTCACACAAATAGGAAACATAAGGGGAATACTAAGACATTGAATTTCAAGAGAGCTAACTTCCATAAATTACGCTCCTTGCTGGAAGATGTTAGTTGGGATAAAATTCTAGGAACAAAAAACGTGGAGGAAAAATGGGAGTGCTTCAAGGACATACTAAACAAAGGTATTAGCCAGTGTATCCCAGTGGGAAATAAGTTTAGAAGAGGTAAGAAAAATCAGGGTGGCTTAACTCAGATGCAAAAGCACATATAAAGGCAAAGGAGAAGACCTTCAAAAAATACAAGGCTGATGGGTCTCTGTCGACACTCCAGCTTTATATGGTATGCAATAAGGAATGTAAGGCTGCAATCAGGGCGGCTAAGATAGAACATGAAAGACACATAGCTGAGTAGAGTAAAAAGAATCCCAATAAATTCTTTAAGTATATAAATAGTAAGAGAGGGAGGTCAGATCATATTGGCCCCATAAAAAATGATGAAGGGAATCTGGTTACCAAGGATGGAGAGAAGGGAAAGGGGTTAAATTCATTTTTCTCCTCAGTATTCACAAAGGAATCAGGGGGCTCAAGTATTCAAAACTATAATGTAGGACCTCACGACACATCACAGGAAGCACCCTCATGGCTAAATGAGGATCAAATTAAGAATAGACTTGACAAATTTAACTTAAATAAGTCACCTGGACCAGATGGCTTGCAACTGAGGGTCCTTAAGTAACTCAGTCAAGAAATTGCCACTCTACCTAATTTTTAAGAACAGTCTACTGACTGGTATGGTACCAGCTGGTTAGAGAAAAGCCAATGTAGCACCAATATATAAAAAAGGACCAACATATATCCCTGGAAACTACAGGCCAGTTAGCTTGACCCCCCTGGTGGTATTCCTGAGTGTGGCTCGGGGTGAATTATCTGTACCAAGAGCGGTAACCCCGAGCCACACTTGGGATTGCATCGCTGGATCCAGGCAGCATTACTTACCTTGTCCCCTGGATCCAGCAATGTCCCCCCGCTGTGTCAGCGGGCTGTGTCTTCCGCCCAATGCCTCTGTGTGCCGGGCACCGTTCCCTGCGAGTTTCGCATTGCACGGGGGCGGAGACCGGTGGCAAATTTAAATAGTGAAACACATAGTAAACTTACAGTACACTGTAATCTGCTAGATTACATTACTGTACAACATAGTTTCACATCCCTTTTGTCTCTAGTGGTTTGCCCAGTGCCCTGCATGCACTTTTATATCATATATGTCATTCTTTCTGCCTGGAAACTTGAGAATGTCCATGGCAACCAAAAAGTGTCCCTTTATGTCAAAAGTGTTTTTTTAACAGCTAGAAAACACTGATAGTAAATAAGAATCATTTGCAGAATTGAGTGATACTGATTTGTGGGGAAATTTATCATCAGACACTGAAAGTGATGACAGCGACAATTCTGCAAATGAGCAAATTTATGTGTTTTTCATTTGATTGCATTATTGAATATTTTTTTATTACTATTATGTTATTATGTTTAATAATTATATATAGTTATTTATTATATTATAATTTTTGATTTTGTGGTTTCAAAATTTATCATACCCGGGATGTCTACTAGACTCTTGTTTGGACAGATTTAAGTGAATTACTCCTAATAATTACAGACAAAAAACAGAGAAATCCAAGCTCAACTTACCGACCAGTCTGCCCCCAATCAAATTCACCTGTCTAACAGTAGCGTTTAAAAGGCAGGGGATTGGTTACACATATTTGTATGTAAGCAAGTGTATGCGTAAGCTGCAGGCCCCGACAAGGCTCCCTGTGTACTGCAGACCTAACTCTGTATAAGAGGCTTCACAGTGGAAGCACATACAATTTAATGGATAGATGAAGGACAGGTGACTGGAGGAGCCCAACCCTCCTTAAAGGTACAGGACCAGACCAGACACCCAGCCGTGGCCCAATGGCGGCTGCGGTGCTAGTGTGTTACCTGAAGTGGTTACAATACAAAACAAGGTCACTGTCCCCCACCTATAACTGGCCATTGCAGCAAGGAGCTATGGAAAGGCTGATACACACAAAAAATAGAGAAATCCAAGCTCAACTTACCGACCAGTCTGCCCCCAATCAAATTCACCTGTCTAACAGTAGCGTTTAAAAGGCAGGGGATTGGTTACACACATTTGCAAGTGTATGCGTAAGCTGCAGGCCCCGACAAGGCTCCCTGTGTACTGCAGACCTAACTCTGTATAAGAGGTTTCACAGTGGAAGCACATACAATTGAATGGGGCCTGCAGCTTACGCATACACTTGCAAATGTGTGTAACCAATCCCCTGCCTTTTAAACGCTACTGTTAGACAGGTGAATTTGATTGGGGGCAGACTGGTCGGTAAGTTGAGCTTGGATTTCTCTGTTTTTTGTGTGTATCAGCCTTTCCATAGCTCCTTGCTGCAATGGCCAGTTACAGGTGGGGGACAGTGACCTTGTTTTGTATCCTAATAATTACAGGCCTATAATATAAAACGCCAAATATCTATGCAAAACAATTACCACTTTTAGACACAAAAATCTGACAGAATCATACTGCCAGGGAGGTTAACATCAATAATATGCAAGCTCTTGGAGGGAATAATAAGGGATTATATACAAGATTATTGTAAGGAAATCGGTATCATTAGCAGTAATCAGCACGGTTTCATGAAGAATTGCTCATGCCAAACCAATCTATTAACCTTCTATGAGGAGGTGAGCTGCCATCTAGATAAAGGAAGGCCCGTTGATGTGGTGTATCTAGATTTTGCAAAAGCATTTGATACAGTCCCCCATATACACTTAATGTATAAACTAAGGTCTGTCGACATGGATCAAAGGGTGAGTACCTGGATTGAAAACTGAGTCCAGAGTCCTCATCATCCTCGTCCTGCTCATCCTCCAGAACTGTGCCCTGGCTTGAAAATGTTTTACCTGGTCTATGCTGGTACAGGAACCCACCCTCCGAGCCACTTGTGAATGACTGGCCTGATAACCATGGAAATGACCCCTCTTCCTCCTCCTCCTGTGCCATCATCGCCCAAAGTGTTTTTTCAAGGAGACATAGAAGTGGGATAGTAACGCTGAGAACAGCGTCATCGGCACTGGCCATGTTGGTGTAGTACTCGAAACACCGCAATATGGTACACAGGTCTCGCATGGAGGCCCACTCATTGGTGGTGAAGTGGTGCTGTTCCACAGAGCGACTGACCCGTGCATGCTGCAGCTGAAACTCTTGCCTGCTACTGCTCGCACAGTCTCTCCAGCATGTGCAAGGTGGAGTTCCACCTTGTGGGCATGTCGCATAGGAGGAGGTGAGTTGGAAGGCCAAAGTTCCGCTGCAGCGCAGACAGGTGAGCAGCAGCAGGGTGAGAACGCTGAAAGCGTGCACAGACGGCCCGCACTTTCTGCAGCAGCTCTGACATATCCGGGTAGGTTTTTTAGAAATTGCTGCACCACCAAATTCAGCACATGCACCAGACAAGGGATGTGCGTCGAACTAGCTAAGCCCAGAGCTGCTACGAAATTTCGTCCATTATCGCACACCACCAGGCCTGGCTTGAGGCTCAGTGGCAACAACCACTCATCGGTCTGTTGTTCAATGCCCGTCCACAGCTCCTGCGCAGTGTAGGGTTTATCCCCCAAACATATCAGTTTTAAAACAGCCTGCTGTCGTTTCCCCCTGGATGTGCTGAAGCTGGAGGTGAAGGTGTTACACTGACCGGATGAAGAGGTGGTAGAGGAGGAGGAAGGGGAATAGGAGGAGGAGGCAACAGGAGGCAAAGAGAAATGCCCTGCAATCCTCGGTGGTGGAAGGACATCCGCCAAACTGCTATCCGCCTCAGGCCCACCAGCCACTACATTTGCCCAGTATGCAGTTAGCAAGATATAGCGTTCATGCCCGTGCTTACTGGTCCACGTATCAGTGGTTATGTGGACCTTGCCACAGATGGGGTTGCACAGTGCACACTGGATCTTGTCCCCGACTTGTTTGTGCAGGGAAGGGATGGTTTGCCTGGAAAAGTAGTGGCGGCTGGGAACCACATACTGAGGGACAGCCACCGCCATCAGGTTTTTAAAACTGTGTGTCCACCAGACGGGATGACAGCATATCAAAGGCCAGGAATTTTGAAATGCTGGCATTCAGGGCCAGTGATCGTGAGTGGGTAGGGGGGTACTTCCTCTTTCTCTCCAGTGTTTGGGAGATGGAGAGCTGTAAGCTTCCATGGGACCGTGTGGAAATGCTTAGGGACAGTGGCGGACATGGTGGCGTTGCTGTCACATCGTCTGTTTGCTGCGTGGCAGATGACACTGTCACTGTAGAGGTGGAGGAAGAGGCCGAGGCAGCAGCAGAAGAGGAAGCAGGAGGAGGCCAAGACCCTTCTTGGATTTTGAGGTGCTTATTCCACTGCAGCTCGTGCTTTGCATGTAGATGCCTGGTCATGCAGGTTGTGCTCAGGTTTAGAACATTCATGCCTCGCTTCAGGCTCTGATTGAACAGCGTGCAAACCACTCGTGTCTTGTCGTCAGCACATTCTCTGAGGAACTGCCACATTGGGGAACTCCTTTGAGCTGCCTTTGGTCTGCTGGGTCTATGGGTGTGGTGGGTAGTAGCAGGCGTACTGTCTAGGGGACGCTCGCTCCGCTTTTGCAACCTGCTTCTTCTTCTTTTGCTGTGCTGGTGCCTCTGTGAGACCACCACCTCTTCCTCCAAACTGCACACGTCCCTCGCATGACCTTCATTCCATGTGGGGTCTAGGACCTCATCATCCTCCTCCACATCATGTGTTTACCTGCAACCTGATATCCTGCTCTGAACTTGTTTACTGACCCGGCTTGTCCACAACCCTCCTGCTATCTGCCTGCACCCCGATCCCGGCTTGTCTCAACCACTTCTTTGTTTACTCCTCTGTGCCTCACTGCCAGCCCATTGCCAAGCTTGCTTTCACCTGACTCCACTCCTTTGCCTGTTGCCATCCAGGCCTCAGTAGCCTCCAGCCCTGCAAGCCTCCCCTGCTCAACTGGGTAGCTTCCAGCTAACTGCACCTTATACTCCGCAGGTCATCTCCATCTCCAGCAACCCTGCTGACCTCCTGCTGGCGGACATCATTGGACTACCACAGGCACTCATACCTCACCATGCCCTTGTGGTCGCTGTCTCACCCCCAGCGGTCCCATGAACCGGAGTCATAGGAGAGGCCATCCCCTGCCGTCAGGCTCCCTACCTGGTACATAACACCGGGGCTGGCCTTCATTGTCAGTGAGCCCCTACCACTCCCTCTAACTGTATTAACCCATCTACCTACCTTATAATCCTGACTAACCACTCCACCCTCCCCATAAACCCTACTACCCACCTGCTCAGTGAGTAGAGGACCCCTTTCAAGGTTGTCAGTCCTGCCCAGTGTTGCAATTTGCTCCTCCAGATCTCTAATGTGAGCTTCCAGAAGGGAACCTGCTCACATCTGTCACAGTGGTATCCATCCTGGAGCTGTTGCTCCATGGTTGCATACATGTGTCACACTGTAAAACCTTCATTCTTGCTAGCACTAATTTTCCCAGATACAAAAACATTAATAACAGGAAATTTCAGATGTTACTTACAGGTTTGAAGACTCCTGTCATAATCTCTGGTTTTTAACTCACCACTTAGTCAAGCTCCACTTGGTCAGAGTTCCAGAAAGCAAAAAGATGGCAAGCTCAAGGACGAGCAAGCTCAGAAATGAGTTCTACAGAGAGTTATATAGGACCTGGATCACCTGTGACCAATTAACCACTCCCCCTAAATTAGCAGTCTAAAGGGGGAAAAAAAGACTATTTAAAAAGTGACAGAAAATCAGTTAAAAAGCTGCAAGGAAAAAGCCAACCCCCCCCCCCCAAAACTGCAAACACAGCAACCACCAGCAGTCAAAAGCAAAACTGTTTCACTCTTCACTCAAAATGTCCCACTCTTCAGCATTCAACCAGCAAATCCGTCAAACTCAGATATGCTCTACAGAGAGTTATATAGGACCTGGATCACCTGTGACCAATTAACCACTCCCCTTAATTAGTAGTCTAAGAGCCCGTTCACACAGGGGCGACTTGCGATCCGACTTGAGTTGCCTCAAGTCGCCCCAAGTCGCTTGACATTTGAAATCCCATTGAAATGAATGGGAGCCGTCTTAATATACAGGACTGAAGTCGCTCTGACTTCAAGGCGACTTCTGAAAAGGTTCCTGTACTACTTCTAGGCGACTTCTATCCGACTTGTGCCCATAGGATTCAATAGAAGTCGTCTCCAAGTCGGATCCCCATCTACATGGAAGTGACTTTACAGTTAAAATAATAGAATTTATTTTTAGGCAGCTCCCTCCCTCCCTTCTCTGATTGGTCAAGGCAAAGTCGCCTGGCAAAAGTTGTGTTGTAAAGTCGCCTGAGGTCCTTTAAGTCGCACTGGGAGTCGCGCTGAAAGTCGTGCTGAAATCGCCTGCCGAAGTCGGGTCGCCCCTGTGGGAATACAGGCTGAAGGAAGGAAAGAAAAAAAAGGCTATTTAAAAAGTGACAGAAAATCTGTTAAAAAGGTTCAGTGTTGGGGCCTTTACTTTTCAAAATGTTTATAAATGATATAGGGTCTGGGATTAAAAGTACCATTTCAGTGTTTGCAGATGACACCAAGCTATGCAATGGAAAAACCTCCTTACAGGATTTCATCTACAAATACGGAAAGGTTTCTTCACAGTAAGAGCTGTGAAAATGTGGAATAGACTCCCTCCAGAAGTGGTTCTGGCCAGCACAGTAGATTGCTTTAAAAAAGACCTGGATTCTTTCCTTAATGTAAATAATATAACTGGGTACTAACATTTTTAGGTAAAGTTGATCAAGGGAAAAGGCAGAGATGGCATCAACCCCTCATTCCCCACCCCCCCCTTTTTTTTCTTTCTCCCTTCTCTTCTCCCCCTCTCTCCCCTTCTCCCCCTTCAGACCCTCTCCTTACCACTCCTCCCCCTACAGTAAAATGCCCACTCTTTCCCTCTTTCCAATAATGCTCCACATACACCACATTAGATCCTCTCACTGCGCCCCATATAAGAAGAACACACAGCAAACCCTCCCCAACTATCGGTCTAGCTCCCTTCTCTGTTGGGCTCTACCAAGATCAATCATCCTACATAAGCACTAAGTCTACCCTATTCTTAAATGTCCAAACTAAGTAGAAGCCCAGAACCAACATAGTTGTTTAATCCTTAAGTCAGGTTAAATCTGAATACGACATACTCTGTAATATGCTCTGAAACTAGACCTACTTTTGTTAGCGTTTATGCATCTGTGTCTGATTGTCAATGGCTATTTTTATTATTTTAATTTGCCTCTCCAACTATGTACTGTACAACTATTATTCAAGCTTTTTGTATGCCATTCTTTAGCATAAATAAAATTACTTTGGGAAAAAAAAGAAATACGCTTCAGCTGTGACATTTTGTCACACTTGCTACAAAAGGAATTGTATGTTTGATGAAATGTAAATGCAGAGCTTTTAACATAGCAAAAACAAAAAGAGAATTTCTCAAATGCTTCATTGATCACATCTATCTAATACAAAACAGAAAATTATTTACACCAGTTAGTAAACCTGTAAGACTCATGCACATAATGTCTTAGAGAGTGGCAATTGAAAAAAATTGATTTTAACAAGTGAAATTAGATGGATATACCTACCGAAAGCTACATAACCCCCAGGTTGAATTAAAATACTAAGCTTTAAACTGTTTCTATGAAAATCTCCACTTTAAGGGGCATTCATAGTGAAAATATATGTTTCTGCAATTATTTTACAATCCCCTTGAGCCATGCCTCATAAACCTATTTGACATTTAATCTATCTATAACTATTGAATTTTGTTATCTTTCTATCCTTTGTATATCATCCCTCGTTAATAGCATTGCCTTCAATATGACAAATATGCATTTAAAATGTCATGTTGACCAACAATTATGATGTATTATGTATATTTATTTTTACCTACAGTGTATCCTAATGTTCTGTTTTAATGGGTGTGCACCCCCTCCTCATTTCCTGTCTGTCTAGGTGGAGGGTAATGTTTTTGTGGGCCTTGCACCTGTTTCCATTGTTATACCTGGAATGTCGACAAAAATGTATTGGTGCTCTGGTCCTGATGTTTGCTCATTTCCATCATAGAGACAGCTCTACCTGCAACAGTTTCACCCCTTCTATGGACCCAGTCCAAGGTATGACATGGACTGGGTTAGATCCTAGAAAAACTTATCTTAATGAGGCATAGGTCACATGCATGTTGTGTGGGATGCTAAATGCTGTAGCAGCTGTGGTATGTGTTCACTGATAGCAGGGAATTTAAAGGGAGTTGTGACCCTCCTCCATTCCATGGAGGTTCACAATACGTTTGTTTCCCTACAAGGCCAACAGCTACAAATCAGGTTGTTGGCATTAGAATTTTTTTTCGTAAATTTTGGGATCAACCATCAGGCTTTTTTTTTTTAAACATATTAATCCTACTTAATTTGTACCTTACCAGCTATATAATTTTTGATCCCTGTAACTTTCTACCTTGATGGAATTTCTGATATTTGGCAATTTGTCACAAATCAAAATTTGTGAACACTATATATATATGGCATATGATATGTAATAGAGGCTATATATTCACACATATTTACCTCACTTAATTGGGTTTGTTTTCATCAATTTTATCAAATTATTGGTCATAGCATGGTTTATATTTGTTATATAATGTGTTAGGTATGGCTATCACTATTTCTTTTTAAAACAATTTTAATATTTTAATATGATTCAGTCCCGATGCTTATCATTTTTAAATTGTTATATGGTGCAGTTAGTATTTAATATGTTTAGATGCTTAATAACCAGGTGGCATCCTTTCTGGTAACAGGCTACTAACTATATTACAAATGTACCTAGCTAAAAAGCCTCAATAAGGTGTAATCTTCATATACATTATATGACTATATGATATATGACTATACTGTATATAATTATTTTTATTTTGTTTGCTCCCATCTGTATAGTGTCATTTATATTTACAGTTTTGCTGGGGTTAAAATGTATCTAATTTCAAACCATTTTTTTTTTTTAAATTGTAATTTTTATTAAATTTTAACAGATACAAAAGAGTATACAATATGCCAGCAAAGAATATTGGAACAAAATTGAAAAGACAAAAAATTGAGCAGAACGCCTTATAGAAAAAGATAGAAATAAAACATTGGCATAGAAGAATGTTATTTGAGGTAGTCATGGATATTCCTGAAAAGGATAAGGCAGCTATATAGAGTTCAGGTTTACTACAGCGGGGAGCTTTGTCTGTTTTAGGAGGGAAATCCACAGGGAGCTCATTTAGCTCTACCCGAATGACTGACTAATGAACTATGTGGGCCATGACGACCTCAAAGGATCCAAAACAATGCTTAGAAATATACCCTCAACATGAAGAAGAACCAGGGAAGGAGGGGGGGGGGGGTACACCATGGAACATAGCCTCTGTACAGAGATATAGCAAAATTATCTCAAGTATAGATGTTTTCAGAAGAGTTAATCCGAAATGTCAGGCGAGACCTCGGGGTTATGGCTAGAGATATCCCATAACTCCCAGGTCTTCGTAAAAGACGGCATGGTATCGTGTAATGTGGCCGTCAGATATTCCATTCTACGGATATAGGCAACATTTTGTGAGAGTTGAAATTGAGAGGGAGGAGTGGAAGATAGCCAACTTTTGGGAATCGTCCTTTTGGCTGCTAAAAGAATATAGGTCATCAGTTTTTTGAAATGTTTGGGAATACCTTGCAAGGGTAGACCCAGTAAAAAGGTTACCGGTTCTAAGGGGACAGGTACCTTAAGTATATCCTGCAAGAGGGACTGAACTGATGTCCAGAATGGGCGTATACTTGGGCATTCCCAGAAAATATGATAATGAGTTCCTATCGATTTGTGACATCTCCAACATGTGCGGGAGGAAGAAGGATCAAATTTGTGGAGAATTTCAGGGGTTCTATACCAAAATAGGAGAATTTTGTAAGCTGTCTCTTTCTGATCTACACACCTGGACGATTTAGAAATAGAGTCCCATATGATCTTCCACTGAGGAAGAGATATGGGCGTTTGTGTGATCGAGGTCCATTTTTGCATAATTTCAAACCATTTTGGAGCTAAAAAAAACTTCTCCTGGCTTTGGACACTGTTTTAGTCTCTTAGTGGTTGATTTACTAAAGCTACAGAGTGCAAAATCTGGTGCAGCTCTACAAAGAAACCAAACAGCTTCCAGGTTTTATTGTCAAAGCTTAATTTAACAAGCTGAGGTTAGAGGTTGATTGGCTACCATGCACAGCTGCACCAGATTTTGCACTCTCCAGTTTTAGTAAATCAACCCCTTAGTTTCCCCTTAGTTTGAAAGTCTAATTTTGATGCTATAACCATTTGGGCCTACATTTGTATCACATGTATAGCTGTTTTAAGATATGCTCTCTCAACCTCCTGATGTAAGAGACACATAAGACTGAGAAACACTAGGAGTACTACCCCATCCCACCATCATATTCAGCATAATATAAGATTAATCACTTTTATCATTTATAGAACTTATTAAGGGCTGAGTGGTTTTGAGGGTACCTGATGGTGTAAAAAAAATCAAGTTAAAATATATTTGCTATGTAAACTGTAACATCTATCAAGTTGTGTACCAGTTTTAGGTACATTTTATTTTGTCATCATTTCTACATTTTTTCTTTTGTATGAATAAAATAGACTTTTTATAGATGTATGACTTTGTGTGGTTTTTTGTTTTGTGTAGGTTTGTTTATTATTTTACATTGTAATTTTTTTTTTTTTTATTACGTTGAGTACTTCAACTTCTCATTAAGGTTATAGTGTTAAAAATGTACTGACCAATTGAAATTCACATCATGCAAGAAATGCAGTGCAATAGCAAATATTGAGATATGCTGAAAGTCATACCTTTCTGATCGTGTACACATAAAAGATTTGTCCTTTAAATCCCAATAAATCTTGGCCTGCGTCCTAATTCTTTATAGCACAAATGTGTTATGGTTCCCAGAGTGCAATATTCATAAAACTTAGCTACCATGGCTCCTACCTTGTCTGTGTTATTAATGATAATGGATGTATAATACTGTAGCTAATTCAGCTCTTTCCTAAAGAATGTACTATTAGCTAAATCAAAGTAAATATGTGCTAAATGCATACACGTTACTGTGTTTTATTCAAACTGTGGTAATGAAAGATCCAAACAATTTAGGGCACTTCAAGCTATTTAAAAACCACAGCCTCACTGACATGTTGTGTAAGTGCTTGTTTAGGTTACAATAATTAAGGGGGGCAACTGCAATCTTCTCCCAGGCCCATACAGCTAAGGATGTAAATGATGCAAAGTAAGCCAGGTGAGAGAATTAGTTTAGTATGAGATACATTAGAAAACCTCTGGCACACCAGTAGGATGTACTCCAGCAAAGGTGACATAAAAAAATATTGCTGGTAAATGATTGTTCCTTCCCTGCCAGCTTCTATTTGTAAAGAAAGTAGCTAGGGGATAGATGATGTCATTGACCACATATGGTCATGACTTTATGTGGTCAATGACATCAGTCAGAAACCCTGAACATTTTATGGGAGAGGTCATCATGGTATGAGTTGTGTTTCTGTCAGCGGGTTGTCAGATGACATGATTGATGTTGGATTTATATTCACGTAGGGAAGGCAGATATTTGGAGGCCCCCTTATATTAAAACCTGCATTAGAATGAGGGGGATCCAGATGTACAGTCCTCCCCCTATGTGAATGACTAAGGGATAGTAAATAAACACAAATGCACCTTATGGTAAGTCCTTTTAAAAAAAGAAGTCCCACAATTTAAATCCAATGTTGTACGACAATGTACAGCATCTTACAAAAGTGAGTACACTCCCTCACATTTTTATAAATATTTTATTATACCTTTTCATGTGACAACACTGAAGAAATTACACTTTGCTACAATGTAAAGTAGTGAGTGTACAGCTTGTATAACAGTGTAAATTTGCTGTCCCCTCAAAATAACTCAACACACAGCCATTAATGCCTAAAACGCTGGCAACAAAAGTGGGTACACCCCAAGCAAAATCCTTTCTTGTATTAAGAGAGGTATGGACTCCAGAGATAGACATTATTTTGCCCCTGTACAAATCATTAGTAAGACCTCATCTGGAATATGCAGTTCAGTTTTGGGCACCAGTTCTCAAAAAGGATATCAGGGAACTGGAGAATGTGCAGAGAAGGGCAACCAAACTAATAAGAGGCATGGAGGAGCTCATCTATGAGGAAAGATTAGAGGATCTGAATTTATTCTCTCTTGAGAAGAGGAGATTAAGGGGGGATATGATCAACATGTACAAGTATATAAGTGGTCTATAAAGTGAACTTGGTGTTGAGTTATTTACTTTAAGGTCATCACAAAGGACAAGGGGGCACTCTTTATGTCTAGAGGAAAAAAGATTTCATCTACAAATACGGAAAGGTTTCTTCACAGTAAGAGCTGTGAAAATGTGGAATAGACTCCCTCCAGAGGTGGTTTTGGCCAGCACGGTTGATTGCTTTAACCACTTCAGATCTGCGCTATTGCCGAAGTACGGCTCCAGCGCAGATCTGAAATGCCCGGAGGATGTCCATGGACGTCCTCCACTGCGCACGCTCCAGGCGCGCCCCCTGGCGGCAGCGGCAGTGAGCGAGCGTGCCCGTGGGTCGGGCGGACTCGATGTCCGCCCGAGACCCGCCGATCTCTTTTAGGAGCCTCAGAACGGGGAACTGCCGTTGTAAACACGGCGGTTCCCCGTTCTGTGACAGGGGACATAGCAGATCTACTGATCCCGGTCACTGGGATCAGTTAGATCTGTTATGTCCCGGCCAGCCCTGCCCCCCCACAGTTAGAACACACCCAGGGAACATTTGTTAACCCCTTCACTGCCCCCTGCAGGTTAACCTTCACTGCCAATGACATTTATACAGTAATCAGTGGACATTTAAATTTCTGATCGCTGAATAAATGTCATTGGTCCCACAAATGTGTAAAAAATGTCCGACATGTCTGCCTCAATATCGCAGTCCCGATAAAAATCGCAGATCGCCTCCATTACTAGTAAAAAAAATAAATAAAAACGCCATAAATCAATTCCCAGTTTGTAGACGCGATAACGTTTGCGCAAACCAATCAATATACGCCTATTGCGATTTTTTTTTTTACCAAAAATATGTAGAAGAATATATATCGGCCAAAACTGATGAATATTTTTTTTAATGGATTTGTACTTTAGCAAAAAGTAAAAAATATTGTTCTTTTTTGCAAAATTGTCGCTCATTTTTTGTTTATAGCGGCGATCAGAAATAACGCAGAGGGGATCAAATACCACTAAAAGAAAGCTCTATTTGTGGGAAAAAAAGGACACAAATTTTATTTGGGTACAACGTCGCACGACCGCGCAATTGTCATTCAAAATGCGACAGCGCTGAAAGCCAAAAATTGGTCTGGGCAGGAGGGGGGTTTAAGTGTCCGGTAAGAAAGGGGTTAAAAAAGGCCTGGATTCTTTCCTTAATGTAAATAATATAACTGGGTACTAACATTTTTAGGTAAAGTTGATCCAGGGTGAATCCGATTGCCTCTCGGGGAATCAGGAAGGAATTTTTTCCCCCATTATAGCAAATTGGATCACGCTTTTCTGGGGTTTTTTGCATTCCTCTGGATCAACTGTGGGTGAAGGATTGTATATGAGATTATTTGGTTGTATGTGTATGTATGTGTATATATGTATATATATATATATATATATATATATATATATATATATATATATATATATATATTTGTTTTTTTTGTTTTTTTTTTGGTTGAACTGGATGGACTTGTGTCTTTTTTCAACCTGACTAACTATGTAACTATGTAACCCCTAAATTAAAATGTCCAAATTGGGCCCAAAGTGCCAATATTTTGTGTGGCCACCGTTATTTTGCAGCACTGCCTTAACCCTCTTAGGCATGGAATTCACCAGAGCTTCACAGGTTGCCATTGGAGTGCTCTTCCACTCCTCCATGACGGTATGATGGAACTGGTGGATGTTAAAGACCTTGCACTCCTCCACCTTCTGTTTGAGGATGCCCCACAGATGCTCAATAGGGTTTAGGTCTGGGGACATGCTTAGCCAGTCCATCACCTTTACCTTCAGCTTCTTTAGCAAGGCAGTGGTCATCTTGGAGGCATGTTTGGGGTCATTATCATCTTGGAATAGTGCCCTGCAGCCCAGTCTCCGAAGGGAGGGGATCATGCTCTGCTTCAGTATGTCACAGTACATGTTGGCATTCATGGTTCCTTCAATGAACTGTAACTCCCCAGTGCCAGCAGCACTTATGCAGCCACAGACCATGACACTCCCTCTTTGTACTCCTCACCTGGTTGCCACCACAGAAGCTTGACACCAACTAAATAAGTTTATCTTGGTCTCATCAGACCACAGGACATGGTTCCAGTAATCCATGTCCTTAGTCTGCTTATCTTCAGCAAATTGTTTGTGGGCTTTCTTGTACATCATCTTTAGAAGAGGCTTCCTTCTGGGACGACAGCCATGTAGACCAATTTGATGCAGTGTACGGTGTATGGTCTGAGCACTGGCAGGCTGACCCCCCACCCCTTCAACCTCTGCAGCACTGCTAACAGCACTTATACGTCTATTTCCTAAAGACCTCTGGATATGACGCTAAGCACGTGCACTCAATTTATTTGGTTGACCATGGCGGGGCCTGTTCTGAGTGTAAATTGTCCAGTTAAACCGCTGTATGGTGTTGGCCACCATGCTGCAGCTCATTTTCAGGGTCTTGGCAATCTTCTTATAGCCCAAGCCATCTTTATGTAGAGAAACAATTCTTTTTTTCAAATCCTCAGAGAGTTCTTTGCCATGAGGTGCCATGTTGAACTGCCAGTGACCAGTATGAGAGCGTGAGAGTGATTACACCAAATTTAACACACATGCTCCCCATTCACACCTGAGACCTTGTAACACTAACGAGTCACATGACACCGGGGAGGGAAAATGGCTAATTGGGCCCAATTTGGACATACTCACTTTTGTTGTTAGTGGTTTAGACATTAATGGCTGTGTGTTGAGTTATTTTGAGGGGACAGCAAATTTACACTGTTATACAAGCTGTACACTCACTACTTTACATAGCAGCAAAGTGTAATTTCTTCAGTGTTTTCACATGAAAAGGTATAATAAAATATTTACAAAAATGTGAGGAGTGTTGTCACTTTTGTGAGATACTTTATACTCCTTGCTGATAATCCTCTCCCACTGGCTTGTTTACAATTTGAAACAAGTCAGTGCCTGGAAGATGTTATTTAGTAATGATTATAATACAGCATCTAAATGAATAACTTCTGGCTGTAGTAGCCGAAGATTCTAGTGGATGGAGCGGTAAAATCTGACCATTTAGTATGTCAAACTGCAAACAGCCTGAAACGAAAAAACTCATACTCACTATTGATAATTATAACAGATAAGCAAATCACCCATCAGTGACCATCGCCAATCACCTGTCAGTGACGTCACACCCATGAGTAAACATCACCTGTAAAAGTCTCACACATTTGGCATCACCATACTCAGGAGGAGTAGCAGAATGTATTTTGGGGTGTCATTTTTGCTATGTACATGCTATATGTTGGAAATATCATATAAATGGACAACTTTGGTGTTCGTTTATAAAGCAGTGTAAAAAATCCACTGCTCAGTTCTCCGGCATTCACAGAGGAGATGGTTCTCCCCTGTGTGCCTGTTTATTAAGGTGTGTAGATCACTTCACAGTTTGTGAAGTGAAGTGATCTACAAACGCTTCAAACACTGGAGAACGCCCTAATCTCGTGAGACATTATGAGATTACGGCAGCAGAAATTCTCAGAAACTCAGAGATGTCGCTTTATTAAGCAGTGATAAATTATCACTGCTCAGTAACGGACATTCTCGGAGGAGCCCGTCCAAACAGTTAATAAAATAATTAGCCCCCCTACACTATATATGTATATATAAGCACATACACACATTATATATACATATATATACACACACATCATATACATATATACACATATACAGGGCAGAGGGACATAGCTAATGTGTTGGGGGGCCTGAACGAGGCAGGAGGAAGTCTATAATCTTCCTCCTTCCCTGGGATTCCCTCTTCACCCCCCCCCCAATTCTCCACCTCTGAGCTGGTGAATCGGGGAGGGTGAATTCTGACCGAGATCGCCAGTGAAGTGCGGAGGTCGCAGCTTCATAAACTGTTTCTGTGCCAGTGAATGACAGTTCTCTGTGTGTAGAGATAATCGGTGTAGAATGTGTTCTCTCCCGATTATCTCTGCTTTATAAATTGAAAATGAGCTGTGATCAGCGGTGATCCTTGGGATCACCGCTGATCACAGTTTTATAAAAGGACACCATTGTGTAAAAATAAAACCGTTTTCATTTTTTTTCCCACATTTTCCAAAAACTACTGGAAAAAAAGGACATGTTCAAAAGACTCATTATGCCTCATAAATTATACATTGTGGTGTTTGCTTTCCAAAACGGGGTCATTTTGTGGGCAATTCCATTGCCCTGGTGCTCCAGAACCTTCAAAAGTGTATTAGGTAGGTGGTTGAGAAATGAGATGTGTAATCTGTGCTCATAGAACGCCTGAAGATGCTAGTTCAATGTTGGGCCCCTGTATGTGGCCAGACTGTATAAAAGTCTTACACATGTGGTACCGCCATACTCGGGGGAGTAGTAGAATGTATTTTGGGGTGTAATTTTTGCTATGTACATGCTATGTGTTGGAAATATCATATAAATGGATAACTTTGTGTAAAAAAAATGCGTTTTCATTTTTTACCCACATTTTCCAAAAACTACTGGAAAAACAAGATATGTTCAAAAGACTCATTATGCCTCATAGATTATACGTTGGGGTGTTTGCTTTCCAAAATGGGGTCATTTTGTGGGCAATTCCATTGTCCTGGTGCTCCAGGACCTTCAAAATTGTAATAGGGGATTGAGAAATGAGATGTGTAATTTATGCTTGTAGAATGCCTGAAGGTGCTAGTTCAATGTTGGGCCTCTGAAAGTGGTCAGACTATGTAAAAGTCTCACATAGGTGGTATCGCCATACTCAGGAGGAATAGCAGAATGTATTTTGGGGTGTCATTTTTGCTACATACATGCTATGTGTTGGAAATATCTTATAAATGGACAACTTTGTGTAAAAAAAATGCGTTTTCATTTTTTTCCCACATTTTCCAAAAAATACTGGAAAAAAATTAACCATTCAAAAGACTCATTTTGCCTCATAGATTATTTGTTTGGGTGTTTTTTTCCAGAATGGGGTCATTTTGTGGGCAATTCCATTGTCCTGGTGCTCCAGGGCCTTCAAAAATGTGATAGGTCGTCATGACATTAGATGTTTAATTTATGTCCATAGAATACCTGACGGTACTCCCTGCATGTTGAGCCTCTGTATGTGGCCAGGCTGTGAAAAAGTCTCAGACATGTGATATTGCCATACTCAGGAGGAGTAGCAGAATGTGTTTTGGGGTGTAATTTGTGGTACACATGCTGTGTGTGAGAAATAACCTGTTACAATGACAATTTTGTGAAAAAAAAAGAAAAAAAAATCTTCATTTTGCAAAGAATTGTGGGAAAAAAATTACAACTTCAAAAAATTCACCATGCCTCTTACTAAATACCTTGGAATGTCTATGTTCCAAAACGGGGTCATTTGGGGGTATTTGTACTTTCCTGGCTTGTTAGGGTCTCAAGAAATGAGATAGGCCGTCAGTATATCAGGTGTGATCAGGTGTGATCAATTTTCAATGATTGGCACCATAGTTTGTAGACTCTATAAATTACACAAGGACCAAATAATATACACTTATTTGGGTTATTTTTAACAAAGATAGGTAGCAGTATAAATTCTGGCCAAAATTTACAAAGAAAAATTACTAATTTGCAAAATTTTATGACAGAAACAAAGAAAAAGGCATTTTTTCACCAAATGTTCAATCTATTTTTATTTATAGCACAAAAAATAAAAAAAAAAACCTAGTGATTAAATATCACCAAAAGAAAGCTCTATTTGTGTGAAAAAAGGACGCAAATTTCCTATGGGTACTGTGTTGCATGACTGAGTAATTGTCATTCAAAGTGTGATAGCGCTGAAAGCTTACAAATGGCCTGGACAGGAAGGGGGTTTTTGTGCCCAGTACTGATGTGGTTAAGAAAATGATCCTCCAAATATTCATATAAATAGATATCTTCAATTTACCTTTTACTGTCCTTAAAGTAAAGTAAAGAGATTTGGTTTGGTTGTATTTTGGAATCATATTGCAAGTGGCCTGCCTAGAATTGATTACATTTTCTAGTGTCGTCAAAAACAACAGTTAACATACCAAACCTCCAGACTGGCCTTTGACATTGAGTTACACAATTAAAGTGATGTCTGTAATAAGTAAACAAACTAACATAAGTAAACAGTGAAAATATACTGGTAAATTCTATGCCTGTAATTACCTGATGATCCTTCTGGCTCAACATAGTCCTATGAAGAGGGGCAGTGCTATTGAAAGCAATCTCCACTGCTCTCTTTTGCTACTCTGTCTGTACATGCGCCAAAAAAATCAATTTCAGGAAGCCATGATCTTGTTATATCTCTCACAGCTATACACCCCATGGGACTTTCCTGCATGTCACGTGAGGCAGCTCTAGGTTCTTGATTGACAGATTAGCACTTCTGCTTTGCTCTGAACTTTATGCCCACATGACCATATACTGTCAATCACTATCACTGAGCTGCCCAATGAGTATCAGTTTTAAAGACAATAAATATATATTTTTTAATGCAAATGTACAAACATTGAAAACACACTACGTTCAGTTGGAATGAGGTGGCACATGCTTGAAATATGCAATTATCAAATATATAATACATAGTTAAAAAAGGAGGTACATATTATCACACTATGATTTTTACATACAAAAACTGTCTGATATCTACAAGAAGAGTTGCATAAACAAATCTGATGCGTTTCGGCAGCTCCTACAGCAGAGAGTGGGTTTCCATGCAGTACTTACAGTGTCCTCAAAGTGGCGGCTAAAATTTTTCTTTTTCCATATATCCTAGAGATGTGGCTATAGTAAGCAGATATTTGAACCTCCATTTTTTTTATAATTTTATGCTTAATGATTGCATCTACTTCCCATATCTTGAAGCATGTTCATTTGAGTGTACATTAATTTTAAGGCATAGTAGGGGGGCGTGGCCTGGCGTCAACACGAGCGGACGCACATGCGCGGAGCTCGAGAGCGGCCCGAACTAATCCACAGGCATCCTGCCACTGGAGGAAAGGGTGAGATACATAAACACCCCACCGACATCCCTCTCATCAAGAGCCGCATTTTAAGCCCAACATCGGGCGGATAGGCAACCGGTCCCCGCACGGCCAAAAATCGAGGCCGCGGCTTTGCGGCCTACTAACGCCGGAGCTGACGGCGCGGCCCCCAGGCACACATTTGACCGCCTGCACGCCTATTTCCACACTGGTGGAGAGGTGGATGAGTGCACAATGAAATGAAAAAGCTTTCCTGAGCTCCCGCCCCGACATATAGACGGTAACATATCGCTGGCAACCGAATCACACCAACCATCAGGGGATGGTCAGAAGAAGCAGCAGCGCAGGACCCCGACCCACCGGAGAGCAACCAGTGGGTGACATCGACCGCTTCTTTCAAAGACACGGTCCTGATCTCAGGCGTACTACAACACCCAAGATGACAACCGCTCATGCTGCGACATCACAACAGACCTCCCAGATACGCACCAGACAGCACCTTCACTCCTCACCGGAGTCTGAAAGTGGATCCGTAAGATACAGAAGCCCATCACCTGCTCCCCATAGCCCTAAGGCCCCTTGGGATATGGAGGCCTATATAAAAGCGCTACCCACTAAAAATGACATAGAGGCCTATATCACCAGGTTGGAGAAGTCACACAGACAAGAGATTGCGGAATTGAGGAGAGACCTGGGACACAGAATGGAGGACATAGAAAGCAGAGTTGAGAATACTATATCTAAGCTAAGCGAGCATGACACGATTCTGCAAGAACATACCATTCAAATCCAACAGCTATTCTATGGTCTGGACGACCAGGAGAACAGAAGTCGCCGAAATAATATACGAATCAGAGGCATGCCAGAAACAGTTGAGACG
The DNA here is from genome assembly GCA_018402905.1 of Glandirana rugosa. NCBI lineage: Eukaryota > Metazoa > Chordata > Amphibia > Anura > Ranidae > Glandirana > Glandirana rugosa. Next base: position 39,529 of record BLSH010159818.1, read on the forward strand.
AAAGATTTAGCAATGGCAGCCACAGCTATATTTAATCAGTTACTGGAGAAACCTAAGGAGGACGCTATAGAGATCGACCGCATCCATAGATCCCTGGGCCCTCGTAATCCCAACCCAGCATATCCAAGGGATGTGATTTGTAGGATCCATTTTTTCAATGTCAAAAATGAGATTATGCAAGCCGCACGCCTACAAGACACAATTATGTTTAACGATACCCCCGTGATGCTGCTGACGGATCTGTCTAAACAAACATTATCCATGAGGAGAGCACTGAAACCGGTCACAGACGCCCTGCAAGCAAAGAAAATCAAATACAAGGGGGGGTTCCCATTCCAGCTCTCTGCCTCTCACAACGGCAAGTCAGCGTTTTTTTGCACCCTTGGAGATCTAGCAAACTTTCTGGGGACTTTTGAACTCCCACAAATCAACATCCCACACTGGCCCCTCCGTCCGGCTGCACCTGGTCTCCCTGTCTCCTCTGGTTGGAAGACCCACGCGAAGAACAAGCGCTCCAGATCCAATGCTTCCAAATCTTCGGCGGGCTGAAAATCGGCTTTTACCCATCGGCTGATGGCAATGACACCCGCGCTTAATACACCCGGTTCCTGGTGCCTTGAACTTTTCTGGACCCACATCCTAGCGGTCAGATACCGCTCATGTTGGATTTCACGGGTCCGACGGACTTAGACTGTTGCACCCACCGTTACGCCCATCTTGCAATGTGGCCGGTTTTTGGTTTTTCCTTTTTCTTCTTATTTTTGGCTGCAGAGTCCGTTAGACTTATTTACAACATACAGTGTTTTATTTTTTTATCTTACTTGTTCTCTTGTTTTGATTCCCAGTTTAAATTACATGTTGCCGATTTAATTGTAACAATGGGCACTGCGGACCTTGGGGGCGGACCCCTCAATCTATCCACAACAATGGTTAGCTCACTCCCCTTCCCCCGGCGGACGACCGCAGGGTGGCGGGGATCTTCCCCCCTCTTTCCTAGGCAGCCCTTTCATTATTACATCAGCATTATATCGCCTTACATTATCGCTGAAGGCCGGGGTGGGACGCGCGGCACTCAATAGGTCACGCACCCCACGTTAGGGTTTACAGAGCCTTAAGTGACTCTGCGGAATACTCTATTTAGTATAGATTGTCCCCCAACAAAGGTAGCCAATGGCATTCCCACCCACGGCCATTGGAAGGCACTGTCCCTCCATCTATTTGACTGTTCTACATTTCCTCTACCTGGTGTGGATGGATGGAGGGCCCCCAAATGTACCATTAACTTTTATTTGTAACACGAGTTATGACCCCTCTAGAAGGTTACCCAGTTTGGTTAACTGGCCGGTTTCGAGGCCATTCTACGTTTCCCTACTCTTTCCCTTTCTTTCTCTTACCTCTTTACTCTTACTAACTACCTGTTTTATCTGGTTTAAAACTACCCTTATCCTTGACAAGGTGAGCTATGTTGAGCCACATGCCTGCAGCTCCTCCACGTATACCTCATGGCTTCCACCTTAACATTGAAAGTCTCCTCCTTGAATTGTAGAGGATTTAATACCCCGGAAAAAAGGAGGCAAATTCTGTACCACTTCCACAGGTCCCGTACACAGATCCTGCTACTGCAGGAGACGCACTTTCGAGCAGATGTAATCCCACATCTCGGTGATAAACATTACAAAACGTGGTTACACAGTACTAACCCGTTAGCAAAGTCAAAGGGCGTCTCTATAGCCTTTCACAGCTCCTTCACTCCAGAGGTCTTAGAAACCCTTGCAGATCCCTTAGGCCCATATCTATTTATAAAACTTAAATATCAGAATAATATATTTACAGTTGCTAACCTATATCTTCCCAACCAGGAACAACACAGGGCCCTTTCCTTCATGACAGCACACCTGGCGTCCTTCGGCAACCACAACGTGATTTTAGGAGGCGATCTGAACGTACCTCTCATCCCCAGGATGGAAAAGTCCACGGGTAAGTCCCATATCACACCTTCCACTCTCACAAGAATACGATCCCTTTTGGAAGACATAGTGTTAGTAGACACCTGGAGAATTCTACACCCTTCTGATGGGGATTTCACATACTTCTCCACTGCACACAGATCATATAGTCAAATTGACTACATATTCACCTGTAAATCTTTACTGGACTCCAACCCATCCTGTTCCATTGGCCTAAAACTGTGGTCTGACCATGCTCCCGTACATTTGACTTTAGGCAGACTCCCTAATCCAACCCGTGGAGCGACATGGCGCCTTAATGACAACCTATTTGCAGATGTGGCTTGTACCTCTGAGATTTCTAAGACCATACAGGAGTTCACGGTGACCCACGCCAATGACGCTGCCTCTGATATAGTTAAATGGGAGACACTGAAATGTGTCTTACGGGGGATTTTCATTAAACACGACTCAAGACTGAAAAAAGCACGTACAGAAAACATTAAACAACTTTTTGCCCTCATTGCCTCATTAGAAGCCACGCATAAGCGCACCCTAGACCCAGAGGTCTTGATAGATTTATTGAACGCCCGTCGGGACCTTCTACGCATTATTGCGGAAAGATCCACAGCTGCTAGGGACAAAGCCAGACATATACATTTTAGTCAGGCCAACAAATGCGGGAAGCATTTAGCCCAAATCGTTCACCCTCGACAACACAGACATAACATTACCCACATTCGCTCGTCGAACAATACTATACTCAATAGTAATTCTGAGATAGTGGCGGAATTTAAGGACTATTACTCTGCTCTCTACAACCTACCCACCACCACACAGACACCGACAAACACACACACGGTCTCTCAATCCATGACAGACTATATCCATGAAACAGCTCTACCCACGATCCCGGACACAGCCAAGGAGGAATTGGAGGTACCAATCTCCACCTCCGATTTCCTAAACGCAATTAAAACCCTCAAAAACTGTAAAAGCCCAGGCCCAGACGGTTACTCACCTAAATTCTACAAAATGTTTGCCCATCTACTTGCCCCAATAATGGCCCGAGCCTTTGAGGGGGCGGATGAAGATCATCCATTGCCTGCCCAGATGCTCCAAGCGCAAATTGTAGTAATTCCCAAACCTGGAAAGGACCCTTCCATCTGCGCCAGTTATAGACCCATCTCGCTACTGAATATAGACCTAAAGTTATTTTCAAAGATCATAGCGAACCGTCTTGCTCCACTGTTGCCGAGACTAATTCATCCCGACCAGGTGGGTTTCGTCCCTGGTAGAGAGGCCAGGGACAATACGACCAAGACGCTTCATTTGATCTCCTATGCACAAAATCACCGTATCCCCGCCTGCCTGATTGCATGTGATGCAAAAAAGGCCTTTGATAGGGTCAGTTGGCCCTTCTTACAGATGTCCTTACAGCAGATTGGCCTGGGCCCAAAGATCTTAACTAAAATAATGTCGCTGTATAGCACTCCCTCAGCGTCCGTTTTAGCTAACGGCACTAAATCGAACCCTTTCAAAATCTACAATGGAACGAGACAGGGTTGCCCCTTGTCTCCACTACTCTTTGCTATAATGATTGAGCATCTGGCGCAGGCAATCCGTAATAACAAGCGCATACATGGTATTTCTACCCCCTCCATTCATTCTAAATTGTCCTTATATGCAGACGACTTACTGCTATATATTACACAACCCCAGACTAGCGTGCCCTCTTTTCTCCAAGAAATAGAATGGTTCGGATCCCACAGCAACTTTAAACGAAATCTCTCAAAAACCGAAATCATGAACATCTCCTTATCCCACCACACCCACACCATGATTCGCAATAAATTCCCATTTCACTGGCAAACCAGATCCATCAAATATCTGGGGACTGAGATCTTCTCGACATATATCCCCTTAACTTCAGCCCACTCCTTGCCAAGATTAGACGAACCCTAGAATCATGGCATCACCTTAAATTATCCTGGTTTGGTAGAATGAGCATATTGAAGATGGATATCCTCCCTAAATTGTTATACCTGTTTCAGACTCTCCCGATTTCATTCCCCATTCCATTTTTTAGAACAATTAAATCCCTTGCAATCAAATTTATATGACACCACCATCCATCTAGATTGAAACATAAATTGCTATGCTTCCCTAAAAACAAAGGAGGAGTTGGCCTGGCGGACTTTGCAATATACCACACCTCAGCAACACTGTCCAGACTCCTTGAGTGGTTCCCACGACCGTACTCTAAGCCATCCATACAGATAGAACAGGACATGTCAACCGTAGATTTGCGGGCTTTATTGTGGGGTTATCAATCCAAATTTCAAACTATGACCACACTGTCTCCTTTGACCCTGGCAGCTCTCTCCCTCTGGTACCGACAACGGACTCCTCTTGCTCTTTCCTCAGACCCCAGCCCACTCACTCCACTTTTCGATAACCCAGCACTACCGGACAGCTCCTTTCTGGGGAAATACCATACCTATGACAGAACTACATGGCCTACAGCGAGGGTCTTCGTGAACTCCTCAACAGGGTGTTTCCAAACACAATCTGAATCTTCCCACACAAAAACTAATTGGCTTATTGCACTCTCCGTAACCAGATACTGTAAATCTTTACACTTATCAGGTCATATACGTAGGAATCTCACAGGCTACGAAGAACTATGCGATCTCCCACAAACACCCCAACATACCCTCTCCATGATTTATCGGCTGATTTTATCCCACACTCATAACACACTCCCCGCATATACCCAGCAATGGGCTGGGGATTTGGGAACAGAGATATCGCCAGAAGAATGGCAGAAATCTTTTCTTTTCACTCATAGCTCGACTATCTCCAGCTTCACTCAAGAAAAAAACTATAAACTGTTATCTCTGTGGTATAGAGATCCAACCACGATTCACAGGATCTTTCCTGCCGCCTCGGATGCTTGCTGGCGCTGTCATGGAGGAACGGGCACATACTTTCACATATGGTGGAGCTGTGACCGTATCAGTCCCTTCTGGAGAACCATATTTGAGGTATACAACGAAATCTATGACACCTCTGTAACACCCTCCCCTAAAATAGCTTTGTTATCAGTCCTTCCAGGCTCAGTTAAACACCAGAAATCAACTCTCCTCAGGGTTTTCCTATCTGGGGCCTGTCATATCATCACAAAACACTGGAAAGCTGACATAACGCCCCCACTTCATCAATGGGTGGAACTCATTAACGACACTATGGTCACGGAGGAGCTGCAGGCAAAAGCAACAGACAAATGGGATAAGTATACTAAAACGTGGTCTGTCTGGCTCCATTATTCTACATCGGATAGACTTAAAAGTAGAATCTCGATATGAAACCTATCCAGGAACCTCCTGTTGGGCAGGGGCCCCACGTTATCTGATCATACGATTATACATAACCCGAAGGCTACTATATTGTATGCAACATGGGCATGCTAAATAGCTTTCAGCGTAACCTCACCGTAACTTTTCTTTTCTCTGTTTTTTTTTCACCTCTTCTCTAACTTACCCCTTTTCTCCCCCTCTTTCTCTTTCTTTCCCTTTTTATTTCCTTTTCATTGGGTTTTAACTATGCAATTGTTTAAAGGATAAGGATTGTGCCAGCTCAGGACAAATAGGAGATGTGGGTCGCTTCCCTGCACTGGTATCTTTCCTCTTCCTCTGAAAATGTAAGTGTTCTTCTGTTTTTAATTACCGTACCCTGTATTTACTGTAATCAGATATTCAATGTTAACAAGATATCACAAAACTAATAAAAATATATTCAACTCTAATTTTAAGGCATAGTAAATGTCTGTACTAACCTGGCCTAATGGTTTAAGCTGTGTAGAACCTATTCCACTCCACAAATCGCCAGAGGGATACTGTCACCACTGATGCTAGGGTCTATGTGATGAGAAAGTTGCCTGGAAGTTTAAAGCTATCAGAGGAACACATATCTCTTATGGTGGTAAAGCTCTATATAGGGTACATCTGAATGCTTCATGGAGTAAGGAATGCTCCACATGAATGTCCCCTTTTTTGTAGTAAATGGTGATATAGGTCATTTCTGGTACAACAGAACAAAGGCTAAGTATAACTCATATCTATTCAAGTGTTTCAGTAACTTGTAAAGACCAAAAGTTTATGTTTGTTTTATACAAATTATTAACTAAATAAAATCTACAGCGTATACATGTATACCAATCATGCATTCAAATTTAGCCCTATAATTTTAGATGTACAGTGCATCCAATAGAACTCCCTTTCATGAAAATGCACCAAAGCCATTGCTAATACCTGGGGAACATTTGACTGATAATTCTCCAATCTGATTTTGAGACTGGGTTCACACTGCTGTGTGGAGTGGCTCACAGCAGGGGTCTGGCGCGTCCCTGTTCACCATTTCAGGTTTGATTTATGTTCAAATTTTTGGCTGAATTCAGACCTGAAATGGACTAGAAGACACACAAGACTCCTGTGAAATTTGCTCCACAGCTGTCCCGGAGCCATATGAACCGACTCCATTGAGAGCCAGTCACAGTCTCCTGACATGCAAATTGGATGCCGGGAAACCTGCATCCAATTTGCAATAGTATGAAACCAGCCTAATGCTCAATAATTTGCTCTCATAATCTACCCCCAAATTTTCCATTTCCACTGCCTCAATAACCCTGACCTTTAATTCACTAACATTTCCTTGATGCAGAAAGATGACATGTCTGGCAACAGGGGATCTCAAATTATCACTTTGTATGCTGTAAAGATATTCATATATTCTGAAATGCAAAGCCTTTTTAGCTTTGCCTATGTACAATTGAAGGCTCCAAACTCACAGGTCAGAAGTTTGACTATCTTATGCCTGCTTGTGAGGAGCCATCCTGTAGGCAAGATATCAATCTCACATACAAAAAAAGCATTATGTATTTGTACCACAACTATATACTCCCTTGGGTAGTGTGTATGTTCTTGACAGAATAAAATGAAATATGTATTAGTTTGTCTTCCAAAGAGACTTCTCTACTACACAAGATTTCGGAAGGGCTGGTCACAAAACAGAAGAGCTCATAATTCTCTTTTAAGATTTGCCATTATTTCTGAATTGTCTTCCTTTACCTTGAAGTGAGAACTGTATAATGGCGCAAAGACTCAGTACAAGAAATTCTGATCTGCTGCTGAAAGTTGCCTTTACTTAACCGGTTCCCCACCGCACGCCGTCTTTTTATGGCGGCAGTGGGGGAGCCCTACGCGAATCGCCATAAATAAGCGGCGATTCGCATTTGGCCACCAGGGGGCGCGCACCCGCCGCACTCCTGGGGAGTGTGCCCGCGGCTCGGGCGGACCCGATGTCCGCCGGCGAGCCGCGATGAGCGGCTACAGAGAAAGAACGGGGAACCACCGATGTAAACACGGCGGTTCCCCGCCCTGTCAGTGGGGCATGAGAGATCTACTGATCCCTGTCACTGGGATCAGTTAGATCTCTCATGCCCATGTTAGCCCAACCCCCCCACAGTAAGAGCACACCCAGGGAACACAGTTAACCCCTAGCTCTCCCCCTGCAGGTTAACCCCTTCACTGCCAATGACATTTATACAGTAATCAGTGGACATTTAAATTTCTGATCGCTGAATAAATGTCATTGGTCCCAAAAAAGTGTCAAAATGTTCCGACATGTCCCCCCCAATATCGCATTACCGCTAAAAATCGCAGATCGCCGCCATTACTAGTAAAAAATTAAAAAAAAATAAAAACCCCAGAAATGAATTCTCACCATCCGTAAACGCGGCCACTTTTGCGCAAACCAATTAATAAACGCCGATTGCAATTTTTTTTATCGCAAATATGAGGAAGAATATAAATCGGCCAAAAATGGTGAAAAGAAATGTTTTTTTATATATTTTTTTTGGATTAGAATTTTAGCAAAAAGTAAGAAATTTGGGGTTTTTTTGCAAAATGGTCGCTCTTCTTTTGTTTATAGCGGCGATCAGAAATGACGCAGAGGCGATCAAATACCACCAAAAGAAAGCTCTATTTGTGGGAAAAAAAGGACGCAAATTTTGTTTGGGTACAACGTCGCACGACCGCGCAATTGTCAGTTAAAGCGATGCAGCGCCGGATCGCAAAAAGTGCTCTGGTCCTAAAGTGAAAGGGAAATTCTTCCGGGGCTGAAGTGGTTAAAGTGGAACTTTACCAATGACTGCTTGATAAAAATAATGTTCTTTAGCAATGTTCTTTAGCAGTTTTGGTCAGAGCAGGTTTGTTGTACCTGTATTAATACAAAAGGATAAAAGTAGAAATCATGACAGAATTAGAGTTGAGCAGACATCTGGATGTTCGGGTTCGGCGGGTTCAGCCGAACTTCGCGAAAAAGTTTGAATTCGGCCCTGAACTTGACCCGAACTTGACCCCGGAACCTGAACCCCATTGAAGTCAATGGTGACCCGAACTTTTGTGCACAAAAATGGCTGTAAAAAAGTCCTGGAAAGTGCTAGAGGGCTGCAAAAGGAAGCAAAATGGGGGTAAGAGTAGGACAAGTGCCCTGCAAACAAATGTGGATAGGGAAATCACATAAAAAAAATAAAAATGGAGGAGGAGGTGGATGTGGAGTAGGAGGTTGAGGAGGCCGTGACCGTGGCGGTGTAGGTGGTGGAAGTGGCGGTGGAGGAGGAGGAGGTAGCCAACACTGTTTTTTGTTTATTTGTTTTTTTTTCTAATTGGGGTAGCCCCCAAAATATTGAGACATATTAAAAAAAAAGTAAACGAATGACTGTGTGAGGCCGGTCTAAATGTCTATTCTGCACAAGGTACAGACAAGTCTTGTGGGATCCATGCCTGGTTCATTTTAATAAACGTTAGTTTGTCCACATTGGCTGTGGACAGGCGGCTGTGATTGTCTGTGATAACGCCCCCTGCCGTGCTAAGCACACGTTCAGATATTACACTGGCTGCAGGACAGGCCAGCACCTCCAAGGCATAAAGGGCAAGCTCAGGCCATGTGCCCAATTTGGAGACCCAGAAGTTGAATGGGGCAGACCCATCAGTCAATATGTGTAAGCGTGTGCACACATACTGTTCCACCATGTTGCTGAAATGCTGCCTCCTGCTAAGACGTTGCCTATCAGCTGGTGGTGCTGTTTGATGTGGCATGCTGCTGACAAAGCTTTTCCACATTTTGGCCATGCTAACTCTGCCTTCTGAGGTGCTGGCGGTGCCACAGCTGCATTGGTGACCTCTTCCTCCACCTCTGCCTTTGCCTTGTGCTTCCACTGAGCCCCTGGTGTCATTTGGGAATGCCCTCAGCAGCGCGTCTACTAGTGTGCGCTTGTAGTCACGCATCTTCCGATCACGCTCCAGTGAGGGAATTAAGGACGGCACGCTGTCCTTGTAACGGGGATCCAGCAGGGTGGCCACCCAGTAATCAGCACAAGTAACAATGTGGGCAACTCGGCTGTCGTTGAGCAGGCACTGCAGCATGTAGTCGCTCATGTATGCCAGGCTGCCCAGAGGCAAAGACAAGCTGTCCTCTGTGGGAGGTGTATCATCTGTGTCCTCCGTATCCCCCAGCCATGCTCCAGTGATGCCCACAAGCTGCGTTGGGTGCCACCCTGCTGTGAACACGGTTCCTCCATTATCCTCGTCCTCCTCATCCTCCAGAACTGTGCCCTGGCTTGAAAATTTTTGACCTGGCCTATGCTGGTGCAGGAACCCACCCTCAGAGCCACTTGTGAATGACTGGCCTGATAATTGTGGAAATGAACCCTCTTCCTCCTCCTCCTGTGCCACATCCTCTGCCATCATCGCCCGTATTGTTTTTTCAAGGAGATATACAAGTGGGATAGTAAAGCTGAGAATAGCGTCATCGGCACTGGCCATGTTGGTGGAGTACTCAAAACACTGCAATATGGTACACAGGTCTCGCGTGGAGGCCCACTCATTGGTGGTGAAGTGGTGCTGTTCCTCAGAGTGACTGACCCATGCGTGCTGCAGCTGAAACTCCTCTATTACCTGCTGCTGCTCGCACAGCCTCTCTAGCATGTGCAAGGTGGAGTTCCACCTTGTGGGCATGTCGCATAGGAGGCGGTGAGCGAGAAGGCCGAAGTTCCGCTGCAGCACAGACAGGCGAGCAGCAGCAGGGTGAGAATGCCAAAAGCGCACACAGACGGCCTGCACATTCTACAGCAGCTCTGACATATCCGCGTCGTTTTTTAGAAATTTCTGCACCACCAAATTCAGCACATGCGCCAGGCAAGGGATGTGCGTCAAACCGGCTAGGCCCAGAGCTGCTACGAGATTTCGCCCATTATCGCAAACCACCAGGCTGGGCTTGAGGCTCAGTGGCAACAACCACTCATCGGTCTGTTGTTCAATGCCCGTCCACAGCTGCTGCGCAGTGTGGGGTTTATCACCCAAACATATCAGTTTTAAAACAGCCTGCTGTCGTTTCCCCCTGGATGTGCTGAAGTTGGTGGTGAAGGTGTTACACTGACCGATGAGGAGGTGGTAGAGGAGGAGGAAGCGGAGTAGGAGGAGGAGGCAACAGGAGGCAAAGAGAAATGCAATCCTCGGTGGTGGAAGGACATGCGCCAAACTGCTATCCGCCTCAGGCCCACCCGCTACTACATTTGCCCAGTGTGCAGTTAGCGAGATATAGCGTCCCTGCCCGTGCTTACTGGTCCATGTATCAGTGGTTATGTGGACCTTGCCACAGATGGCGTTGCGCAGTGCACACTTGATCTTGTCCCCGACTTGTTTGTGCAGGGAAGGGATGGCTCGTATGGAAAAGTAGTGGCGGCTGGGAACCACGTACTGTGGGACAGCCACCACCATCAGGTTTTTAAAACTGTCCGTGTCCACCAGACGGAATGACAGCATTTCAAAGGCCAGGAATTTTGAAATGCTGGCATTCAGGGCCAGGGATCGCAGGTGGGTAGGAGGGTACTTCCTCTTTCTCTCCAGTGTTTGGGAGATGGACAGCTATAAGCTTCCATGGGACCATGGTGTGGATATGCTTGGGGACGGTGGTGGGCATGGTGGCGTTGCTGTCACATCGTCTGTTTGCTGGGTGGCAGGTGACACTGACACTGTAGAGGTGGAGGAAGAGGCAGAGGCAGCAGTAGAAGAGTAAGCAGGAGGAGGCCAAGAACTTTCTTGGATTTTGAGGTACTTTTTCCACTGCAGTTTGTGCTTTGCATGTAGATGCCTGGTCATGCAGGCTGTGCTCAGGTTTAGAACATTTATGTCTCGCTTCAGGCTCTGATTGCACAGCGTGCAAACCACTCGTGTTTTGTCGTCAGCACATTGTCTGAAGAACTGCCATGCCGGAGAACTCCTTTGAGCTTTGTTTGGTGTGCTAGGTCCCTGGGTGCGGTGGGTAGTAGCAGGCGTACTGTTTTGCAACCTGCTTCCTCTTTTGCTGAGCTGGTGATTCTGTTCAACCACCGCCTCTTCCTCCAAACTGCACACCTTACTCGCATGACCTTCATTCCATGTGGGGTCTAGGACCTCATCATCCTCCACATCATCTTCCACCCACTCTTCCCCACTGCCCTCCTTGTCAGTCTGCACACTGTGGAAAGCTGCGGCAGTTGGCACCTGTGTTTCATCATCATCAGAGACATGCTGCGGTGGTGTTTCCATGTCCTCATCTTGAACCAGAAGTGGTTGGGCATCGGTGCACTCAATTTCTTCCACTTCTGGGGCAGGGCTATGTGGATGGCCCACGGAACGCACACCAGGAGAGTCATCGAAAAGCATAAGAGACTGCTGCATGACTTGGGGCTCAGACTGCTTGGCTGATTTACAAGGGGCTGAGGTGAAAGACAGATGGCCATGGGGTTCAGGTGCCAACTCTGAGCTTTCATCAAAGGACCACGTGGGAGACAATGTGAAGGAACTGGAGGCATTGTCAGCCACCCAATCTACTATCGAAGAGAAGCAAAAAAAGGCGCACTGGCCTAGCGCATTATCCTTAGTACCTTTATTGTAAAAAGCCGTGGCCTCTTCCTCAGAGCCTCCTCAGAGCCACGGCCTCGCAACGCGTCAGCCTATCTGTCCAGACCACCAGTGCGAGGCGGTCGTACTGATGTGACCTACGCCTTCACTTTGACGTTTGTTACAAGAGTTCTTTTGTGAGTATGTTTTTATGAGCTTTTTACAATAAAGGTACTAAGGATAATGCGCTAGGCCAGTGCGCCTTTTTTTGCTTCTTTTCGTTTTTTCAGTTTGGGACGACCCCAGTCCAACAGGAGGCAGCAGGCCAGCATGCTATCCGTTTGTGACATCACCCACATCCCCTTCCACACCACCATAGTTAAGCTACTCTCCTGGAGCGTGGATATTTTAAGGCCGAGTTTGTTCACCCAATCTATTATCGCCTGTATTTGTTCTGGCCTCACCATTCGTTGATTGGCATTCGGGCCTACCATATAACGAAGGTTCTGTCAGCTACTCACACCTGAGGAAGGTGTTTCACTTGTTTGTGTAGCTGGCACAGATCGACCACGTCCTCTCCTTGCAACAGGAGCTTCACCAACACAACCAACAGTAGCAGCACCAGCAGCATCATGACCACGTCCCTTATTTGACGCTCTCCTCATTCTGGACGCAAATGTACTATTTAGCACAAATTTCAGTTATTTGTTAAACCAGCAATGTAGACGCACTTTTTAATTTTGTGCAAGAAATGCACAGCAAGGTGCAAATGTACTATGTAGCACTATTTATTAATAATAATAAGATGAGATGATTTTAGAACGATAATCTGTCCCTCACAGCACCGCCAGGAACCTCTCCCTACTCCAGTAAGAGATGATTTTATAAAGATAATCTGTCCCTCACAGCAGCAGCAGGAGCCTCTCCCTACACCAGTATGAGATGATTTTAGAATGATAATCTGTCCCTCAAAGCAGCAGCAGGAACCTCTCCCTACATCAGTATGAGATGATTTTAGAACGATAATCTGTCCCTCACAGCACCGCCAGGAACCTCTACCTACTCCAGTATGAGATGATTTTAGAACAATAATCTGTCCCTCACAGCACCGCCAGGAACCTCTCCCTACTCCAGTATGAGATGATTTTAGAACGATAATCTGTCCTCCACAGCAGCAGCAGGAACCTCTCCCTTCACCAGTATGAGATGATTTTAGAAAGCTAATTTTTTCCTCACAGCACCGCCAGGAACCTCACCATACTCCATTATGAGATGACTTTAGAACGATAATCTGTCACTCACAACACCACCAGGAACCTCTCCCTACTCCAGTATGAGATGATTTTAGAACGATAATCTGTCCCTCACAGCAGCAGTAGGAACCTCTCCCTACACCAGTATGAGATGATTTTAGAACACTAATCTGTCCCTCACAGCAGCAGCAGGAACCTCTCCCTATACCAGTATGTGAAGATTTTATAACGGTAATCTGACCCTCACAGGAGCAGCAGGAACCTCTTCCTATACTAGTATGAGATGATTTTATAATGGTAATCTGTCACTCACATCTGCAGCAGGAACCTCTCCCTATACCAGTATGAGATGATTTTAGAACGCTAATCTGTCCCTCAGAGCACCACCACGAACCTCTCCCTGCTCCAGTATGAGATGATTTTAGAACGATAATCTGTCCCTCACAGCAGCAGCAGGAACCTCTCCCTACACCAGCATGAGATGATTTTAGAACGCTAATCTGTCCCTCAGAGCACCACCACGAACTTCTCCCAGCTCCAGTATGAGATGATTTTATAACGGTAATCTGTCCCTCACACCAGCAGCAGGAACATCTCCCTATAAAAGTATGAGATGATTTTATAAGGCTAATCTGTCCCTTCAAGCAGCAGCAGGAACCTCTCCCTATACCAGTATGAGATGATTTTATAACGATAATCTGTCCCTCACAGCAGCAGCAGGAACCTCTCCCTATACCAGTATGAGATGATTTTATAACGGTAATCTGTCCCTCACAGTATCAGCAGGAACCTCTCCCTATACCAGTATGAGATGATTTTATAATGGTAATCTGTCCCTCACAGCAGAAGCAGGAACCTCTCCCTATATGAGTATAAGATGATTTTATAACGGTAATCTGTCCCTCATAGCAGCAGCAGGAACCTCTCCCTACTTAAGTATGAGATGATTTTAGAACGATAATTCGTTCCTCACAGCACCGCCAGGAACCTGCCCATACTCCAGTATGAGATCATTTTAGAACAATAATCTGTCCCTCTTAGTACCTCCAGGAACCTCTCCCTACTCAAGTATAAGATGATTTTAGAACGATAATCTGTCCCTTACAGCAGCAGGAACCTCTCCCTACACCAGTATGAGATTATTTTAGAGCACTAATCTGTTCCTCACAGCAGCAGCAGGAACCTCTCCCTATACCAGTATGAGATGATTTTATAACAGTAAGCTGTCCCTCACAGCAGCAGCAGGAACCTTTCCCTATACTAGTATGAGATGATTTTATAACGGAAATCTGTCCCTCACATCAGCAGCAGGAACCTCTCCCTATACCAGTCTGAGATGATTTTAGAATGATAATCTGTTCCTCACAGCAGCAGCAGTAACCTCTCCCTACACCAGCATGAGATAATTTTAGAACGCTAATCTCTCCCTCACAGCACCACCAGGAACCTCTCCCTACTCCAGTATGAGATTAATTTATAACAGTAATCTGTCCCTCACACCAGCAGCAGGAACCTCTCCCTACTCCAGTATGAGATGAATTTATAATAGTAATCTGTCCCTCACACCAGCAGCAGGAACCTCTCCCTATACCAGTATGAGATGATTTTATAACGGGAATCTGTCCCTCAAAGCAGTAGCAGGAACCTCTCCCTAAACTAGTATGAGATGTTTTTATAACAGTAATTTGGCCCTCACACCAGAAGCAGGAACCTCTCCCTATACCAGTATGAGATGATTTTATAAGGTTAATCTGTCCCTCACACCAGCAGCAGGAACCTCTTCCTATACCAGTATGAGATGGTTTTATATCGGTAATCTGTCCCTCACAGCAGCAGCAGGAAACTCTCCCTATACCAGTATGAGTTGATTTTATAATGTTAATCTGTCTCTCACAGCACCGCCAGGAACCTCTCCCTATTCCAGTATAAGATGATTTTAGAATGATAATCTGTCCCTCACAGCAGTGCCAGGAACCTCTCCCTACTCCAGTAATTGATGATTTTAGAACGATAATCTGTCCTTCACAGCACCGCCAGAAACCTCTCCCTACTCCAGTATGAGATGATTTTAGAACGATAATCTGTCCCTCACAGCAGCAGCAGGAACCTCTCCCTATACCAGTATAAGATGAATTTATAATGCCAATCTGTCCCTCACAGCAGCAGCAGAAACCTCTCCCTACTCCAGTATGAGATGATTTTAGAATTATAATCTGTCCCTCACAGCAGTGTCAGGAACCTCTCCCTACTCCAGTATGAGATGATTTTAGACCGATAAACTGTCCCTCACAGCAGCAGCAGGTACCTCTCCCTATACCATTATGAGATGATTTTATAACGGTAATCTGTCCCTTACAGCAGCAGCAGGAACCTCTCCCTATACCAGTATGAGATGATTTTATAACGCTAACCTGTCCCTCACAGCAGTAGCAGTAACTTCTCCCTATACCAGTATGAGATGATTTTATAACGCTAATCTATCCCTCACACCAGCGGCAGGAACCTCTCCCTATACTAGTATGAGATGATTTTAGAACGCTAATCTATCCCTCACAGCAGCGGCAGGAACCTCTCCATATACCATTATGAGATGATTTTATAACGGTAATCTGTCCCTTACAGCAGCAGCAGGAACCTCTCCCTATACCAGTATGAGATGATTTTATAACGCTAACCTGTCCCTCAGAGCAGTAGCAGGAACTTCTCCCTATACCAGTATGAGATGATTTTATAACGCTAATCTATCCCTCACACCAGCTGCAGGAACCTCTCCCTATACTAGTATGAGATGATTTTAGAACGCTAATCTATCCCTCACAGCAGCAGCAGGAACCTCTCCCTATACCATTATGAGATGATTTTATAACGGTAATCTGTCCCTCACAGAAGCAGCAGGAAACTCTCCCTATAC
>BLSH010159818.1:60382-82011 GCA_018402905.1 Glandirana rugosa
AACCATTCTATTTGAGGTAACATTTATTATGGTCCCCTTGAACTTTTCTTCAAGTGGGGTCAGTTAAGACAATGGACTATCAACATTTATACCGTTCGATATCTCCTCTACGGAAATGTTTGGACTACCTCCTTTAGGTAGTCCGAGTTCCGGGGAGATATCCACCGTAATGGGATCTATCTAAGAAAGACGCTGAAGCTTTTGAAGACCTTTTTTTTAGGTCCTAAATAACCTTGTTTTTTATAAAAAACTCTATATGCTTACTTTTTTTTTTGTTCCAATAAATCCTGGATTTTTTTTCCAGAAGTTTTCGAAGTCGCAGAAAGAATCTATCTAGGGTAATGCCACCTATAGAGGGGCCTTGAGCCTGATGGATTTCCTCCATCAGGTTTGTAAAGGCATCTCCTCTATAGCTTGCCATATTTACAACTATCAGGTAACAGAATTGACTGGGGTGAACTTCTTTTCAAGTTCCCCTGGTATTATTTACAATGGAGTTTATCTTACCAAACCTGGGGGGGACCCACTAGGAAGACCAATAAAGCATGCAGGACGGTCACCATCCAATAAACGATGACACTGCCAGAACCCTTATTAGTTGTTGAAAAATAAATACATGTTCATCCCTACATAAGAGGCGAAAAAATAACAACAATATTAATACAAATACAAACTTAACATAATTGCAACAAGATGTTTTTTCATTAATTGATTTTACAAAGATAAATATCCTCTGAGAACCCTCAATTAAAGAACGTGGTGATTGAACACCTGATTTTGTTTAGTATATTTTTTGGAGAGTTCTCAATGGATATATTTTAAAATAATACACCATCTCCCTCTTTGATTAATAACAATAGATTTGAGAAAAGTATTTGTGGGATTTTAAGGTGTCAAAAAAAATATATAATTCAATTTTTATAAAAAATATAATTGACTTTATTTAATACAAAAAACATATATAGTGGACACAAGACAAAGAATTTGGTGATTTACACATAATGATCATGGTACATTACATTACAAAATTGTTTTGAGTGTATGCTCTACATGTTTCGCCTTTATAGATTCGGCTTCCTCAGGAGCTTTTTTACACCAATTTTGCATTTGTTTGTAACTGAAAGTACAAAAGAATATCAAAACAAGTACATATATATAAATACACTGTGCAGACCGTCCAACCTCCCATGCTTCGTCCACCCTTTATTCTTTAAAGGAGGTAGGGCTATACTAGTATGAGATGATTTAAGAATGCTAATCTATCCCTCACAGCAGCAACAGGAACCTCTCCCTATACCAGTATGAGATGATTTTATAACGGTAATCTGTCCCTCACAGCAGCAACAGCAGGAACCTCTCCCTATACCAGTATATGATGATTTTATAACGCTAATCTGTCCCTCACAGCAGTAGCAGGAACTTCTCCCTATACCAGTATGAGATGATTTTATAACGCTAATCTATCCCTCACACCAGCGGCAGGAACCTCTCCCTTTACTAGTATAAGATGATTTTAGAATGCTAATCTATCCCTCACAGCAGCAGCAGGAACCTCTCCCTATACCAGTATGAGATGATTTTATAACGGTAATCTGCCCCCCCACAGCAACACCAGGAACCTCTCCCTACTTAAGTATGAGATGATTTTAGAACGATAATTTGTTCTTTACAGCACCTCCAGGAACCTCTCCCTACTCCAGTATGAGATGATTTTAGAATGATAATCTGTCCCTCACAGCAGCAGCAGTAACCTCTCCCTACCCCAGTATTAGATTATTTTAGAGCACTAATCTGTTCCTCACAGCAGCAGCAGGAACCTCTCCCTATACCAGTCTGAGATGATTTTAGAACGATAATCTGTCCCTCACAGCAGCAGCAGCAGGAACCTCTCCCTACACCAGCATGAGATGATTTTAGAACGCTAATCTGCCCCTCACAGCACCACCAGGAACCTCTCCCTACTCCAGTATGAGATGAATTTATAACAGTAATCTGTCCCTCACAGCAGCAGCAGGAACCTCTCCCTTAACCAGTATGAGATGATTTTATAATGCTAATCTGTCCCTCACAGCAGCAGCAGGAACCTATCCCTATACCAGTATGAAATGATTTTATAACGGTAATCTGTCCCTCACAGCAGCAGCAAGAACCTCTCCCTATACCATTATGAGATGATTTTATAACGGTAATCTATCCCTCACAGCAGCAGCAGGAACCTCTCCCTATACCAGTATGAGATGATTTTATAACGCTAATCTATCCCTCACAGCGGTGGCAGGAACCTCTCCCTATACCAGTACGAGATGATTTTATAATGCTAATCTATCCCTCACAGCGGCGGCAGGAACATCTCCTTATACCAGTATGAGATGATTTTTTTAACGCTAATCTATCCCTCACAGCGGTGGCAGGAACCTCTCCCTATACCAGTACGAGATGATTTTATAACGCTAATCTGTCCCTCACAGCGACGGCAGCATCCTCTCCCTACACTAAAATGAGAGCATGTGACATGCACGCTACGTGACTCCAGCTCATATCGAGGCTGGGTCACATGATGTACTGGCCAATCACAGCCATGCCATTAGTAGTCATGGCTGTTATGGCTTATAAGGGCAAATGAATGAAACGCTTGTTGTTTGGCTGCCCTGCAGCTATTCAAAAGGCGCGAAAACATACCCGAATCCCGAACCCAGACTTTTTCTCAAATGTCCAGGTTCGGGTTCAGGACACGGACACCCTAAAGTCCGGTACGGACCCGAACTTTACAGTCCGGGTACGCTCAACTCGACAGAATAAAATGTACCTAAATCCAAAATGTGATATATGTTATAGTAGAAAATATGTATCAACTCTTTTTTATGTTTTGGACACAGTGGGGAAGTTATTGGAACACCTTTCAGATTTGTATTGTTGTCTGTGTCCCCATTATAGAGTTATTTGGTTAGGTGACCATTATCACAAGAGTGAAAATGAACAAAAATCGATACAAGTGTTGTCACCAAAACTGGAATAGAAGGGAACTCTTCAAAAGCTTTAAATGGGGTACTAGTTATCGTGACACTAGTCTAAGAGGGAATTTCTTACACTTTGGGGACAAATTCCTGTTGTGACTACAGAACAAGAAGTGAAGGGAAAGCTGTCAATGGGACATAGAAGACATAAAAAAGCTAAAAAAAATGACCCTCCCCTACTGTATCCAAAATTAAAATAATACGTTTTGGCTTTTGTTCTACTTTAACTTCAGTCTTTGCTACTGCTGCATAAAGTATTCTGAAAAAAAACCACCACTCTGTAAATTAAAGAAATCTTTTATTGTGGATATGGATATGTGGTACGTTCGAGATATGTGCAAGTGAACAATGCCCCGATGAGAAAAAAATAAAAATACACAAAATACTAGAAATTGATTAAATTAGAAATTAACATCACCAGTTCCTGCTTTAGGTGCTGTGGACTACATCAGAGGCATGTCCAGACAAGTGTGCCTGGAAATCCTGGAGCTGTCAGATTGTGTCTAGCCAACTGCAAGAAGAGTATTCCCAGTGCACATGTGTTTTTTCACTGTGGATTAGGATGGTGCACCTATTTCGTAAGTGTGTTTTTTTAGATGTTATTTAATAAAAAGCTCAGTGGTTTTGGTTTGGTTTCTTTCCACTTTTTGAGCACATGGTTATGCCATCATATTCCCTTGAGTTGGACAAGATTTGATGCCAGTATTTTCCCAGGTGAGGGGACAAAGCGTATGTGATCTGGCTAATACCTTAGTTGAGGTCCAAAGCAGAAGGTAAGTTCTAGTCCTCATGTGTATGCTTCATAACTTGGAGACACTATTTTGTATCACTATACAGTTGGGTGTAAGGAAGAAATTCAAGACTGGAAAAATTTTAGAAGTTTCACCCTAATTTGAGCTGTATTGCCTGTCATACTATGTGCCACAATCAATGAGATTTCTTTACTTTTTTAATATAGCATTATTGACAGGTCCACCATTGGTAATTTTTATGCTTGTATTTGTAATGGATGTATTTTGCACTTTTGTATATGTTGTATACATAGATCGCTGATGAGTTGACATTTATGTATTATATAACACGTGTATATGGAGTTTATGTATATTTGATGGAATTTATTTATTTTTATTATTTATTGGTTATCCACTTTACACTTAGATGTTAGTATAGGGTCTTCTGTAAGTGCTACATCACATTTTGATTTTATTCCAGTTGCATACATTGCACAGATGAACCACTTCATAGTCATCCCCTGGCATGTTTTATAATAAGGTTTTTGCATTTTTAATGTATCACTTTAAGTATTACTAAAATCACTGCTGCCTCAAATGTAGTTTTTTTGCTTTGCAAAAGGTCCCCCATTTAGTTACTTTATGACATTTTTCTGCAGAGATTAACAGCTTGCTGCCTGCCCACATTACATTTACTATGGCAGGGTGACACGGGCAGGCAGGATCATGTACATGTACATCATCCTATCTTTTTTGGGTTAGGGGCATGAAGCAGGTTGTGGCTTCAGGTACTCGGCTGCTTTGGGCAGCTGGGGGATCGCTATATGATCACATGATCACAATGTCCACAAAGCTGTTATGAATACATTTAATTCATAACAGCTGCGATTCCTATATTGATGCTATGATTGGCCCACAGCTATCACATAATTTGTGCCATTCACAGACCACTGTACCATGTGATAGCTGTGGGACAATCACAGCTGTTGCAACACATTCATTACAGTTCAAAACATTGCTGTTACAGTGATCATCACTGTAACAGCAATCAAAGTGTAAATAAAAACCCCATCCCCCAGAGTAGTACAGTGTCACTATGGGGAAATGATGAAAGTTACATAGTTGGTAAGGTTGAATAAAGACACTAGTCCTTCAAGTTCAACCTGTGTGGATGTGTGTATCTTCATGTCAATAATTATTTCCCACATTACTGTATATTGTGTTTACTAAGATGCACGTCCAAGAGTCTTTTAAAACTATCAATACTTACAGCTGACACCACCAATTGTGACAGGAAGTTCCACATCCTTGCCACCCTGACAGTAAAAAAACCTTACGCAGCTTAAGGTTAAACCGTTTCTCCAATTTCATTGAGTGGCCCTGTGCCTGCTTACGCTCCCTGAGGTGGTATTTGTATATCGCTATCATATGTCCTCTCAAGTGTATCTTCTCCAAGGGGAATACGTTTAGTGTTTGTAGTCATTCCTTGTAACTGAGGTCCTCCAGTCCCCTTATTCATTTTGTTGTCTTTCTCTGGACTCTCTCCAGTTCCTGCACATCTTTCCTGAAGATTGATGACCAGATCTGATCAGATATTTGTTGGGATGTACCAATTCAGGACTAGCCTCCCTAAGGATATTCCCTTTACTCCTCCTAACTGTCACCCAGCTACCTACCTCTGGCTTCTGTACCTCCATATCTCTGGCATGTTAACCACTTCAGATCCGCGCTATAGCCAATTTACGGCAACAGCGTGGATCTGAATTGCTGGGAGGCGTCAATAGATGTTATCCCCTTTCTGCACTCCAGGGCTTGCTCTTGCAGCCACCGATGGCGCGCGCCACCGCACGGTGCGTGAGTGTGTCCGTGGGTCAGGTGGAGTCGATGTCTGCTGGAGACCCGCAATCTCTTCACAGAGAGCCAGAACGGGGAATCGCCAATGTAAACATGGCGGTTCCCCACTCTATGGGGGGGCATGACAGATCTAATGATCCCTGTGATTGGATCAGTTAGATCTGTTATGTCCCTGTCAGCCCTGCCCCCACACAGTTAGAACACATACAGGGAATGCCTCTGACCCCTTGATCGCCCCCATAGTGTTAACCCCTTCCATGCCAATGATATTTATGCAGTAATCAGAGTCTATTTTTAGATCTGATCACTGTATAAATGTCATTGGTCCCAAAAAAGTGTCAAAAATGTCTGACATGTCCGCTGCAATATCGCAGTCCCGATAAAAATCGCAGATCGCCGCTATTACTAGTAAAAAAAAAAAAAATAATAAAAATGCCATAAATCTATTTCCATAGTTTGTAGGCTCTATAACTTATGTGCAAGCCAATCAAAATACACTTATTGCGATTTTTTAACAAAAATATGTAAGAATATATGTCGGCCTAAACTGAGGAATAAATGTGTTTTTTTATTTTCTATTTTTGGATATTTATTATAGCAAAAAGTAAAAAAAAAAATATTCTTATTTCAAAATTGTCATTCATTTTTTGTTTATAGGGCAAAAAAATAAAAAACAAAGAGTTGATCAAATACCACCAAAAGAAAGCTCTGTTTGTGAGGAAAAAGGACGTCAATTTTGTTTGGGTACAATGTTGCACGACCGCGCAATTTTCATTCAAAGAGTGACAGCGCTGAAAGCTGAAAATTAGTCCAGGCAGGAGGGGGGTTTAAGTGCCCAGTAAGCAAGTGGTTAAGTACCTCAAGAAATGAGATGAGGCCATCAGCACAGCAGGATTCACACAAGCCAAAAATATTGGGATATTGTTTTTAACAAAGACATGTAGCAGAATACATTTTGGCCTAAATGTATGAAGAAATTAGATTTTATTGGATATGTTTTATAACATAAAGTAGAAAATATCTTTTTTTTTCAAAAATGTCAGTCTATTTTCATTTAGAACACAAAAAAATAAAAAAACCTAGTGGTGATAAAATACCACCAAACGAAAATACAAATTGTATGTGCGTACAGTGTTGCATGACCACGCAATTGCCAGTTTAAGTAGTAGTTAAAGTAGCACAAAGAATAGCCTGGTCACAAAGAGGGTAAAACCTTCCAGAAAGTCAAGTGGTTAAAAAACAGTGAAAAAGTTTAAAAAAATGATGGTTTAACCACTTACTGACTATAAGCGGCAATAGAGTGGCTCTGTCCCGCAAATCGCCGCTTATAGTCGCCACTCGCATGCACAATGCCCACCGCATGCTCCCTGAACAGGGCTGCGGGTCAGGTGGACTTGATGTCTGCCAACGACTTGCGATGCCCTGTGACAGAGCCAGAATGGGGAACTGCCCCTGCCAGCCCAGCCCCCATACAGTTAGAACACACCCTGGGAACACAGTTAACCCCTTCACTGCCCCCTGCAGGTTAACCCCTTCACTGCCAATGACACTTATACAGTAATCAGTGGATATTTACATTTCTGATTGCTGTATAAATGTCATCGGTCCCAAAAAAAGTGTCAAAAATGTCCGACATGTCCGCTGCAATATTGCAGTCCCAATAAAAATCACAGATCGCCGCCATTACTAGTAAAAAAAAAATTGTAAAAATGCCAGAAATGAATTCTCATGGTTTGTAAACGTAGCAACTTTTGCGCAAACCCATCAAACAATGCTAATATGTATTTTAGCAAAAAGTAACAAATATTATTTTTTTTGCAAAATTGTCGCTCTTTATTTGTTTATAGCAGTAATCAAAAATGACACAGAGGTGATCAAATACCACCAAAAGAAAGCTCTATTTGTGGGAAAAAAAGGACACAAATTTAGTTTGGGTACAACGTTGCATGACAGCGCAATTGTCAGTTAAAGCAAGGCAGTGCCAAATCGCAAAAAGTGCTTTGGTCCTAAGTTGGGAAATCCTTCCAGTCCTTAAGTTGTTAATACACCAAAAAACGAAATAAAATTAACAAAACTGCCTTAAGCTGGCCATGCACTATGCAAGAACTGGCAAAATTAGATATTTGGCCCTGTTGGCTTCCTTCCATGTGACATCCTTCAATTTAAAAAATCTTCAGCCAAACAGTGGCTGCATCCAGATATATCTAGCCTCTGTTCAGGTATCCTGACAGCTGCCGGCAGGGGCTGTCAGAATACAGTAGGCACAGCAGAAGATTAATCCATCCTCACTGTAAAGAGCACAAACTATAACAGTGTATGGCCAATTTTAGTAACCACCCCCTAAAAATAGACACCTCTAAATAAAACAAATCTCACCTAAGCTAAACCAAGTTTTCTGCTCATCCTTCCTGCTGATCTTATTGGAGTCAAAGAGAAAGAGCTTGTGGAAGGAAACACTTTATGAAGGTGTTATGGGTAATCCTGTGCCTGTTAAGTGGTATAATCTCTCCACAGTGTTCTGGAGCTGCCTCTAAGCCCCCTCCTGCTCAAACGTGCCTTTAATAATTGTCCCAGGAGACATTCACATAAGAAGCCTAAAAAGAAGGTGATTTCCTCCCCCCAATGCAAATTCTGGAAATGTAATATTTAGCACCTGCCATAGCACACCAGTAACACAGTATGGGAATTTTGGGGTAAGGGTAAATCTTTACTGTGTAATACAATTTTAGATGTACAAAGCATTGTAGCCATCCTACAGTTGCTTGCTACAATTGTTTGCCGCCATTGTGAAGCAGCTCATCTATCTACAGCTTATATGTAAATAGTTTATCAGCTACCATGAAATATAAAAAAATACAATAAATCCATGTGATGGAGTAAGGATTTTTTGGTTTACTGTGGGTAACTTTTAGCACTGAAGGTTTTATGCCCCTGCTGATAAATCAGCTTGTAGTGAATTTTAAAAAAAGGTAGGGTGCTAGAATAGTTTTGTTAAAATTATTCTTACTGTTGTTCACTTCTTTCATTTTTTTTTATGTCAAAAGCTTTTTAAATTATATATTAACAGAAAAAGTAAACAGAATAAAATGGCTTATTAAATATTAATAGAAGATGTAGTGCAATTGTCCTGTGCTGCACTTAAAACAGCCTGAATGATTGAGCTGTGAATTGCTTTCCCAAGGGTATTGAAATATTCATCACTGCTATTTAATAAATGTTCACAGCCACTCATGTTTACACTACACTGCTTGCCAGAGAGTGCTTACTACAGAAAACACTTTAATGGAAGGTGATTTTTTTCTCCACAGTGAGTCACCTCAAATTATACAGACACAGAGGATGTAGAGACAGGCAAATCTCTGAACTGACAAATAAGAGTCATGCATAACTTAACAACATCCATTCTTGGAATAGTGCTGTGTGGTAAAATGACTTTCCACCTTAAAAAAAAAAAGATATTTACAGACTTGAAAAATTAATCAGCTTTTCATTTTCTGAATGATAAACAATCCTTTGCTGTTCCAAATCGATTTTCAGGTGGAAGTGCATGCTGGGATAGGCAATTTGGCTCCTGATGTTTTTGAAAGATTGTATTCAAGGATTTAGTAAACTGTGGAAATATTGTGTATGCAGGTAATAACAATACATCCAATATTCATAGCATGTACAGGAACAGATATCAATAGTAATATTTTTTAATCTGAGAACCAACATATGTTAGTGAACGCTGGAATATAAAAGCAATATACACTATAGTACACTAAATAAGTACACAACTTTGGTTGATAGGGATAGCAGGAGATGGTGACTCAGTGTTGATTGAAATCCATAATTTACATTGGTAAGGTGCCCGGAACATGTGGTTTTTGTCTCACGGTGAAATCACCGTAGATGCTTATCATTATCCTTCACGCTTTGTACACTGTAGGAGCTCCATATGACCTATAGTCTTAGAGATGTTTACTCGGTAGCCTTCTCAGACATAGATTCATCATACATTAGAGTTCCCAAGGTGCTTGGCAAAAGTCACAGCTCGGGACCCATCTAACTGTTAGCTCTGATACCACCTGTATCTTCCAGTGGGTTTAACCCTATTGCCCACCACTAAGCATGTTATGGAAGTTTTATGGAGAATGTTTTTTTTTTATGCATTGAACCCCTTCACGCCTAAGGGTAAAACAAATCTAAATGCCAAAGCACAATTTTGCAACTTTGGCATGCGTTAATAAAACCATACATAATCATCACAGCCACTTTTTGCATCCAAATGGATTATGTCATGTTTTTTTTTCAGGACAAATTTGGGGGTACATGGTAATGGATATCTCCTGATTTTATTTTTTTATTATCAAAGGAAAACTGGCCGAAAATAGTACAAAATAATATTTATTTAAATGTATCTGTATATGTCTCGTTACTACCATAACCTTCCACCAAATAAAAACCCAAAATAAATTCTCCTGCTTTCGATGATCCCAGCGATACCACATATGTGTATGTTAGTTGTTGTTTATACCTTTGTTGTATGGTCCAGAAGCAATAGTGTGCACTTTGCTTTTTTTTTTCTTTTTCCTACCTAAAATACACTGACACTAACTGACGCCGATGCTAATTTTTAAAAAAAAAAATCTGCCAAAAATATACTGATCTTTGACCCTTACTTGACCCAAACAATAACAGCTGGCACTGACCTAGATCAGACCTCGATCTAGGTTTTTTTTTTTTTTTTTACACACACTTATTTTTTTTCCTTTCTGCAAGGAAAGAGAGAGATACAATGTATAATATAATGTACAGGGTGGACCATTTATATGGATACACCTTCATAAAATGGGAATGGTTGGTGATATTAACTTCCTGTTTGTGGCACATTAGTATATGTGAGGGGGGAAACTTTTCAAGATGGGTGGTGACCATGGCGGCCATTTTGAAGTCGGCCATTTTGAATCCAACTTTTGTTTTTTCAATAGGGAGAGGGTCATGGGACACATCAAACTTATTGGGAATTTGACAAGAAAAACAATGATGTGCTTGGTTTTAATGTAACTTTAGTTATTTACAAGTTTCTGACCACTTATAAAATGTGTTCAATGTGCTGCCCATTGGGTTGGATTGTCAATGCAACCCTCTTCTCCCACTCTTCACACACTGATAGCAACACCGCAGGAGAAATGCTAGCACAGGCTTCCAGTATCCGTAGTTTCAGGTGCTGCACATCTCGTATCTTCACAGCATATGGTTTTTTTATGGTTTTTATGGTCAGTAAAAACCAATACCGGGCGAACTGCTCCTTCCAGGAGGTACTGCCATTCCTCCAAAGCCGACTTGATGGCCAGCAATTCCCTATCACCGACATCATAGTTCCAGCAAGATGGTGCACCACCACATTATGGGTGTCAGGTCCGAGCATTCCTAAATGAACAGTTTCCTGGAAAGTGGATTGGTCGTCGTGGGCCAGTTGAATGGCCCCCAAGGTCTCCCGTTCTGACCCCCTTAGACTTTTATCTTTGAGGTCATCTGAAGGCAATTGTCTATGCTGTGAAGATATGAGATGTGCAGCACCTGAAACTACGGATACTGGAAGCCTGTGCTAGCATTTCTCCTGTGGTGTTGCTATCAGTGTGTGAAGAGTGGGAGAAGAGGGTTGCATTGACAATCCAACACAATGGGCAGCACATTGAACACATTTTATAAGTGGTCAGAAACTTGTAAATAACTCATGAAAGAATAAAGTTATGTTAAAACCAAGAACACCATTGTTTTTCTTGTGAAATCCCCAATAAGTTTGATGTGTCACACTCTTCCTATTGAAAAAACAAAAGTTGGATTCAAAATGGCCAACTTCAAAATGGCCGCCATGGTCACCACCCATCTTGAAAAGTTTCCCCCCTCACATATACTAATGTGCCACAAACAGGAAGTTAATATCACCAACCATTCCCATTTTATGAAGGTGTATCCATATAAATGGCCCACCCTGTATATGATGATACAATGTATCTTTCCTTTCCAGTCACAGAGAGAGAAACACAGGGATGGGCTTCACAGTGATTGATCACTGCGGTAGCCAATCAGAGGCTACCACAGCATTCAGGTGACCTAGAACTGAGAGACCTCGGTCTCTGTGCTGGGAGCACAAATGAAGATACACATATATGCAGCCCCACGGAAAAAAGACCAGTCCAGTGAGGCCACACATATGTGTAACATCAGCATGAAGGGGTTAAGTAACTTTGGGGACGGCTGTGTGGCTTGAACGTTTTAAAGGATATCTGTTCTCCTCACAGGTGGTTTTCCTGTGGAATATAAATTACTGGAGGGGGCAGTGCTGGGAGGAGATTCAAAAAGATGCATGCAAAGTATAGATTTTTTTATTCAATCCTGGGGACTATTCAGATGAGGAATGTGTTTTGTGATCATCAGCTGAGTGTTTGTGAATATTGTGAATATGGATTTTTGGAACTGGAATCTTAATCCTGTTTTATGATTCTTAACAGGGAGACATTGTAATTGGTTACTGTGCATTTAATCATTTACATCTGAACTACATGTGCACTAGTCTAAAATAGCCAGAGGTCAATAGAAGTCAAGTTTATTCTTCCTAAAAGAAACCTCTCTTATATAGACATTCAAGGTCATTATCATTAACCACTGGGTCCATGAGATCAAGTTTCCCAGCTATTGATTTGAAATGTTATTAGCTGATATTTTGATAGCCTTTCCCCTATTTATCTGAGTAATCCTGTGCTAAGGGGAGGAGTTTCAGGAGGAAAAGTAAGTACAGGAATCACTGCTTGTAGGCAACAAAATCTATATGTATTGTGACGTTATGAGAGGCGAGGTAATCGATGGATGATCTGTGTCACTTCGCATGCATTCATTTACAGTGAACTAAGGTGAAATCCGGTCCGGGTTTTACCAGCCACCTTAGCAGGGTTGGTCCGGACCAGATTTTGCAGTCCACTGGTGTCCACCAACAGGTGGTATAAATAATCAGGAAGTGAGCAGAGGTTTGCTCTGGCCTAGGAATCAGTAGCGATCAAGCCTGAGAGAGCTGATGAACTGTAGTTTGCTTTATGACTGAAAAAAAGGTTTGCACTGTCTTTGTTTTATGGGTGACTGGGAGAAACCCTTCACTGCTCTGTTAGGAAAACTGAAATGTTTAGTAAGAGGATGAATGGCAAAATTTTCTATTTTGTTTGTTTGATTTTCTTCCCCCTTTTAAAAATAAAACTGGCTACAAGTCAGATTTTAAGAAAACCTGCCGTTGAACTACCTTTTTCCCAGGGAAGGTGATCCCCATTGAGCTAACCCTCCACACATGGGGGATTTTTGGAGGGCATCTTCCTAAACAAGTAGAAAGATGGAGGATGTGTTAAAAGTCCTGCTGCAGGCCACTGCAACCCAGCGGGAGAACAATCGCCAGCAGTAGGAAACCAATTGCCAGGTCGCACAGGCCATTGAAGAGCAGCAGGAGGCAAATCGCCAGACCATTGCAGCCCAGCAGGAGGCGAATCGCCAGTTTGTGGAGACTCTGGTGAAGTTAAAGAAGGAATCTGCAAGTCCTTTATCGGTGGAACAGAAATGGTGCATGCCAGCTATTTCCTGCAGAAGATGACACCTGCAGATGATGTGGAAGCATACCTAACAACTTTTGAAAGAGTCGCTGTTCGAGAAGGATGGTAAAAAGAGCAATGGGCAGGACTGCTAGCACCCTTTCTGACAAGAAAACCACAAAAGGCCTATTATGACCTGGAACCAGAGGCTGCCAGGATTATGAGACACTGAAAGCCAAGATGCTTGCACGCACGGGCGTCACCATTGCAGTCCGGGCTCAATGGGTGCACTGTGGGTCATACAGTACTGACAAGCCACCCCGCTCCCAAATGTTTAACTTGATACACCTCACCAAGAAATGGCTGCAGCCAGAGACTTTGCCGGCCCCTAAGATTGTGGAGCATGTGGTCATGGACCATTATTTACGGGCACTCCCTGCCACTTTGAGGAGGTCAGCCATGGGGACCCTAACATTGCAAACCATCTGGTGGATTTGGTGGAGAGATGTACTGCTGCTGAGGGCTTGTTTCACCCATCCGTGCCCCACTCCAATGCCACTAGGGGTGAAAAATCACCTGGAGGATCCAGTAAGACTGTTCCAGGGTTCAAGGGCATGGGGGAAATTACAAGACTGTTGCCACAGATAATGAGACTATGGGCGCAGTACCTAGAGACTGGCCAAAAAGTCAGGAAGGTCTCTGAGGCCGTTTAGAGGACTGGGTACAGAACATATAAAATGTTATCGCTGCTATGCGTTAGGTCATATTGCTGCTAACTGTTCCCTAAATGATGAACCGATGCAATGTGATAATGCTTACTTGAAAAAACGCATATCTTTTTTTGCACAGGTAGCATGTAATGCATCATGTCAGGAACGTATGGAAAAACAAATGTGTGTGATTTCAGTTGATGGAAAGCCAGTTTATGCTCTTCTAGATTCTGGTAGAGTTTTGACATTAGTCAAAGGTGATTTTGTAAATCCTGCAAAGTTACACCCTAGCACTATTGGGGTTATTTGCATACATGGTGACACATGTGACTACCAGACTGCTGTGGTTGAGATTAATATCCCTTGGGGCATGGTGACACATTCAGTGGGGGTGGTACCCTGAATGCTTCACGGAGCCCTAGTGGGGATAGATTTTCCACACTTTTGGAGTTTATGGGAAAACAAAAAGATTCAGGAGGACAGAGCTCCCCCTGCTAAGGAAACACTGGAACTCACTCCGGACACTTTTGACTGCAAAATTAAAGGGGAAACTGTTGGTGTATCCAACGGAGTGGTAGATCCTTTTCCTTTTTCTGTAATGGCTGGGGAGCAGGAGGAGCTGGGTTCCAGCCCACAGCTGGAGATTAATGAACAAGAAATTATCTCTGACTCTAATAGTGAGAGTGGACAGAAGGTGGTGCCTGACTTAAAGGTCAGGAAAGATGATTTTTGTAAGGAACAACTAAAAGACACCACACTCAATAGAGCCAAAGAAAACATTAAAATGATAGGTGGGGAACTGGTTCAACCTAATATAGGGGTGTTTTTTCCCTACATGGCTCTTAAAGTGGTTGTCAACTCGTGACAACCACTTTAACCTACAGGTAAGCCTATAATAAGGCTTACCTGTAGGTGCCTTGCATATCTCCTAAAACTGTATGGTTCAGGAGAAATGCAGTGTATGTGCTGTGCCGACGTCATATCGGCACATGCGCAGTGAAGAAACGGCCTCCGTGTCATTACTCCACTGCGATCGTGCCGTGACTGGCGGCTCCCCTGCGCACGCACGGGAATGACGTCACGCGACTCTGGCCAGTCACAGATTCGATATCCTGAAGCCATTCCCTTATATAATACCTTAGCTATGTCCAGGTATTTATTCATGTGGGTATTCCACAAGAAGTATTAACGGATCAAGGCACCTCATTTATGTCCCGAGTCACTAAAGAATTGTGAAAGTTGTTCAAAATCTCCCATCTCCGTACCTTTGTCTACCACCCGCAAACTGATGGTCTTGTGGAGAGATTTAACAAAATGCTCAAAAGCATGTTAAAAAAGGTGGAGGACAAAGATTAGAGAAATTGGGATTTCTTGCTGCCATACCTCATGTTTGCCATATGAGAGGTAACTCGGGCGTCTACAGGTTACTTCCCTTTTGAACTACTGTATGGTAGGCATCCCAGGGGATTGCTGGATGTTGTAAAAGTAACATAGTAGGGAGTGACCACGCCTTATAGAAGCGTGGTCGAGCATATCTCACTGATGCAAGATAGAATTACTGCTGTTATGCCGCTTGTATGGGAACATATGGAGCAAGCCCAAGAGGCCCAGAAAAGGGTTTATAATCAGGATGCCAAAACCTGGTACCAGTCCCCGCAGTTGAGAGTAAATTCCTAGCAAAGTGGCAAGGTCCCTTTGAAAATTATGGAAAGAGTAGGGGAAGTAAACTACAAAGTTTACCAGCCAGGGAAAAGGAAACCAGAGCAAATATATTACGTTAACCTCTTGAGACCTTAGAAGGACAGAGAGACTTTACTGGAAATGCCAACCCCCAAAAGGGCATATCCCCTGTGACTCCGGAAGTACCCATAACTGAAACCTTGTCAGTGGCCCAACAGAAGGACGTTAAAGATTTTGTGAGTAAGAATAGTGACTTTTTCTCTCACCTGCCCAGACTGACCACAGTTATACAGCATGACATTATTACAGAACCAGGTGTCCATGTAAATGTAAAGCACTATAGAGGGTCGGTCATGATCAAGTGAAATCCAAAGGCAGAGAAGGCATTTCAAATTAAGCAAGCCCTTTGTGTACAACCTGTGCTTGTCACCCTAGATTTCACAAAGGAGTTTGTAGTACAGACTGTGAGACTGAGTGCTGTACTGTCCCAGGTCCGAGACAGGGAGGAGCACCCAGTAATCTACCTTAACAGAAAGTTCAAAAGACATGAGAAAAACTATGCCATTGTTGAGAAGGAATGTTTAGCTATCAAATGGGCTTTAGATGCCCTGAAATATGACCTATTGGGAAGGCCATTCAAATTAGTCACTGATCATGCCCCTCTTAAATGGATGTGTGATAACAAGGAGAAAAACAGTTGGGTGACAACGTGGTTCCTGGCTCTGCAAGCATTCAAGTTCACAATGGAGCATAGAGCTGGGAAACTCTAGAGTAATGCAGATGCCCTTTTCCGTGTCCACTGTCTGGTTGGGACAGTTGCTCAGCCGCAGGGGCTTGAGCAGAGGGAGGGGGGATATGTGACATTATGAGAGGTGAGGTAATCGATGGACGATATGTGTCGCCTCGCATGGGCTATTGATTTGAAATGTTATTGGCTGATATTTTGTTAATCTTTGTTTAAGTGACTTTTTAAAGTGTATCTATATTCAAATTGTAAAATCAGTGTATTAATTAGCGACATTGTATTTCACCTAATTTTTAGCCTTCTCCTATTGATCTGAGAAATCCTGTGCTAAGGGGAAGAGTTTCAGGAGGAAAAGTCAGTACAGGAATCACTGCTTTCAGGCAACAAAATCTATATGTATTATGAAAGGCGAGGTAATCGATGCACGATATGTGTCGCATCACATGTGTGCATTTGCAGTGAACTAAGGTGAAATCCGGTCCGGGTTTTACCAGCCACTTTGGTAGAGTTGGTTCTGGACCAGATTTTGCGGTCCACTGGTGTCCAAAAACAGGTGGTATAAATAATCAGGAAGTGAGCAGAGGTTTGCTCTGGCTTGGGACTCAGGAGCAATCAAGCCTGAGAGAGCTGATGAACTGTAGTTTGCTTTATGACTGAAAAAAAAGTTTGCAGTGTCTTTGTTTTGTGGGTGACTGGGAGAAGCCCTTCACCACTCAGCTAGGAAACCTGAAATGTTTAGTAAGAGCCTGGATGGCAAGGATTTATTTTCTATTTTGTTAGTTTGATTTTCATGCAACCTTTTAAAAATAAAACTGGCTACAAGTCAGCTTTTAAGAAAACCTGCCATTGGACTACCTTTTTCCAAGGGAAGGTGATCCTCATTGAGCTAAACCCCCAAAGTATATATTATATAGCCATTAGAAATTGAAACTAAACAGTAGAGGAGAAGCTGCGAAACATGCAGGGAATCTAGGAAGCTGTAAAGGGAGGTGGCCTTTTCAAGTAAGCTTACATTGGCTTTTCAAAAATAACTATAATTTGTATTGTTATTACAATGCTAATGTTTCAAAATGAAAGTGTATGATGTAGAACTCCTTTAAGTGCTTAATATGTTTACTGAAAAATATATTTCACAAGCAGATAAGGTTTATTGGAAATAATATTTTTTTTGCAATAAGCATATAGCAGACCTATACTCAAATGCTAACATGATTAGCTTATCCTTCCTTTCAGAGATCACATAACTAAATGTCTGGACCAGAACATAATATTTCAATTGATTTTGGTGAATAACGTTATCAGTCATTAGCATCCTATAGTTCAATTAAAAGAAGAATACATGAAACAAAATGGCATTTTTATTTCTCCCATGTTGAAATTCAAATTGAATGTTCATAATTAAACTATAAAGTTAAGCATTAGCTTAGTTGTTTGAAATTAAAAAAAAAAAACTTATGTTAAATAAAAGTTGTACCTAGGTAAAAAGTTAAAGATTTACTTCTCCCTGGACTTCTCCAGGATGGAGGCAGGGTTCCATCGCTATGGTGCAGCAATATTCTTATTCATGTGCAGTAGGAATAACTATAATTTCAACATATGAGCATGCATATGTAAACAGCATGTACACAGGATAAGGTTTCACTCTGATGCTTTTGAAAGGCTTCTGTCAGTATGGCTGCAAAATCCTACGCATGTGTGGTAGTGTCATATCTTAGCCACGCACCATGCCTGCAGGGCCCTTACTTTATCATACCTGCCCCACATTTCTCACCATGCCTGTACCCATCCCTTTTCACCACTTATTGCACTTGCACCTATATTTAACACTGAACCTGCAACCCCCTACATTAACCATCATGCCTGTACCATCCCCCTTTTTTTTACCATATCTGAAGATCACTGCACTCATCACACCCTCCTCCCTGTTTGTATCTCCACACCTGATCCTACCACTGTTGGCAGCCCCTCCTGCTCTGCACCTGCAACTCCCCACCCCCAACTCTCACCACCACACATTCTTGCCCACTATGTGCCTACTAACACCTACCACACACTCACCAACACTCCTGTTAATCTTCCTCCCCACTCTGATTGCTTGCAAGCCCCCACTCCCCTGCTCTCATGACTAGAGTTGAGCGAACCCGAACTGTAAAGTTCGGGTCCGTACCGAACTTTTGGGTGTCCGGAACCCGGACCCGAACTCGGAATTTTAAAAAGAAGTCCGGGTTCGGGTCCGGGGTTCTGGTAATTTTTCTAAAAGTTCTGAAAATTGCTGTAAAAAAGTCCTGGAAAATCCTAGAGGTCTGCAAAAGGAAGGAAAATGGGGGTAAGGGTCGGACAAGTGCCCTACAAAGTAATGGGGACAGGGAAATAACTTAAATGCATTTTTAAACAAAAACGACATAAAAAAATCAAAAATGGAGGTGGATGTGGACCATCTTCAAACTGTGTGAGAAAAGTCTAAATTAGCCGGGAGAGGCCATATCAGTGTTCTAAAATCATCTTCAAACTGTGTGAGAAAAGTCTAAATTAGCCGGGAGAACCCATAGCACTGTTCTACAATCATCTTCAAACTGTGGTAGAAAACTATAAATTAGCGGGAGAAGCCATATGACTGTTCTAAAATCACCTGCAAACTGTGTGTGAAAACTATTAATTAGCCGGGAGAAGCCATATGAGTGTTCTACAATTATCTTCAAACTGTGTGTGAAAACAATAAATTAGCGGGAGAAGCCATATGAGTGTTCTACAATTATCTTCAAACGGTGTGAGAAAAGTCTAAATTAGCCGGGAGAGCCCATATCACTGTTCTACAATCATCTTCAAACTGTGTGAGAAAACTATAAATTAGCGGGAGAAGCCATATCACTGTTCTAAAATCATCTTCAAACTGTGTGAGAAAACTATAAATTAGCGGGAGAAGCCATATCACTGTTCTAAGGGGTATGGCTAAATTTTGTCAATTATTTTACCTCTCTCCATATTATTCTAGCCAATTTTATTATAGGTATATTTATTCTGGGTAGATCCAATGTTTTAGCCTCCAGCCCAGCCATCAGATCTTCCACCTTTAATATCTCTAACAGATGTCTCTCTACTCCCCTCCCTTGGTCCTGCATCACCCATGTCTTTAAATGTTTCATTTGTCCTGCTATGTAATACAAATATATATCTGGGAGTGCTAGTCCTGCATCTTTTTTTAATCTTTGTAGTGTTGTTAATTTTAACTTGCATCTTCCCCTTGCCCATATGAATTTTATAAACTGTGAATGTATTTTTTGACATATATACTTTGGGATGATTATTGGGGAATGTGAAAAGTATATATATACATTTTGGTAAAATTATCATTTTAATTAACCCAACTCTTCCCGCTACTGATATAGGCATCTTACTCCATACTGTCAGTTTTCTTTTATATATTTTATCAAAGGATCTATATTAGTTGTTATAAATTCTTTAGGCTGAAGATTAATATTTATCCCCAAGTATTTAAATGACTCTACCATCTTAAGCGGTGTTTGATTACAAATGTCTCTCTTATCTTGACTCAAGGGCATTAATACGGATTTTTCTCAATTTATTCTGAGACCCGAGTATCTCCCAAAGTTATCTATTATCTTCATTGCTTCTCTAAATGTATTCTCCGTGTCTCCCATATATAAGACTATATCGTCCGCATACAACCCTATATGTTCTACTTCTCCCCTTATTTCCATGCCCCTGTAAATTTTTGATTGTCTAAATTTCATAGCAAGAATTTCAATTGCTATTAAGAATAACTGCGGGGACAGCGGGCATCCTTGTCTGGTTCCCCTATACAGACCAATCTGAGGGACAGAGACCCATTCACCAAGAGGCTCGATACCGGGGACTTATACAATATCCTAACCCATTTCCTGAATCCAGCCTCAAATCCAAACTTCTTTAAAGAACTTTGCAAAATGGGCCACTCCAACGAGTCAAATGCTCTGGCAGTATCCAATGATGCCAAGGCACTCGTCTCAGCGGCATGCCCTCTCAACTGAACCATCAACTGTGTTCTCCTAATATTTATTGAGGTTGATTTCCCTGGCGTAAAGCCAGCTTGGTTATCATGTATGCAGGGGCGTAATGATAGGGGTTGCAGGGGTTGCAATTGCAACCGGGCCCTATGGTCCAGGGGGCCCATGTGCCTCCCTTGTACACCTGAATAGGAGTGTTGGCGGGGGTGGCATTTAGAGGACCCAATCTCCTCCATTTTCCTCTATCCAGTTTACTTGTCTTCTGCTGTTCCCAGGGCCCCTGTGTGCTTCCCTGGTCCCCCTGGGGCCTGCTGCAGAACTTGTGAAAGGGCCCCACTGCAGTACCGTAATAAAGGGACCCACGATAGGAGTAAAGGGCCCCAGGATCAGTGGGAAGAGGGAAGGGCCCTGGCCAGGGGGCCCTTCATAATTTCTTGCACCGGGGCCCTGAAGGTTCTAGTTACGCCTCTGCATGTATGATAGAGTGGATCACTGTATTTAATCTACCCGCTAAAATCTTCACTAGGATTTTATAATCTAGATTGGTCTGTATGAGGAACACATCATACTGTCCTTGTCTAGTTTTGGGATTAAAACTATTATTGCTTCCTCCATTGACTTTGGCAGCACACCTTGTTGAAATGCTCGGGTGTACACCCCTGTCAGTACTGGTGCAATAACATCTATATATTTCTTATATACTTCCAGGGGTATCCCATCCGGCCCTGGTGATTTACCAACTGCTAGGGACATAATTGCCTTTCTAACTTCCACTTCAGTTATCTCTTCATCAATCATCTCTGCTTGTTCCTTTGTTATTTCCAAAGTGTCTAATTCTCGTATATCCCTTACTAGTTCTACCTTTTCATTTCTTATTTTAGAGATTGATGCTGAAGCTGTTTGTTGTTTAGCCAGGAAGGACAGCAATGCCCCTGATTGATTCCCTTGTTCAAAGTGTTTTTGATTATGATAAAACTGTTTTCTCTTAGCATTAGCAGCTAACTGTATTTTGTATTGACGTTGCGCTAGCTCCCATTCTTTCTGTCTATCTTTTGTAGGGTTTAGTATATATTCCCTTTCTACCTGCGCACATTTCTCTGCTAACTCCTCCTCCTCCTGTCTTGTTTAGAGTTGAGCGAACACCTGGACGTTCGGGTTCTGCTGGTCCGTCCGAACTTCGGGACAAAGTCCGGGTCCGGGTCCGGACGGAACCCGAACGATCGCACGGACAACGAACCCCATTGAAATCAATGGGGACCCGAACTTTTAGGCACAAAAATGGCTGTAGCAAAGTCCTGGAAAGCCCCAGAGGGCTGCAAAAGGAAGTAAAATGGG
>BLSH010159818.1:125432-136332 GCA_018402905.1 Glandirana rugosa
TGTAGCGGATATTACTGGGTAGGACCCAGGTTGAAGACTCACATTCCTCTCAACACCCCCGGTAACTAAACAAAAGAGTGGAGCACTTACGACTACTATAGAGAGAGTTCGTCCTTGCGGACAAACCTCGACGGCAAAATGACCGGAAGATACACGTTCGGAAAAAGCTCAACGGCAAAATGGTAAGACGGGAGTAATGTGCGTCGACTACATATTAATCTGTCTGTCGATTGAGAGGAGGGAATTGTTGAATAACTCCGTCCGCGGTCCAGGAAAAAAGTTGAAAATAACGTCCCTGCAATCTCATTTGGATTTGGTATTTCCGTGCGATCGTTCGGGTTCCGTCCGGACCCGGACCCGGACTTTGTCCCGAAGTTCGGACGGACCAGCAGAACCCGAACTTCCAGGTGTTCGCTCAACTCTACTGGTATGTCCATAACCTCTTTCCCTAGTTAGACTAGTGTGTTAGGACTGTCTATTGTGTATGTTGTATATACTGATTGTATGTTATTTCTTTTATGGTTTAGGTTTACTCTAACGTCCCTGCAATAAAAGTTGAAAAAAGGACCTGGCGCCTGCCTCAATAAGTTGTTAAGGGAGGAGAGTTAGCTGTCTGTCTAATTATACCTCAGCTGCGTGTAATGAGGGCAGAATGGTAAAACGGCAACTCGAAATAGGCTTGCACATAGAAGGCCAGTAAAACGGCAGCTCCAAACAGGCGTTCCTGCTTGAGAGAGATATCATCAGCATTCACAAGGTGAGAAAACAAATCAATGGCCCCCACAACTCTCCTTACACTCAGAAGTTGGACCCAGGATGGGTCATTATAGGCGATGTTTGCCTATGAAATGCTCACAAACCAACCAGCATGAACACTCTTTTTACAAGGACATTAGAGAATGGGTGCCCATCCCTTTTCCAACTGTGCACCAACAGATTCCTCATAAAAGAGAAACCTGCTAGTATCATACATTCCAACCTTTACATTAGCAATTTTCCCTGTGATGAAGACAAATATCAGTTAGGATGCTCAGTTTTTCAAAAGACAAAAGAAAACCAAAAATTGCCCTATCTATTGAAGATCATATCTTCTTGAAGATAATAGAACAGGGATTGAACAAAAATGATGCAAACACCTGCCTTTCAAAACACTGAGACCCTGTCTTCCTAACAACAGACTACAGGCTCTAAAATGCTTTTCTTCTTTTAGGCGCAATTTTCAAAGGAAACCAGAAATGAAAGAACACAGGAACTTTCTGAGAATCTTCTGGTTCAAGGATAATGACCCCACTAATGACATTATAGAATACCAAATGAAAGTGCACATTTTTGGCAACAGCCCATCCCCTGCTGTTGCTATCTATGGATTGAAAAAAGACTATGGGCAAGATGTTGGACAGTTCATTGAGAGACGCTTGACTTTATGTAGATGATGGCCTGAAGTCACTTCCGTCACCTGAGGCTGCAATCAGTCTACTTAAGAGGACCCAAAGCACACTTGCCTGTTCAAACCTTAGATTGCATTAAATAGCAAGGCTGTTATGGAGGTCTTTCCCACTCAAGATCACACCAGTGATTTGAAAAACCTAGACTTGGCAACAGAGTGCTATCCATGCAGCGCAGCCTAGGACTAAATTGGGATCTCAAGTCTGACACCCTCATCTTTCAGGTCTACCAGGAGCCAAAGCCTTTCACACGGCAAGGTGTCTTGCTTACCATAAACAGTCTGTATGACCCACTTGGGTTTGCAGCACCTGTGACTTTCCAAGGTAAGATTCTGCTCCGATAGCTTGTTGCAGACACATATGATTGCGATTCTCCACTTCCTCTCGGGAAAGAGACATTTTGGGAAACATGGAGACTCTTTAAAGGCATTATTCAACTTACATATACATAGCCCATATGCTCACATTTCCCCCACAGAAGTTCAGTCCAGAGAGCTATGTGCATTCTGTGATGCTTCAGTAAAAGCAATAGCTGCAGTAGCCTACTTTAAGTCAGTGGACATCAAAGATAAAGTCCATTTTGGATTTGTAATGGGTAAGGCCAAGCTAGCACCATGTCCAGAAACCACCATTCCAAGATTAGAACTTTGTGCTGCTGTTCAAGCAGTGGAGCTAGCAGAACTGATTATGTCTGAAATAGATGTAGA
Organism: Glandirana rugosa; assembly: GCA_018402905.1. Taxonomy (NCBI): domain Eukaryota; kingdom Metazoa; phylum Chordata; class Amphibia; order Anura; family Ranidae; genus Glandirana; species Glandirana rugosa. The sequence continues at coordinate 127,585 of BLSH010159818.1, forward strand.
ACTTGAGAACACAGAGTTTTATATGGACAGCAAGGTAGTGCTGGGCTACATTTACAATGAGAGCAGGAGATTCTATGTCTATGTACATAACAGAGTCCTGAGGATCAGGAAGTCTACACAGCCTACCCTGTGGCACTATGTATCAACTGATCATAACCCAGCAGAGCATGCTACAAGGGCTGTGCCAGCATCCCGCCTTAGAGATACTACATGGCTCACAGAACCACCCTTCCTCTACAAACCAGCGCCTAGCACTCCTGAAAAAGGTGCATTTGTACTGTTGGAGCCTGAATCTGATGCAGAAATCCGCCCTCAGGTTTCTGCACTACACATAACAGTTTCTAACAAATTGTTGGGATCCAAGCGCTTTCATAGATTCTCCACTTGGAAGTCTTTACACAGAGCTATAACCTGCTTAATTCACATAGCCAGATTCTACAGGACCAGGACATTGCAAAGGTTAGCACTATTGTCGCAAGGCATACAGTGTGGATGAGCTCACACAGGCTAAAAATGTTATCATCCATTGTGTCCAATAAGAGACTTATGCAGTAAAACTGGAATGCCTTAAAAATCATAAGAATGTTCCAAAAGACTGTCCTCTAAATAAACTCAATTCCTTTGAAGACAGCAAACACAATTTGGAACCTTTCACCGTTGTTCTCTTGAAAGACTCTCAGTCACAAGAAATGAATGCCATTTGGGTCCGATAACCCAAGTGTTTCCCAAGGAAGATGCAAAAGTCAGGAAAGCTGAGGATAAGGTAATTAGGCAAGACAAGCCTAAACTTTCCCTCAGACCTGTGTCCGAACTAATTTTACTACTCTCCCCAGAAGGATCATCATAGTTGGTATCCGTGAGATACCAGGCAGGGAGTGTCATGCCTTTAGCAAATGCTTCTTATGTTCTTTTGTTGATTGTCCACTATGCTAATGGTATGTAAAGTAAATTGTAATATCGCCATCTAGTTTTCTTTGTATACTTATAGTTCTAGATTATTTACTGAAGGTAGACAGATTGTTGCTTGAAAGCCACCGTAGTTTCCCATCATCCTAATGGACTAGACCATGAGGTCTGACAGACAGCCCCAGTAGCCATATTACATCTTCTCCAGAGGACTCCACACTTATTCAGCGGCAACTCTATCATTAGCCTAATGGAAACATTACCGATATGTCCATAACCTCTTTCCTAGTTAGACTAGTGTATTAGGACTGCATATTTTGTATATTGTATACACTGATTGTATGTTATTTCTTTTATGTTTTAATTTTACTCTAACTTCTCTGCAATAAAAGTTGAAAAAAGGGCCTAGCACCTGCCTCAATGAGTTGTTAAGGGAGGAGAGTTAGTTGCCTGTCTAATTATACCTCAGCCACGTGTAATGAGGTCAGAACAATATATATACCTATATTGCCAAAAGTTTGGGGACACCTACCTTTACACAAACATAAACTTTAATTGTATCCCAGTCTTAGTGCCCATTCTTAGTGCATCCCAGCCTTGCTTTGTGCACTGGTGCTCAGTCATGTTAGAACAGGAAGGGGCCATCCCCAAACTGTTCCCACAAAGTTGGGAGCATCAAATTGTCTAAAATGTCTTGGTATGATGATGCCTTAAGAGTTTCCTTCATTGAAACTAAGGGGCCAAACCCAAACCCTGAGAAACAACCCCACACCATAATCCCCCTCCACCAAATGATTTCGACCAGTGCACAAAGCAAGGTCCATAAAGACATGGATGAACAAGTTTGGGGTGGAGGAACTTGACTGGCCTGCACAGCGTCCGGACCTCAACCAGATAAAACACCTTTGGGATGAATTAGAGCGGAAATTGTGAGCCAGGCCTTCTCGTCCAACATCAATGCCTGACCTCACAAATGCGCTTCTGGAAGAATGGTCAAACATTCCCATAGACCAACTCCTAAACCTTGTGGACAGCCTTCCCAGAAGAGTTGAAGCTGTTATAGATGCAAAGGGTGGGCCAACTCAATATTGAACCCTACGGACAAGGCAGGTGTCCTAATACTTTTGGCAATATAGTGGGTGTATATATATATATATATATATATATATATATATATATGTATATATATATATATATATATATATATATAGTCTTCAAAAAGTTTTCCCACTTTTATATACTGTATATAATAGAGAGTTCCGTCTAGCAGCACTAATGTTGTATATCCCAAACATGACACTGCCTGCATGGAATTTGCATGTTCTCCCTGTGCCTGGATGGGTTTCCTCCCACACTCCAAAGACATGATGGTAGGTTAATTGGCCCAAGTATGTATGTACTGCATGTATGTGAGATAGGGACCTTAGATTGTAATCTCCTTGGGAGCAGGGAATGAGAATGTACAATATATGTGTAAAGCCCTGCTTAAATTGTCAGCACTATATGCTGTAAATACCTGTAATAAGGACTGCAGGAGTAGGCTTTTTTTTAACTCCATTAACTACAGGTGATGCTCGAAAAATTAGAATATCGTGCAAAAGTTCATTTATTTCAGTAATGCAACTTAAAAGGTGAAACTAATATATGAGATAGACTCATTACATGCAAAGCAAGATAGTTCAAGCTGTGATTATTCATAATTGTGATGATTATGGCTTACAGCTCATGAAAACCCCAAATTCACAATCTGTGAAAATTAGAATATTGCATGCAATCAATAAAAAAAGGATTGTACATAGAACAATATCAGACCTCTGAAAAGTATAAGCATGCATATGTACTCAGTACTTGGTTTGGGCCCCTTTTACAGCAATTACTGCCTCAATGCGGCCTGGCATGGAAGCTATCAGCCTGTGGCCCTGCTGAGGTGTTATGGAAGACCAGGATGCTTCAATAGCGGCCTTCAGCTCTTCTGCATTGTTGGGTCTCATGTCTCTCATCTTTCTCTTGGCAATGCCCCATAGATTCTCAATGGGGTTCAGGTCAGGCGAGTTTGCTGGCCAATCAAGCACAGTAATCCCACGGTCATTGAACCAGGTTTTGGTGCTTTTGGCAGTGTGGGCAGGTGCCAAGTCCTGCTGGAAAATTAAGTCAGCATCCCCTTAGAGCTCGTCTGCGGAAGGAAGCATGAAGTGCTCCAAAATCTCCTGGTAGACGGCTGCATTGACCCTGGACTTAATGAAGCACAGTGGACCAACACCAGCAGATGACATGGCTCCCCAAATCAACACAGACTGTGGAAACTTCACACTGGACTTCAAGCATCTTGCCATTTAAAGGCTCAGGAACCCTTTGCAGGTGTTATGGCTTAATTTGATGATTAGAGTGGGACACTTTGAGCCTAGAATATTGCACCTTTTTACAATATATTCATTTTCTGAGATTGTGGATTTGGGGTTTTCTTGAGCTGTAAGCCATAATCATTACAATTATGACAAATCACGGCTTGAACTATTTTGCTTTGCATGTAATGAGTCTATCTCATCTATTAGTTTTAAGTTGCATTAGTGAAATAAATGAACTTTTGCACGATATTCTAATTTTTCGAGTATCACCTGTATGTAACATTTGTAATACTATTTATTCCATTTTGCATCTATTGCACCACTCCTGTTCTCTTAAAATTGAACTTTCATAGGTAAAGCTTTTTGGTCCTCATCAGTCCATGATAGCTGCTCATAGGCTTCTATAGAGTAGGACTTGGTAAGCTTTTAAACAAATTAACCAGTTAAGTTATGGCATGGGAACCAAAAAAACGAAATGCCTTCCACTTAAATGCATTACAGCACAGGGCTGCCTCTTGTAACACAAGGCATTTCTTCATAAATTACTAAAACAGGTGTTTTATTACTTATGAAAGATTGTGATTAGTGCCATGAAGATCAGTAAATTCATATTGGTTTATTGAAGAGGTCAATGAGTATATTTTATTTTTTTTTAAGTTTTTAAAGTAATAACAACGTATAATTATAAAAAGACACATATCATTGCAGCCGCACAGTGAATGTGAGAGTGTCTACTCACAATAAATTCAAATTTCAAAGTGCATTAACAAACTGGAAAAAGTCCTCTTAAAACTAAACAAAGGCAAAAAGGTATCTAAAATATGTTGGGCACATAAAAAGACAAATGGCAATAAACTTTAAAAATGTATATCAATATATAGAAACATCAGTGAAAATGAATACAAATTGTCAAAAATGCATATGTGTGTATGTGAGAAAGGGCCTATAGTAGTGATGAGCTAATCAATGTACAAATAATACAAAATGTACTCACTGGAATATATGTATTCAATTTTGTCTAAGGAGAATCAGCCATATCATGAATCATTGCCTGAATTCCTGAATTATGGGGTTTTCTCCCTACTAGTTGTGTATTAAAATGTTCAGGCAAATTTAAAAAATGTGATTCCATTCTGCTAAATTTAATCATTACTAACAATATTTGGGGAAATGCTGCTGTCCATGGTTCTGAATAAGCAATGTATGTTCAAAACACAGCCTTGAAATATTATGATGACCCATCATATCTTATTTTACATACACTTTGAACTCTGTATCTCTGAAAAAATGTACTTCCTTAAATAATCCCAATCGGTATAGGCTGCTGTAAAGAAACTAAACTGTGCAATTGTGTGTGAACTGCGATGCTATTTTAATATATCGAATGCTAATTGAGCCTGACCCAGTTAACTCCCACAAACTAACCTACCTTTTCTACAATATTAACACTACTATGGAGATATGTGGGATGAGAACAGATTTTAAATAAAACTTAAAGAAAAACACATTAAAAGTTTGACTATTGCAACAACTATGGTACACTTACCGCATTCTTCTATTTAAATGATTATATTTAATATTAAAATATATGTTGGTCCAAATAAATCTTCTGTGTTTCTTTCCTTTGGCAGTATTGTGCTATTTGCATACATAATTATTAGTTCCGATCACTCTGGGCTGTCTAATGAGAGATTACAGATGTCTTGCATTGTCAGACTGTCTCCTAGATCTTGAAAGCTTTTCTGGCAGTCGGCACTTTTGCCATATTAAATCTCAAATTAAACAAAACATTTTACTATGTTCGTAAAACTACACTAATTACTGTACATTGTGTTCTAAGATCTTTGCTTCCACTGGGATAAAAGGAGCACAACTTTTCCAATTCTTCCTCAGGTAACACTGTATATCCCTGTTTTAATTTGTGCAAATGTTTATTTTCCAGTAATAGGAATGGTTGCAAGGCAACTGTCTGTGTCTTTCTTTCACATTGATTGTGGTTGTACTGGATAGTATAATGCTCATCGGTCAGATTACATTGTCCCATCTTAAATCTGTGCACCTTTCAGACCATCATGCATTACACTCACACTGGATTATGGAAGCAAATGTTATCATGTCCTATTTGCACACATTTGTTCTCTTGAAAACATGAATTTTATGCAATAAAAGTGCATTTCAAGTAGAAATCACATTCCTTACTATGTGGCTGGTACACATCTATGCACAGCAGTTTAGTGTGTTGATAATGGGAAGCTGTTGTGTTTGCTTTTGACTGGGGAAAAATTTAAATTAGAATTTTGAAATCAAACCAAATTATCAACCTTAAAACAATTAAAGTGTGTATGCCCAGCCTTGGTTTTGGATAGAGCAGGGAAGGGTTAGAACCATTGTCAGGTTTTTACTGCTATCTGGGGCTCCATTTGATAGATAGACATATGAGGTTTTTTTTTTATTCTGAATCGAAATTCGGACACATTTTTTGTTATTCGGAAATTCGTATATATCTAAATTTCCAAATCACAATAGGGACAAATTTAAATTAATACATGTTAAATAACAAATTATCTGAATTAGAAACAAACTAGAATCAAATTTGAATTCAAAACTAATTCAATACAAATTTAAGTTATGGTTAATAGTCAGCAAAATGTAAACATATTGCTGATTTCCTTCAAAAACTGTGACTTTTGAAGCCAAAAGGTATTCAAATATTGATTTGCTTTAGATTATTCTTCCGTTTGCTAACTGGGAATTTTTTAAACTGATAAATATAACTAAGTAAAATATATTTTTTTGAAAACATTCTCACTTTACATTACTTCTTCACACCTGGCTAAAACTTTTGCACACTACTGTACATAGGAACAAGAAAATGTTGAAGTCAGATATTTCTTTTATAACTTAGAACACTTCACATATTGTAAATAAACATTATTAATACAAAGAACATTAACATGTCAAAAATCAAACTGTTAATATTTCTGGTGAATGAATAATTTTAGCATTATTTGTGTCCAGATCAACATATATGCCTTTTATAGGACCCTAGGAGCCTTCAATTGTATTCTGTTTCAATTCTTTTATTAAAGGTTTAAGCTGGCCATAGATGGTGCGATTTTCATGTATGCAACCATGGGTAAGTCAGTGTTGATGGGGGGAATCCCTCCTGCGAAGCTATTGTGGGGAGCCATCCTTACTGGGAGAACCCACAGTGATTATTGTTAGTGGCTATGGCCGCTAGCAATAATCGAATGACAAATCTAACCTGCAGGTTGTACCCAAGTCGATCAATGGATCGACTTAGGTACAATTAGCCTGCCCATAGATGGTTTGAATCTTGGATGATCCCTGCCAAAATTAAAACCATCTATGTCAGGTTTTACTGTACAAATAGAGAACAGTAGAGACATAGAACTTGTATGGCAAATATAAGTAGAACTTCCAAGCAACACAGGCAAGACACAGTTTGAGAACAACAAAAAACAGTGCCATACGTACATAGCAGGTACAGCAAACTCTTAAGAATCAAACTTGACCATCAAAACCAACCAGGGATGGTCAAAAAAAAAATATTGGGTGTGTGAATTCCAAGGTGCTGGTGAAATAGGGTAGAATCTAGTTTCTGCTCCATACTGCTCCATAGGATGACAGAAACAAGATGACCATCATGTTGCTGCACAACTCTCATTACAATTAATAAAAGGTCAATGTCATACATATTGTCATATAAATATGTTTATACGTTATACTTATAATGCCAATGATATTTACTTCCTGGTTTACTGTACATTGTGTACTGAGATCTTTGCTTCCACTGGGATAAATGTCTACATGTTCTTCTGGGCTGTAATGTTTTTTTTCCAATCATGTGCAAAATTCCTCATGTGATGTGTTATTGTATGAACCCAGTACACATTACACGAAAGTCGTAAGTCCTGTTCAGTCCCAAGAAAAACTTTGCAGCTTTCTCCTTCAGTAATTTTCTTTTGGAAAGTCTGAAATGGCTCTTGAAATTTGTGTACACGCTATATGAAAATCTTATGACCCTTCCAAATACAGAATTTTCCCTCTGATTACCATATAATGTGTAAGCCCCATTAGTGATGGCCGAATCTGTTACGGGATAAACTTCCCATTCCATAGATATGGTCATACACAAACATATACGTAGGACCAAAAATTGGGCCAAATGTGACATTTCCAACTCTCATAAAAAAAGTTTTTTCCCTTTTGGCCACAGAGGAGGGGACAACTGATAGGACTGCCTCAGCTTTTGTATAATCACCAAAAAGAATTCAGTTTTTGGGAGCATATCTACATATGGCAAGAACCAGTTATTATATACAAATTAAAGATATTCTTATTCATATTAATCAGCTCAAAATAACCTTCCACTAATCTATCTCTACTGGAAAAAAAAGATTGTAATGATTTGGCATGGGTTAGAGTTACTGTCAGGAAAGGGTTCACCTGCTGGTGGCACTGTGGCTCCCAGACCTTTAGGCTGCAGTTCCGGTGTCCACTAGCGAGTGTCTCTCAGAAACCAGAAGATCGTGAGACTCACACAACACCTGGTGCTTGTTGCAGAAATTTTATTTAAGCACTGTCTATGCTTTTCCTCTTTGCCTTGGTGTTTTGTTACATGTGCCCCTGACCTGTGTTCTTCCATCCTGATCCTGATCCTGGACCCTGACGTTGACCCTGCAGCCTGATCCCTTACCTGTCTGCTTGTTCCTTCTTCTGTTTACCCTGTTTGCTCTCTGTTTACCCTCTCACTGTCCAGGCTTGCTCCCAGCTCCCTCTGCCTGATCTCCTGTATATGAACCTTGCTCTTTTATGACTACACTTCGCATATCCTGCTATCTGTATATACCGTACTTGGTTTGGGCAGTTGTATATTGTGTGTTCACCACTTATTAGGTTCTCTGGTTTGATTTATACAGTTCTGGTATATTGGAGGTGCATTTTATATTTATGTTATCCACTTATTTTTAATAAATGACATTATTTTACATTTTACTTGTGCCTGGTATTATCTGTGGAAGTCCACACATTTCTGGTCACACCTGTTTCTGACATTTACTATTACTGCATATTGTATGCTCATCTTAGCTCTTGCACTAACTTACCTAACAAAATTGCCACCTTTATTTTCTTTGATTACATTACTTGATAATGAGGTGAACTGACTTAGTTTCTTTTATTTCCACCGTTAAAACAATCCATTCAATCACGTTCTCGATTCTACTCGTATGTTATACGTCATTATCATTTACAGTCTTTGTCCACACTGGTCTTTACACACCTGAAGGTGTCTATTATGGTCCGTGTTCATTTTACATTTTATTACAGTAAATAATTTTTATTCACCTATTGTATTTATATTTTACGTGGAGGTTATATGGTCTTGACATATTTAGTTTGGTCTCTTGGATTATTCACCACTTGTGTGTTATATGTTGACGGGTTTGGTTCATGCCATATATGTCTATCGTCC
>BLSH010159818.1:290093-302133 GCA_018402905.1 Glandirana rugosa
AGGGACACGGAAGGGTATTGGAGGTTTTTACCTCTTTTAGAGAGGGGCAATCCTGGAGTACTCCGTCATTCCCATGGAGGGGGTGACTTACAAAGTGTGACGGGGTTCCCTACAGTTAGAGTTGGTGACGTCAGATCAACAGGGAATGCTACCGATGTCATGCATTAGGTCATATTGCTACTAATTGTCCCCTGAATGATGAACCCATGCAATGTGATTATGCTTATATGAAAAGACGCATATCTCTTTTTGCACAGATCGCATGTACTGCATCATGTCAGGGTCGCATGGAAATGCAAATGTGTGTGATTTCTGTTGATGGGAAGCCAGTCACTGCACTGCTTGATTCTGGTAGTGTTGTGAATAAGTCAACAGCAATTGTGTAAATCCTGCAAAATTACACCCTAGCACAATCAGGGTAATTTGCATCCATGGGGAGACTTGGGACAACTAGACTGCAGTGGTTGAGATTGACATCCCTTGGGGCAGTGTGAAACATTCAGTGGGGGAGGTACCCTTACTGCCTCATGAGGTCCTAACGGGGAGAGATTTTCTCCATTTTTGGAGGTTATGGGAAGGCACAGGGAGTCTGGAGGATAGAGATCCCCCTGCTGGGGAAGCACAGGAACTCTTACCAGGCCCTTTTTGCAGAATGGAAGGGGAGACGGTTGGCAGGACCGAGGGGGGAGGAGACCCTCTTCCTTTTCCTGTAATTGCTGGGGAGCCAGAGGAGCTGGAAGATAGCTCTCAGCTTGAGGTTAATGAACAAGAGGACATCTCTGACTCTAATAGTGGGTTTTTGATTTTTGTACAGAGCAATTATGAGATGTCACCCTCATTAGAGCCAGAGAGAACGTCAAGATGATGGAGGGGGGACCTGTGGATCTTAATTGGGGGAAGTCTTTTCCCTACATGGCTCTGAAAAACAATTTTCTGTATCAGGTAGTAAAACACAATGAGGGCGAGGTAGAGCAGCTGGTGGTTCCCAGACCCTATCACAGGATGGTGCTAGACTTGGCCCATGGTCATGTAATGGGGGGACATCTGGGTATAGAGAAGACCAAGGAGAGAATAAACCAGAGATTCTTCTGGCCAGGTTGCATGCGGATGTCAGAGAATATTGCGAATCATGCCCCGAGTGTCAAATTACTGCACCGTCACCCCATTTTCGTAGTCCACCTGTCCCCCTCCCCGTCATTGAAGTGCCATTTGAGAGAATTGACATGGATCTGGTGGGGCGGTAGTAAAATCTTCTCAGGGCCACCAGATCATTTTGGTAATACTTGACTATGCGACATGCTATCCTGAAGCCATCCTCTTGCGGAATATCTCAGCTAAGGCTATTGCCAAGGAGTTGGTTCAAGTATTTAGTCAGGTGGGGATCCCAAAATAGTTCTTAACAGATCAGGGCACTCTGTTTATGTCAAGAGTTACAAAGGAGGTTGTGCAGGTTGTACCAAATCTCCCATCTCTGTACCTCCGGTCTACCACCCCTAAATGGATGGACTTGTGGAGAGATTTAATAAAACCCTCTAAAGTATGCTAAAAAGGTGGTTGAAAAAGATGGGAGAAATTGGGATTTTTTGCTACCATATCTCATGTTTGCCATATGAGAGGTTCTGCGGGCATCTAGGGGTTATTCCCCCTTTGAACTCTTGTATGGTAGACATCCCAGGGGACTGTTGATTGTTGCAAAAGAGAAGTGGGAAGGAGAGGCCACCCAATATAGAAGTGTCATAGAGCAAATCTCCTTGATGCAGGATCGAATCACAGATATCAGGTCCCTGGTACGGGAACATATGGAGCGAGCCCAGGAAGCCCAGAGGAGGGTTTATAATCGGGGTGCCAAGACCCGGACTTTCAACACCAAGGACAGAGTGTTGGTTCTGGTCCCCACTGCTGAGAGTAAGTTCCTAGCAAAGTGGCATAGTCCCTTTGAGGTTATGGAAAAGGTAGAGGAGGTAAACTACAAAGTTTACCAGCCAGGGAAAAGGAAGCCAGAACAAATCTATCATGTTAATCTTTTAAAGCTGTGGAAGGACAGAGAGACGTTGCCAACTCCTCAAAAGGACAGGGTACCAATGACACCGGACATCCCCTTGTAGGAGTCCTTGTCAGTGGCACAACAAAATGATGTTAAAGAGTTCCTGAGTAAAAATAGAGACTTTTTCTCCCCTTTGCAAACAAGAAAGGAAAACACACGGCAACCACAATCCACCAATCACCTCAATTGGGTGCAGGCTCCGCCACCGCACAAGTAGAGGAAACGAAAAATCTTCAGACAGCCGCACTCCAAATAATTGCCTTTAATATGGCATAAATGTACAGGTACAGTCAAGTCACAACAGAGATGATCCCAGGTGTAGCAGCTGTTACACCTGGGATCGTCTCTGTTGTGACTTGACTGTACCTGTACATTTATGCAATATTAAAGGCAATTATTTGGAGTGCGGCTGTCTGAAGATTTTTTGTTTCCTCTACTTTTTCTCCCCTTTACCCGGACTTACTTCATTGATCCAGCATGACATAGTGACGGAACCAGGTGTTTTTCACATAAATGTAAAGCCTTATAGAATACCGGAGGCTAGGCGTGAGGCATTTGCACAGGAAATCAAGAACATGTTAGAGTTGGACGTAATAGAGGAATCCCGCAGTGACTGGTCGAGCCCCATAGTGCTGGTCCCAAAGCCCGATGGCACTATCAGGTTCTGTAATTATTTTAGAAAGCTGAATCGGGTCGACAAACTTTTGGACAGGTTGGGAGATGCCCAGTACATAACAACCCTAGACCTAACTAAGGGCTATTGGCAGATACCCTTAACAGAGTCAGCAAAGGAGAAGACTGCCTTTTTTACTCCCGATGGGTCGTTTCAGTATAAACGCATGCTGTTTGGTCTTGATGGACAAGACATTAAGACCACATCGCCCCTATGCAAATGCCTACCTGGATGATGTGGTCATCCACAGCTCCTTTTGGGAATCGCCTTGGATACAAGCAGTAGTGGATTCCCTTCAGAAAGCAGGGTTCAAGGCCAACCAAAAGAAATGTGCTATAGACTTGGAGGAGGCCAAATACCTTGGCCACTTCATTGGTCGGGGGCTGGTTAAGCCACAGATCAACAAACTTGAGGCAATCCAACTATGGCCCCAACCGCTAACAAAAAAGAAAGTGCGTGCATTCCTGGGGATCACGGGTATTACAGGCATTTCATACCCGACTTTGCCACCATTGCCGTCCCTCTAACAGACCTGACAAGGGGTTGAGGGTCGGTCATGTGAAGTGAAACCCGGAGGCGGAAAAGGCGTTTCAGAGGCTGAAGCAAGCCCTTTGTGTACAACCGGTGCTCATCACCCCGGACTCAAAAGAATTTGTCATGCAGACAGACGCCTCCGATGTGGGACTAGGGACCGTACTGTCCCAGATCAGAGGCAGGGAGGAACACCAGGTTGTATACTTAAGCAGGAAGCTGAATAGGCATGAAAAAAATTATGCCATTGTCGGAAAGGAGTGCTTAGCCATCAAGTGGACCTTAAAGGCCCTAAGGTACTATCTGTTGGGAAGACAATTTAGGCTGGTCACCAACCATGCCCCTCTGAAGTGGATGTGTGACAACAAGGAAAATAACAGTTGGTGACAAGGTGGTTCCTGGCTCTACAGCTGTTCAGGTTCACAGTGGAGCAATGGGTGGGAAAACTCCAAAATAACGCAGATGCCCTTTCCAGGGTCCACTTTATGGCCATGACAGTTGCTCAGCCACAAGGGATTGAGCAGGGGGGATATGTGACGTTATGCGAAGCGCAGTAGTAGACAGATGCTATCTGTTGCCCCGCATACGTTCATTTTGAGTGGAAGAAGTTGGAATCCGGTCCAGATATTACCATCCACCTTGGCAGATTTGGTTAAGGACCAGGTTTTGTAACCCTCTTGAGTCCAGTCTCAGCTGTGGTTTAAATAACCAGGAAGTGAGGAAAGGTTGGCTCTACCCTGGGACTCAGCCTGAGAGCTGGCACACTGAGCTTTGTGCTTTGAACTTTAAGAAAAGGTTTGCAATAACTTTGTTTTATGGGTGTCTGGGACAAGCCCTGCACCGCTCAGTAAGCCATGCTGTGCTCAGTAAGGCAAGTTGTTGTTAGAGCAGGAGAGGCAAAGACTTATTTTGCTGTTTTGTTTATTTTTTCTTGCAACCTTTTATAAATAAACCTGGCCGCCAGCCAGATTTTAAGAAACTGCTGTCTGACTTGTCTTCATCCTTGTCTTGGATCCCCATGAGAGCTAATCCCTCACAATATACTATATACAAAAGTTTTTGTGATAAATTGTTGTGTGGATGTTTTTAAAAACCAGAAAGCTAAGCTAGTTGAACCGTATAAAACAGGAAAGGGATATAAAAAGATATCCAAGGAATTGAGAATGACAATCAGCAGTGTTCAAACTCTAATCAAGAAGGGGAAAATGAGGGATTCTGTTGAAACCAAACCACGGTCAGGTAGACCAACTAAATTTTCAGCCACAACTGCCAGGAAAATTGTTTGGGATGCAAAGAAAACCCTCAAATAACTTCAGGTGAAATACTGGACTCTGAAAACATGTGGTGTGGCTGTTTCAAGATGCACAATAAGGAGGCAGTTGAAGAAAGATGGGCTGCATAGTCAAGTCGAACATTGTACCTAAACAAAGTTTTTATAATTTTTTCCCCACAAATAGAGCTTTCTTTTGGTGGTATTTGATCACCTCTGGGGTTTTTATTTTTTGCGCTACAAATAAAAAAAGACCGAAAATTTTGAAAAAAAAAATATTTTCTTTTTTCCGTCACAAAACTTTGTAAATCAGTACATTTTCTCCTAGACTGATGGGCACTGATAAGGCTGCACTGACGGGCACTGATGAGGCTGTACTGATTGGCCCTGATGAGGCGGCACTTATATGCAGCACTGATGGGCACTGATAGGCGGCACTGACAAGCAGCACTTACGGCACTCATTTGTGGCACTGATATGCAGCGCTGATGGGCACTAATAAGCGGCACTGATGGGCGCTCATAGGCCACACTGCTGGGCACTGATAGGTGGCACTGATGGGCACTGATAGGTGGCACTGGGCATTGATAGGTGGCACTAATAGGTGGCACTGATGGGCACTGATATGTGGCACTGGTGGGCACTGATAGGTGGCACTGTTAGGCAGCAGCTATAGGGATGGCACTGGCAGGCATCACAGGCGGGCACAGTGCCATCCCTATTGGTCATTGTGTGCCCCTTACCTGGAGGTCTTGGATGGCATCCCTGGTGGTCCCTGGGTGGTGTCCCTGGTGGTCCCTGGGTGGCATCCCTGGTGGTCCCTGGGTGGCATCCCTGGTGGTTTCTGGGAGGGCTGCATTGATGAACGATCAGCGCGGACTCAACCTGTCAGGACTGTCGGCGATCGGCTCTCCTCTACTCACGTCTGCAGATGCGAGTAGAGGAAAAGCCGATAAATGGCTCTTCCTGTTTATATTGTGATAAGCCATGATTTGTCACGGGTGATCACATGGTAAAGAGCTTCTGACAGAAGCTCTTTAGCTAGATCAGAGATCAGACTGACACACCACACCACTGATTGGTGCGCTGCGTAGCCCTGTGGGTGCGCGCTGGCTTGTTATCCTGCTGGACATCATATGACGCCCAGTCAGGATAACTGAACAACTTCCCAGTCATCTTTCTGCATACGGCGGTAGGGAAGTGGTTAATAATGCTTAAGTGAAAAGATAAAAATGAAATATTCCTTTAAATATTGTGCCTGGGGGGTCCCCTTAGTATGCCTGTAAAAGGGCGCATCTCTGTGATGTTTAGAACAGTGCCATCGCAAAATGAATTTGTAAAGGAAAAATTGTCATTTAAAATCGCTTGAGCTGTCAATTCCCCAATATAGATAAAAATCACTTAAAAAGCATTGTGTTGCGGGTCCCCCCCCTCCCCCCAGTTTATACCAAGCCCTTCAGGTCTGGTGTGGATCTTAAGGGTAACCCGGCACCAAAATTTTTAAAAAAATTGCGTTGGGGTCCCTCCCAAAGTCCGTACCAGACTGTCACATACTTGATAGTAGAGTCTAGCTTATGCTGTGGGCAACCTCTCTTACTATCCTGATTCAGGAGCCCCTGGTAGAGCAGACAGGGGGCTCGGGAGTGCAGGATGGCACGAGGGTCGGACTGGGTCACGGGTGGTAGGTGAAGGTCCGCTGAAGCACTCATGCAGATTGGAGAGTAGTGGTGCAGGCCGGGTCAGTAGCAGGCTGGCAGTGCGGTACAGAAGGAGCAGGCAGGTGGATGGTCGGATACAGGCAGGGTTGACAACAGACGGGCAGCAGAAGTACACAAGGATCAGGCAAAAAGAAGGTTGAGGGAAAGCCGGGGTCAGTGCAGGCAGATAACAAGCAGGTCAAGGATATCCGGGTCACAGATAACAGGAAGCTTCACTAGAACGGATCACAGAGGGTCACAGGTACCAGAACGCTGTAGAACGGACATCACCGATTGCAGGGTGCTGTCAGCTTAAATGGCCGTTTGGGAGCCAATGCTGGCGCATACGCGTACGCGCACAGGCATGCGCACACACTACATGCGCCCACGCAGAGGCCGCCCGGCCTGAATTCCAGGGGCAGCGGTAGTCTCCTGACATTGCCCCCCAAGGGACAGCCTCCGGATGCCCAACCAGGCCTTTAGGTCTGGGTGATTCCTCCAAAAAGACCTGACAAGTTGTTTGGCGTGAATGTGCTCTTCGGGTTCCCAGGAGATCTCCTCTGGGCCATAGCCCTTCCACTTGAACAGGAATTAAGTCAAACCCCCTCTTACTCTGCAGTCAAGGATGGCTTCGAGGATTGTACTCCTCCTCTCCATCCACTAGAACTGGTTCAGGTGGAGCCGTTTTCCTCCCTGGGAAGTGGTCCCTAGTCACGGGTTTGAGCAAGGTGACGTGGAACACCGGGTGTATACAAGAGAAGAGGGAAGACTCAGCTCATACACCACTTTATTAATTCTCCTTTTTACCAGAAAGGGTCCGATGAATTTTGGTCCGAGTTTCTTTGAGGGGCAATACAGTTTTAGATTTTCGGTGGCTGACCAGACTTGATTGCCCGGCTGCAGGTCTAACTCCCCTCGTCTCCCTCTATCAAAGGTTCGTTTGTTGCATCCCTGCGTCTGGGATAATGTCTCCTGCATGAGTTTGTTATTTTCCACAAGGTCTTGTACAGCAGGCACCATACTTTCTGGTACTAAGTAGGGTAAGAAGGAAGGATGGCAGCCGAGATTCACCAAGAACGGTGATTGATTGGTGGCAGAGTGAACAGAGTTGTTGTAGACGAATTCGGCTACCGGTAGCAGTGAGACCCAATCATCTTGGGAAAACTAGGAATAGCAGCGAAGGTACTGCTCCAGGGTCTGGTTCGTTCTATCCATCTGGCCGTTGGTCTGTGGGTGGTATGCGGAGGAGAATGCTAATTCAATTCCCAAAACCGAGCATAAGGCCTTCCAGACCCAAGGCGTGAACTGCACCCCGCGATCAGACACAGGCGGACAATCTCCCTGATGAAAGTTTCTGTGGTTTGGGTTGCAGAAGACGTGCTCTTCATGGGGATAAAATGTGCCATTTTAGTAAGGCGATCGACTACTATGAAGATGGTAGTGAATCCTACGGATGGGGGCAGTTCCATTATAAAAATCCATGGAGATCTGTGACCACGGGCGTTCAGAAATAGGGAGTGGATTCAATAGCCCCCAGGGCTATTTCTGTCAATCTTATTGCGAGCATAGGTGTGACAAGCCTTAACATATTCCTTGCAGTCCTTGTCAGCTAGAGGCCACCAAAGGAAAGTGCGAGCAGCTCCGCAGTCTTATGACCACCAAAATGTTCTGCTAACTTGTGGTCGTGGCATAGTTCCAGGACTGCTAGACGTTGATTCTCGGAGACAAATTTCTTCATACCGTACCACCACAGCCCATCTTGCAGAGTTAGCTTGGGATCCAGTGGAATAGAGGACCCAGCATGGGATTGCCTAATCTGGGGCAAGAGATCCTCTTGGGTCAAAAGAAAGTTCCGAGAGGGAAGGATCGTATCAGGTGGGGGAGGATCCACTGGTTCATGAAACATTTGTGACAGGGCATCCGGTTTCACATTTTTCAACCCGAGCCTGTAGGTGATATGGAGCTGAAACTGAGAAAAGAAGAGGGCCCAGCGAGCCTGACGGGGCTTTAGTCTCCTGGTGGTGCGCAGGTACTCCAGGTTTTTACTAAAACTGAATGTGAGATTCCTTCCAACAGGTACCGCCATTCTTGAAAGGCAAACTTAATGGCAAGAAGTTCCCTGTCGATAATATCATAATTTCTCTCTGGGGGCATCAGCTTCCGAGAGAAGAAAGCAATGGGTGAAGTGTGGCTTTTGGCCCACATCTGTGAGAAAGTACTGCTCCAACCGCCGTCTCGGAGGCGTCTACCTCCAGAATGTAAGGTAGAGCAGAGTCTGGGTGTTTCAGAACTGGTGCAGAGGTAAAGAGCTCTTTGAGCCATTGGAAAGCTGTTTGGCCTTCAGAAGACCAGAGGAAGCGGGCATTTTGCTTTGTAAGCTGGGTGATGGGGGCGATCACAGCAGAGAACCCCTTAATAAATTTTATATAGAAATTTGCGAAGCTGACAAAGCGTTGCACTGCTCTCTTGTCGGTTGGTGCCGGCCAGTCCACTATAGCTGAGACCTTCTGGGGGTCCATGGTTATGCCTGAGACAGAGAGGATGAAGCCCAGAAATGAGATGCTGGAGCATTCAAATGCTCATTTCTCAGCTTTCGCATATAGTCCATGCTGGCGAAGGCGGCTCAACATACTTTTAACGTGCCTGCGATGCTCCTCCAGGGAAGGGGAAAATATGAGGATATCATCCAGGCATACCACCACAAATAGGTCAAGGAAGTCCCGGAAAACATTGTTTACGAGATGCTGGAAGGTGGCAGGGGCATTGCAAAGTCCAAATGGGATGACCAAATATTCGTAGTGGCCGAACCGGGTTCAGAAATCCGTCTTCCATTCATCCCCTTCCCTGATGCAGATGAGGTTATAGGCCCCTCAAAGGTCTAATTTAGAGAAGACAGTGGCCGGGCCGTGTCTCTGAAATAGTTCGGGAACTAGGGGCAAAGGGTATCGGTTCTTGACCGTAATCTTATTGAGATCTCTGTAGTCAATACAGAGTCTTAAGGACTGGTCATTTTTTTCTACAAAGAATATCCCGGCGGGAGATGTAGAGGGCCGGATGA
The DNA here is from genome assembly GCA_018402905.1 of Glandirana rugosa. NCBI lineage: Eukaryota > Metazoa > Chordata > Amphibia > Anura > Ranidae > Glandirana > Glandirana rugosa. Next base: position 299,367 of record BLSH010159818.1, read on the forward strand.
ATCCGTTCTTCAAATTGTCATCCAGGTGGGCCTTAAGGGCAGCTAGTACCACCTCACAAAGTGGATAGATCCTGCCAAAGGGTATCTCCATATCAGGTAACAACTCAATAGGACAGTCGTAGGATCAGTGTGGTGGCAAGGCATCCGCCCCTTCTTGCTGAATACGTTCAGGAAATCGTGGTATGCTCAGGGAACAGCAAGGCGAGTTTCAGGGTCAGGATCAGAATCCAGATATGATACAGTCGGAGTAAGTTCTGAGGGTTGCTGAAGGCAGTGGTGGAGGCAGTAGGTGGATTTGAACTGAATGTTCCCAGTTACCCAGTCGATGTGGGGGCAGTGTGCCCGAAGCCAAGGAAGCCCAAGAATGACAGGGAAAAGAGGGGACACAATGGCGTCCAGAAGCAAAAGTTCAGAGTGACCGTCAGGTGTTCGGGTTAGGAGAGGAATGGTCTCATGAGTGACAGTGCCAGACTTAATGGTGGACCCATCGGCCAGGCAGATGATCATCTGATGGGCTTTGGGTTTGAGAGGAATCCGGGCTGCAAAATTCAGATTGACAAAGCAGCTGCAGGCTCCAGAGTCTATGATTGCTAGGACTGGGATGTCCCCATCGGGCAGCTGCAGAATGATGGAGAGAACCAGGTGAGTCTTAGGGCTAAGTAGAGACAATACCTCCCCTTGGGTAAGAGGGGAACCCTTAACCCGCTTGGCGGGGTAGGACCACACCAAATGTCCAGAACATCCACAGTATAGGCACAAATCATGGGACAAGTGCCTCTGTCTCTTTTCCAGAGTGAGAACCGGTCGCCGGGGGCCAGCCGGCCTGGATACCGAGTGGTTCTCTGGAGAGGAGAAGTATATCGGGATGGCCGACCTTTCGGTGCTGCGTTCCCGCAGGCGGCGGTCGATCTGGATGGCTAGATTGATCAGGGCATCCAGGGTCTGGGGTACACCCATGTGAGCTAACTTGTCTTTGAGTGGCTCGGAGAGGCCCAACCGAAACTGGAAACGGAGGGCCGCGTCATTCCACGTGGTGTCAGTGCTCCAATGCCGAAACTCAGACACATAGTCCTCCGCCGTACGGCGGCCCTGTTGGAGCGAATGGAGTGCAACTTCTGCAGTGGCGGCTTGGTGAGGGTCCTCATACAACCGAGCCATCGCCAGGAAGAAGGAAGGTCCGTGGTTCCTGGGGTCTTCTGCTCAAGTAGCCAATGAGCTCGGGGCTGGGGCTCATCCCGGAGAAAGGATATGACCAGTCCCACTTTGGTGGCTTCTTGGGAGAAGGTGCGGGGTTTGAGAGCAAATAATAGTTCACAAGAATTACGAAAAGCCTGAGATTTCTTACGGTCCCCCGTGAACCATTCGGGTAAAGGCACCTCAGGTTCTGTAGGCAAGGTGATGATGGTGTGAGGAAGAGGCTGGTCGGACCCAGATATGGGTGGTGCAGAGAGCTCCAGGACTCAGCCTTCCAGCCGGATGTAGCCACCTTGAAGATCTTTCACTCCCCGAGTAAGGCCAGCTAGGTGAACACACAGTTCATTCTTAGGAGAGGGCCCCTGCACAGACTCGCACATGGCTGTCCGTTACTGTCATGTACCTGATGGTAGAGTCTGGCTTATGCAGTGGGCAACCTCTCTTGCTATCCTGATTCAGGAGCCCCTGGTAGAGCAGACAGGTGGCTCGGGAGTGCAGGATGGCACGAGGGTCGGACAGAGTCATGGGTGGTAGGTAAAGGTCCGCTGAAACACTCATATAGATTGGAGAGTAGTGGTGCAGGCCGGGTCAGTAGCAGGCTGGCGGTGCGGTACAGAAGGAGCAGGCAGGTGGATGGTCGGGTGCAGGCAGGGCTGGCAACAGGCAGGCAGCAGAAGTACACAAGGATCAGGCAAAGACGTGGTCGAGGGCAAGCCGGGGTCGCTGCAGGCAGATAACAAGCAGGTCAAGGATAGCCGGGTCACAGATAACAGGGAGCTTCACTAGAACGGATAACAGGTGGTCACAGGTACCAGAACACTGTAGAACGGACAGCACCGATTGTAGGGTGCTGTCAGCTTAAATGGCCGTTTGGGAACCAATGCCGGTGCATACGCACAAGCGCATGTGCACAGGTGTGCACACTATGTGTGTCCGCGCAGAGCCCTCCCGGCCCTAATTTCAGGGGCAGATGTAGTCTCCTGACACAGACCCTTCAGGTCTGGCATGTATTATAAGGGGAACCCTGTGCCAATTTTTTTTTTTTTAATTACGTAGGGGTCCCCCCAAAGTCTGTACCAGGCCTTTCAGGTCTGGTATTGATATTAAGGGGCACCCCGCACCAATTTTTTTTTTTAAATGGCGTATGGGCTGCCCCAAAATACAAACCAGACACTTATCCAAGCACGCAGCACTGGCATGGCAGGAGGGAGTGGGGACAAGTGAGCGCCCCCCCAACGCACGAACCTATTCACAGACCAAACATAAAACCCCGTCGGGTATGCGGTAAATTTTTTTTTTTAACCACGCCCCACGGGGAATTATAGTTATGGTCTGGACTTTCCGGACCATGTCTGAAACCCCCCTGGGGATGCATTAATTTTTTTTTTTTTAACCGTGTCCCAAGGGGAATATTATGTACGGTCTGGACTTCCCAGACACAGTCCTCTGATGTAGACGGGGACTTTAATCCCGGCCCTCCCGAGACGCGCCTGTGTGTATCACACGTGTGGACACGTGTACGCGAACACGCATACGTGGCCGTAACCAAGGGTTTGCCGGTAAATTCGACTGT
>BLSH010159819.1:19590-30123 GCA_018402905.1 Glandirana rugosa
TCCACGGAACTACTTTCGAGTCTCAACCGTGGACTTGGGGTACCGGTAGACAGAAAGTGGAGTCGGGGAACATTTAATCGGTTCGTCAGACTCGGGGTTCAGGACGTTCTCTGAGAATACGAAAACTCTTGCAGGACTTGGGGCTCAGACTGCTTGGCTAATTTACAAGGGGCTGAGGTGAAAGACAGATGGCCATGGGGTTCAGGTGCCAACTCTGAGCTTTCATCAAGGCACCTAAGTGGGGGGGAGGAGGGGAGGGCGGACAGAAAATAAAGAATCCCCAGATCCCAGCATTCTTATGTGGTATTCCCCTTTTTCCCCTTCCTTTTCTTTTTGTAACAGAACCTTTTCTTGCCCCCCCCCTCCCTAAACCCCTACCCTCCCCCCCTCTCCATAGGGGTGTTTGGGTCTAATATTGACCCTCCCACCTAAGGGTGAGTTGTTCTAGTTTCTAACCCGCACCTATGTTTTACCCCAAGGGGTTGAGCCCAGCACATGTACCCCGACCGTGGACCCCCTCCCTGCAGTGGGGGTCCTCTAGCCAACATCTCCCGCAGATCCAGGCCCGTCTCGACTGATCGAACCATTCTTCTTCACTTCCCTACCCGCCCCTGCTCCCCCCCTTATGTCTTCTTCTTGGCTGATGTCTTCTTATTCACCCGCTGCCACTGTTGGTCTTCTCTATTTAATGTCTTTTCTTGGTTTTCAAACCATCCTGGCATATTCGGCATCTGTATGTCTAATTTTTTACAGAAATCTTCAGTTTCTTCTGGAAATCTCATTTTTGCAGTCTGCCCATCTTTTTTTCCTATGAGACAAGCTGGGAACCCCCATGAATAATGGATATCTTGCCTTCTCATCTGTTCTAGTAATGGTTTTAATAGTCTTCTTCTTGCTCGGGTGTCTTTGGCTAGGTCTGCAAAGACCTTCACCTCTATTTCTCTGTACTTCACCGGGGCTGTTGTCCGTAATTTCGATAAAAAAGGAATCCAGCACTTCGTGGGATTCACAAACTTTTACAGGAAGTTTATCCAGGGGTTCTCCTCCATCAGCTCACCCATCACTCACTTAACCAAACAGGGCATCCCGTTCCGCTGCACTCCTGAGGCACAAACAGCCTTTGAAAAACTCAAGGAGCTATTCATGTCTGCATCTATCCTTAGGCACCCAGATCCTGCTCTCCCCTATGTTCTGGAAGTCGATGCATCTGAGGTGGTGGTCGGGGCGATTCTCTCCCAAAGACAAGGCACCAGAGCGCTGCTGCACCCAGTAGCGTTTTTCTCTCACAAGCTATCATCTGCCAAGAAAAACTATGACGTGGGAGACCGTGAACTTCTGGCTATTAAATTGGCACTAGAGGAATGGTGGTATCTCTTACAAGGAGCAGCGCATCCAATTCTCATCTATACTGATCACAGGAACCTTGAATACCCGAGGATTGCTAAAAGACTGAAACCACGCCAAGCCAGGTGGGCGTTGTTCTTCACCCGATTCACCTTCCACATTCGAGGAACTCAAAAAGTTTCCGACAAACACGGAGTCCTCACGTCGCCTTGCCCTACGGCACCCGAAACCCCGGTATCCCCTGATACCATACTACCTCCTGCAAGTTTTTTGTTGTTGCAGGAAGATGTGCTTTCACAGATCCTGTGAACGTTCTGGTGGCCCTGAGTTGGAAAGGACTGTAAACGCTACGTAGAATCATGCACTACCTGCAGCCGGTGGGGAGTAAGACTCAGACGTAGGGCCTCCTTAAACTACTACCTGTTCTGGAGAGGCCTTGGAGCCACATCTCCATGTACTTTATTGTGGAATTACCCCCATCTTCGTGGTAGTGGACAGGTTCTCCAAGATGGCCCACTTTCTGCCCATGAAGGGCACACCCTCTGCTGCAGAGACTGCCAAGATATTTATCAAGGAGATTGTCAGGCTCCACGGGATACCGACAGATGTGGTATCTGACCTCGGAGTACAATTCACGTCCAAGTTCTGGAGGTCCCTGTGCAGGGCCTTGAAAATTGGACTGTCCCTGTCTTCTGCCTACCACCCCCAGACGAACGGCCAGACGGAGCATACCATCCAAACGCTGGAGCAGTATCTGCGTTGCTTTTCCTCCTTCTCCCAGGATGACTGGGTTATGCTCCTACTGCTGGCTGAATTCACATATAATAACTCTGTCCACTCGGCCACTCTTCAATCCCCATTCTTCGCCAATTATGGCTTCCACCCTGCCTTCTTGTCCAACGCCTGCCCGGAGAGTTCGGTGCCAGCTATGGCTGACCTATTGGACTTCTTCACGTCCAATAATAGACTCCTACAGGAGACAATGGCACGAACACAGGCTGCTAACAAGGAGACCTTTGACAAAAAGAGACGTGGTGAGTTAAACTTGGCATGCCGTCCAAGAAGCTTGGTCCAAAATTCTTGGAACCTTTCCCTATCAAAAGAAAGATCAACTAACTGGCATATGAGCTGGAGTTGCCTGAGTCATTCTGTATTCATCCGGTCTTCCATGTGTCCCTGTTAAAGCCTAAGATCTCAGACCCCTTTCCAGATTGGAAGACAGGCCCACCTGCACCAGTACTGATTGATGGAATGGAAGAATTTGGGGTGGAATCCATTCTGGACTGCAGGAGGAGAGGTGGCGGTGTCCAGTATCTGGTCAAGTGGATGGGCTATGGGCCCGAAGAGAGCTTTTGGGAGCCAGAAGAGCATTTACATACGGAAGCTTTGATCAGGGCCTTCTGGAGAAGACACCCGGCCAAGAGAGCCCCTTTGAGCATCCGGAGGCTTCCCCTTGGGGGGGGCAATGTTAGGAAAGTGGCCGTTCCAGCTGCCTGTGCGCACTGTGCGCGCCTATGTGTGTTCGCGTGTGCCCGTGCGCCTGTGTGCATCAATGGTGCCAGATGGCCTATTTAAGCAAACAGAACCCTGCAGCAGATGCTGTCCATTCTACAGCGTTAGTGGGAGTTCCTGAGAGCAACCTTTACTCTGATTTCTGTTCCTGTTAACTGGCTTGTCTGACCATGTTGAACTCTGCCTGCACTGACCCTCAGCCTGCCTACGACGTCGCTTCTGCCTGACCCTCTTGTTCTTCAGCTGCCCGCCTGTTAACGACCCTGCCTGTACCCGACTACCTGCTTGCCTGCTCCTTCTGTACTGCACTTGCCCGCTTGTTACCGACCTGGCCTGCATCACCAATCTTCTGTCTCGCACAGGCTCCTGGAGGATCCTCACAATATCATCTGCATCCCTACCAGCCCTCGTGCCCCCCTGTGCTCTGGAATCTCCTCTCTACTCTATCAGGGGTTCCTGAAGCAGGGCCGTAAGAGAGGTTGCCCACTGCATAGTCAGACTCCACCACCAGGTACGTGACAATACCCAAACAAAATTTTTATCATTTTGTTCCAATAAATAGAGCTTTTTTTGGTGGCATTTGATCACCTCTGCGGTTTTTATTCTTTGCGCTACAAATAAAAAAAGACTGAAAATTTTGAAAGGAATAGGTTTTCTGTTTCTGTCACAAAACTTTGTAAATAAGTACATTTACTCCATCACTGATGGGCACTGATGAGGCTACACTGATGGGCACTGATGAGGCAGTACTGATTGGCACCGATGAGGTGGCACTGATGGGCACTGATGATGAGGCACTTATATGCAGCACTGATAGGCGGCACTGATAAGCAGCACTGACGGGCACTGATAGGTGGCACAAATATGCAACACTGATGGGCACTGATAAGCCGCACTGATGGACACTCATAGGTGGCACAGGGCATTGATAGGTTGCACTGATGGCCACTGATAGGTGGTACTGATAGGTGGCATTGATAGGTGGCACTGGTGGGCACTGATAGGCAGCAATGGCAGATTGCACTGTAAGGTGGGCGTTCCCTGGTGGTCCTGAGTGTCATCCATGTTGGGCATTGTGCCCCTTACCTGGTGGTCTAGGGTGGGCTCCCTGGTGGTCCTGTGTGGGCTCTCCCTGGTGGTCCCTTGGTAGGCTCCCTGGTGGTCCTGGGTGGTGATCCTTGGGGGGGCAGCACTGATAAACAATCAACACAGCCCCCCCTGTCTGGAGAGCCGCTGATCGGCTCTCCTCTACTCGTGTCTGCAGATGCGAGTAGAGAAAAAGGCAGATACACGGCTCTTCCTGTTTACACTTTGACCACCCGTGATTGGTCACGGCTGATCATGTGATAAAGAGCTTCTGACAGAGGCTCTTTACTGAGATCAGTAATGCGGTGAGTCAGACTGACACACCGAATCACCGATCGCCGCAATGCGTGCCTCCCGCGGGCATGTGATCACGTGTTATCTGGCCGGATTTCATATGACGTCCGGTCGAGATAATGAAACCTCTGCCCGGCTGTCATTTATCTATAGGCCGGGCAGGAAGTGGTTAATAAATCTACAATGCTCACCTACTCTTTTTCAAAGTGTACACTTTGTGCAATCTATATACAAAAGGTTACATGGACACTTTAAGACATATATCGCAAACTCTGTTGAGCATGTGATGAATTCCTTCCTGCCCCATCATAAAAGGACGATGGTCCGTGACTTATGAGCTGCCAGGTTAGAAAGCCTCGCTTCTTGCACTGAAAGATTCCTGTTCGATGGTTGAACATAAATCGATTGCCCATTACCCTTTGTCCATTGATGTTGAGATCTTGCAACTTACTAGGGGCAATGATAGTTTTGTGGCTGCCTGCCTTTTTAACCTGTTCCCGACTGGCTCACGTACTTTTTTTTTTTTTATGAGTTTTTATTGATGTTTCAGGTAATACATGTTACAAAGGTGAAGAAGAACACTTACGTATACATTACGTAGCAGAAATATATGTGGCTTAACAAGGGTAGACTGAGCCTATTTGGCTATTGTTATGTGTGGGCGAGCTCGGCCTAGGTCGAGCTCCTCCACTTAGCTAGTCAGAGAACTGGAGGTAAGTCAGGTGTTGTCCCCCAGGCACCCCTAATGGGGACATACCTGTGTCCTAGGGGGCTCCACCCAACCGTCCCCCAGCGGCTCGTCCTACTTCCCTTAAGAGATATTGGGAGTAGGTGGAGTATAGTAAGACAAGGTATAATGAGAGGATTTTAACATTGAAAATTATCATAACCAAAAGTGCAATAAACTGAGTATGCTTGTACGTAGCCTATATGATATCCATCTGTGTTTAATCTTCCTCTGGCAGTGTCTGGTAGGCCTCGACGAGTGAGTGAGAGGTTGGGGTATGGAGTTCATCCTGCCCGAGCCAGTGCTGAGATCTGAGCCATAAGATGCGCTTGGTTTACTTTAGCTTGTTGGCTCTCGGGTCTGCGAGCCAATACTGCCATTTTTCATAGAATTTTGCTGATGTCATATGTGCTTTGGAGTAAAGGAATTCCATTAAAAGCTGATCATTTAATATTATTATCGTTTGTTGTATAGTTGGGGGGGCTTCTTCTTTCCACTTTCTGGTTATGGAAAGGCGTGCTGCGGCTAAGATGTGGGTGATAATTGAGTGGAGCTTAGGGTTCCACTCGTCCAGGCCTAGACCAAACAACGCCAGCTGTGGGGTGATGACCTTGGATTGTCCCGTTACTTCTTTGATGAGGTCTGAGATGTGGTTCCAAAAGAGTGATATATGAGGGCATTCCCATAGAATATGATACGTATGTCCTTCTTGTTTACAGTTCCTCCAGCAGTCCCTGGTGTTGGAGGGGAATATACGGGCTAGTCTCACAGGGGTATAGTGCCAGCAGTATAGGATTTTCATCAGTGTTTCCCAGTGGGAGATGTTCCTCGAGAATTTTGAGGGGGTTAACAAGGCTTTCTGCCATTTGGCAAGAGGGAATTCTTGTTTCAAAACGTTTTCCCAGTGTAGTATGGGTGAAGATTTATTTTTGTTGTTCTGAAGTGTCAGGATGTTGTAAAGGGCTGATATGCTTCTTTTGTTGTTGTTAGTGGAGCCGAGGAAGGATACAATCTCTGTTGTGGTGGGGTCTTCCACGGGGATGATGAAGGCCAGAGTGTGTCTGACCCTAAGGTAGGTATAGAAGTCTGTGTTCGGGATGTTGTATCTTTCCTTTATTTGCGTAAATGATAACAGTTTATGTTGCCAGTATAACTGGCCTATTGTTCTGATACCCAACGTGGACCATTTCTGCAGTGGTAAGTCCGGTGTGATCAGAGTGAGAGCCGAGAGAGGTAGGTGTTGCAGGGTTTGAGCGTGGAGGTTTGTTGATGTCTGTTTCACTGATTTCCAAACTGTAATTGTTGCGTTCACCGTGGGTAGGAATGAGTGAGGAGGGTGGTAGCCCAACCATACTGCTGCTAGCATTTGTTGAGGGTCGTTTGTGAAAAAGACCTTTTCAATCTCCAACCATTTCTGCTGCTCATTTGAGCTCCAAATCACTTTGGTCTGAGCCAATATGGTCGCCTTGTAATAGACTCTCAAGTCCGGGACTCCTGGACCGCAGTGTGATTTCGGTGTTCTGAGTAGAGTTGCTTTAATCCGTGATTTACGGGAGGCCCATATAAATTTGTTGACTATGGCCTGAAGTCTCGTTAGGTCCTTTTGAAGAATTGTGACAGGCAGTGTTCTGAATAAGTAAAGTATGTGAGGTATCAGGAACATTTTGGCAAGGGCAATTCTTCCTGCCCAAGATGCTGGGGTGTTTAAAAGGGTTTTTGAAATATCCTGCAGTTTTTGCTGTAGGGAAGACATGTTTATGCGCAGGATCATGTCACTAGGGGTTGCCAGTTGGATGCCTAAATATTGCAGTGAGGATTCAGGAGCCCAGGAGAATGGGGAGGAGTTTGAGATCGCTGTCCTAAGTTGTGGGGGAATTGCGATTCCTAACATGGAAGTTTTAGAGTGGTTTACTTTGTACATTGATATCTGGCCGAATTTGTTGAGAAGGTCGCATAGGGCAGGCAAGGATGTGAGAGGGTCGGTGATGCAGACTATTATGTCGTCCGCGTAGAGTCCTATTTTCTGTTTGTTTCCCATGATATCTAGACCCTGGATGTTGGGATGCTCCCTAACCGCCTGGGCTAGTGGTTCTACAATGAGGGCAAAAATCAGTGGGGATAGGGGGCAGCCTTGTCTTGTCCCGTTGGTAATAGGGAAAGGTGATGACAGGAGCCCCGATGTCAGTACCCTTGCTTTTGGGGTGGAGTATAAGCTCATTATTGCGTTCAGAAAGGGGCCTTGTATTCCAAACTTACGCAGAGCCAGGGACAGATATGACCAGTCCACCCTGTCAAACGCCTTCTCCGCGTCTAAGGAGATCAGCAGAGAAGGCGTCCGACAGTGCTCGGCCCAGGCAATGATGTCCAAAAATCTGCGAGTGGCATCTGATGCTTGCCTACGCGGTATAAAACCCACCTGGTCCGGGTGGACCAGTCTGGGGATACACTTGGCGAGGCGGGTGGCTAGTAATTTAGTATATATCTTAAGATCTACATTTAGTAGCGAGATTGGTCTGTAATTCGCTGGGTTCTGTGGGTCCTTGCCTGTTTTGTGTATAGTTATGATGGTGGATTCCAGTGTTTCGGAGGGTATCTCCCCTGTCTCCAAAAAGTAGTTCAGGGTGTCACAGAGGTGAGGGGTTAGCTGATCTAGGAAGGTTTTGTAATATTCATTCCCGTATCCATCAGGGCCTGGGGCCTTGTGGATGGGTAGTTTTTTGATTATTTGTTTAATCTCATTGTGTGTGACGGGTTCAGATAAGGCTTTCAAATTTGTGGGAGAGACCGTGGGGAGCTGTAAAGGGTCCAAAAAGTCTTTAATTTGTTGCGGTGTAGGTTTGGGTTCATCAGGGTTTTGTCTTAAGTTATATAATTTGGAGTAGAAGTCACTGAAGCAGTCCGCTATGTCTTTAGGGTTAATTAATTTTCGTCCCTGGGGGTCAATTAGAGATTCAATTTTGTTTTGTGTGGCTCGTCTTTTATACTGTTGCGCGAGGAATTTTCCCGGTCTATTCCCCTGAGAATACCAGGTGAGGCGTAGTCTTCTAATGTAGAAGTCATGACTTTTTTGGAGCAGGGAGCTTAATTCATTTCTGGTCTTGTTTAGCTTGGTTAGTGCGTCACTCTTGGGATTTATTTTATGCGTCATTTCTAGGGCTCTAATTTGCACTAGGAGTTCTTCTATGGCTTTATTCCTCTTTTTTTTCTCCTGGGCTCCTATTTTCAAAAAGAGACCTCTTAGTGTGGCTTTGTGTGCATTCCACAACAAAGCAGGGCTAGTAACCGATCCTGCATTAGTATCAAAAAATGAGCGGATTGCAGACCTGAGCTGTTCCTGGTTCTCCAAAGTGTTTAGTAAAGCTGGGTTTAGACGCCATGATTTGTGATTGGGTGTTTGAGAATTGAGAAGCAGAGAAATTGATACGGGGGCATGATCCGACCAGGTGATACTGCCTATATGTGCCTTTGTTACTTTTTGTAGGAGAACCTTGGAGGTCAGGAACAGGTCAATTCTGGAGTAGGATTTTTGCGAGGGTGAATAGAAAGAGTAATCCCTTTCAGCGCCATGTATGCACCTCCAGGGATCATGCAGATCCTCCTGCGAGATGAATGATGATAAGGCCGTGAATCTTCTCCTTTTTTTGTTGGAGGAGTCCAGGTTGGGGTCAATGACCTCGTTGAAGTCCCCACAGAGGATCAGACGGTCCCTGGAGAGGTGCTGTAATTGATGTATGACAGATCTGTAAAAACGTTTTTGTTTTGCATTTGGGGCGTACAGATTGGCAATGACCACTGGTTGGTTGTTGATGAAGGCAGACATTATGATATATCTGCCTTCTGGGTCTTGATCTAAATGGGTTAGTCTGAATGCCACTGAGGCATTAATCGCAATCATGACTCCGCTTTTTTTGCGGTCTGAGCTTGCATAGAAGCATGTAGGAAATTGCCTATTTGAGCACTTAGGAGGGTTGGATTTCGTGAAGTGCGTTTCCTGTACGCACAGGACGTCCGCTTTCAGGCGTCTGGCTTCACGCCATAGAAGTGAACGTTTGAAGGGGCTGTTTAGTCCCTTTGCATTCAGGGAGGTTATTGTGATGGACATTTTGTTCAGGTATGGAGTTGAAGTAATTCAGCTCCTGGCGCTTAAAAGGTTGCTCTGTAACTATTGCCCTTAGGGGGTGTACAATAAAAACGGGAAGGTCGTCCCTTGGTTAGGTGATCTCACAGTCGTGCGAGGGCCTTAGCAGTCGCAGGAATGTGAGGGTGGTACACTTGAGTAGATGGATTGTTATAACAGTTAAACCAATAAACAAAAGTAAGAAAAAACAGTAAATTAGGTTGTGCAACTTATTAAGTATAGCAAGATGAGTGAATTACACTTGTAAACACAGAAACTTGAACTAGTGTTGTTAACACTCACTATTCAGGTTAGTGTGCCTGGCACACTATGTTCCTTGGGGGTGTGTTGAGTATCTAGCCCAACTCTCACGCTCTTGAGATGATACCAGAGTGCTGATAAGATTTTTGTCCAGCCAGCAGGTACTCTCTCCAGTGGAAGAGGAGTGGGACTTTGTAGCCATGCATTAAGTATTTGATCTGGATGCCCAGGGGTTTTGCATTTTGGGGTCTGGACCCTTTTTTGGGGTAGGAGGCGGTTCCTGTGTGCTGAAGCCCCAATTATTGAGGAGCTTGATGCCCTCTTTCGGGGTGAGGACTGAGACCTGTTGATTGTTGTGCGTGATCAGCAGCTTCATGGGGTATCCCCATTTATAGGGGATTTTCTGTGCCATAAGTGTCGCTGTGACTTGGGAGAAAGTCTTGCGAGTCTGCGAGGTGGCAGGTGATATGTCGTTAAATAGCAAAATCTTGCTGAAGGGCTCAGGCAATGTACGTATGGTTCTTGCTGCCTTCATGATGTCATCTTTGACATGAAAATAGTGCAGTCTCGCTAGAATGTCTCTAGGTACTGACGCGGGTAAGTGCTGTGGCTTATGTATCCTATGTGCCCGATCAATGAGGAGATCCTTAGTGGTAAGTGTGGGTATAAGCTTCCTGAAAAGTTGGTGTAAGTAGGGAACAATTTCAGATGAGGCCAAGGATTCAGAGACCCCCCTGATTTTTATATTTTGCCTGCGCGACCGGTCCTCTAGGTCAGCGACCTTCAGGCGTAACATTTGTATTGTGGCTGCTACCATCTGTAAGTTCTGCTGGTTCGTCGGTGTTATGTTTACAATGCGGACTTCCAGCGACTGGATCTCCTGGCCAGCGCGTCCGTTTTATATTTTTAGTCCCCCCAGAGACTTAGGAACCGGAGTAGACTTTAACAAGGGATGAATGTGGTTGAAAAGTCCTTCGAATATGGGTGTGAATGGTGATTCCTAGAGGAGTAACTAGCCCGTGTATCCTATGTATTCGGTGTCGTGAATGGGCGCAGTCATGGATCTCTGTAAGATCGCTCTGACGTGATAAAAGTACAGTTTCTACTGTAGTACTTCCGTCGTTCTTGGTATGCATGTAACGGACTCGGGAAGTCGTTCTAAAACGATAAATTGCTGTATAGTGGACGGTGG
>BLSH010159879.1:3230-22052 GCA_018402905.1 Glandirana rugosa
CCTTTAGAAGGTTACCCCTGTGGCATGGTCACTGGTGCCATATTCCCAGTGGTATGTGTAATGTTAGACTGGTGTGTTAGAGACTTGTTAGATGAACTCTAAATAATTTTTGAAACGTTATACTCCTTAGTTAAACATAGGTTAGTCCTTCCGGGAACATGATGTCTCAACAACCATCTAGATTTCCTCTAACATGCTATTCTAACATTGTACACACCACCTGAATTCCCACATAAAGCGGGATTAATCCTCTCTAAAGGAGTGAAGGACAACATAGAGACCTTTTTTTGCTGTCTGTGTCCCATTTGATTGATTTCTTTTTATTTCCTGTCCCAGAGATACAACAGGAAGTGAGGAAATCTCTCCTAATTAGGGCGAAATACACCCTTAAGTCCACCACACATGTTACAATCTTATCGTACAATCTCCTTTAGATCTACCAACAACTCTGTAGTACAAGGGCCTTCCTGATTGGATACAAATTGATTCCTCATATTGCAAAGTTTTTAATAAATCTCAAGTAGATTGTTCAGAGATTGTGTGGTCAGATTGTAATGTGTATGGTGACCCTTATACCGTGGTCACTGGTACGGTGTCCCCATTGGAAGATTTCCATCCTTAAATGAAATGTTGGATTTCTCATCACTTTCTCTCCCAGTGACAACGGTCACCAGAATATAGAGGTTGGATCTCTCCAGAGGGGACACAGACAGCAATAAAAACCTGACAGAGGTTCTAATCCTCCCTACTCCATTCATAACAACAGAAAAGTCTCCAGATCTTCTCCAACATCAACCAATAAAATCAACAGTGACACCCCGACACCCTCATATCATAGAATTCTGAGCTCTCTGTACCCAGAATAAGTCTCCCCTCTCCAGTGTTTCCTACGACTCTCCTAAATTCCCACAACCCAGAATGGGGAAGAATGTCGCTGCGTTCCCAGTGACTTGTATGGAAGTGGGCGGGGTTTTCTATGGGTGGAGGGTGTGGCTACACTGTGACTAATAGAAAGAGATAAGAAAATTCTCTGCATTGTAATTTATCTGTCAGGTGTGCCGAGAGGAAAAACATTTCTGAAAACAGTAAAATCCGAACTTGAGAATAAGAAAGTATTGTCTATATACATTCATCGTGAGCATTCTGGAAGCTCGGTGAGCTTTGTGTATTTCTCCCAGATCTGTGCAGTCATCCAGTGTGAGACTTCCTGTAATAAAGACCGCTCACTGCTGCTCTCTCTCCTTGTGCAGGGGGACTGGTCTTGTCCCCGCCCCCTCCTATAGTCTTCTGTAGGCAGCCTGTAGTGGGTGGGTCCTTCTGGGCCCCTCCCACAGCACATCCTATGGCACAGTGATAATGTCACTGCTACTTTTATAGAATATCGGAGTTTGCAAAAGCATTTGAAGCAAACAATATGGATTTATATACACGGTGGATAATGAGGAATACATATTGTTTTTTGTTCCTGAGCTTTGCTTTAAGGACCTCTCTTTTACCTGTGACATGCAAGCAGCTCACAAGTATGTAGTCATAAGCAGTACTGATTTTATATACACACACACTTACCAAAAGTATTGGGACACCTGCCTTTGCACACACATGAACTTTATGGGCATCCCAGTCATAGTCCATAGGGTTCAATATTGAGTTGGCTCACCCTTTGCAGCTATAACAGCTTCAACTGTTCTGGGAAGGCTGTCCACAGGGTTTAGGAGTGTCTAAGGGAATGTTTGACCATTCTTCCAGAAGCGTATTTGTGAGGTCAGGCACTGATGTTGGATGAGAAGGCCTGGCTCGCAGTCTCCACTCTAAATCATCCCAAAGGTGTTCTATCAGGTTGAGGTCAGGACTCTGTGCAGGCCAGACACGTTCCTACACCCCAAGCTCACTCATCCATGTCTTTATGGACCTTGCTTTGTGCACTGGTGTGCAGTTATGTTGGAAAAGGGAGGAGTCATCCCCAAACTGTTCTCACAAAGTTGGGAGTATGAAATTATCCAAAATGTTTTGGTATGCTGACGCCTTAAGAGTTCCTTTCACTGAAACTAATGGGCCAAGCGCAACCCCTGAAAATCACCCCCACACCATAATCCCTCCATGATTCGGACCAGTGTACAAAGCAAGGTCCATAAAGACATGGATGAGCGAGTTTGGGGTGCAGGAACTTGTCTGGCCTGCACAGAGTCCTGACCTCAACCCGATAGAACACCTTTGGGATGAATTAGAGCGGAGACTGTGAGCCAGGCCTTCTCATCCAACATCAGTGCCTGACCTCACAAATGTGCTTCTGGAAGAATGGTCAAACATTCCCATAGACCAGTGGTTCTCAACTCCGGTCCTCGGGACCCACTAACAGGCCAGGTTTTCAGGATAACTGAAATGCATCACAGGTGATATCATTTGCTGCTCAGTGATTGCAGTATTCTAGTCTGCATCTCCCAAAGGCAATACTTAAAATCTGGCCTGTTAATGGGTCCAGAGGACCGGAGTTGAGAACCACTGGCATAGACACTCCTAAACCTTGTGGACAGCATTCCCAGAAGAGTTGAAGCCGTTATAGCTGCAAAGGGAACTTGCCAAAGTTAATCCGGAAGCAGAAGGTTCATTCTGTGAAAATTGAGACTTTGACATGATAATCAAAAAAAAAAAACGTATGAATTTAGTCCATGAAGGCGCCATCAGATGGTCAGACAAGCAATTTTTATACTTTGTCTGAAAGTTTGAATTAAATTCTACAGGTGTAAGACCAGCTTTACTTAGGAAGTTTAACCAATGATTTCTGGCATATTCATTTTGTAATGGCCAGTGCTGCTGCAAGCATTTTTGACACCTAGGCCTAGGTGAATCCTCATTTTGACTCCACACCCTTTACCCTGCCCATGTATACCGTGGAGGTGGCAGGGATGGGAGAATTTTGCGGCGCCTCTCCACTTATTGCTTCAGCCGTGGTCCGCACCTGCACCTCTGGACCCAGCCTGTGGCGGCACCGACTCGCTTCCTCATGCCAGTGGTGGTCCGCTGGCCCCAGGCCAGCACCTGCACCTTTGGACCCGGAAGGCAAACAGCGCTGGCACACTTACTTAACACGCCAGTGGCCAGCCCCCCAAACTGATGCGTGCTCTAGGCCAGCACCTACCTTGCCTATAGATAGCACTGCCTTGGTAATGCCTGTTGTAAAGGTGGCATGTAAGAGTTTGTTGGGGTATCAGCGAGGCCTGCTGTCCTGACTGGCTTGGACCGACCCAGAATATCTTTTAAGGATCCAGTGAGAATAATCTTAGTGTGAAGAGTAACACACAGACAGACAGGTTGTACGCCAAAATTATTCTGAAGTTTATTACGGCGCGTTATCACTTATACACAGATATAAGGGGCGTTGCAAGGCTTGATGATATTCTAGAATAATGTAAAACTATAGGCAAGAAGATATATGACGTAACTGGACTCCTCCCAAGCAGGGAGGGGGTATGTTTATACGTCACCTAGGAGAAGTCAGCCCACAAACTAAGTTTCACTTCTCAAGAAATAGAAAGTAAATGTTCTGCACGTGATAAAACATGAAATGTGAAATGGAGGGAGATGGAAGGAGGCATTTTAAAATGGAGTCCAGAGCAAGATGGCGTTCCAGTATTTTCTCTGCCTCCCCCCCCCCAATAGGGGGTGTGCCCTTTTTCTACATACTTTGTCCTGAAAGTTGTCCCTTTCTTATTCGGAAAGTTTGGCGATATGATAAGAGGAAGGCTACATTCATACTGGTGATTAAGGCCGGTGTGAACTGCAAAAGGGATGAATCTTCTGATTCCTGCTGTAGCCATTCGCAGCTCTCCACACAGCCAGCAATTACCTCAGGTGATCTTTGCTAAACACACAAACGTGTCCATCAGTGATCACCGCTGGTAACCGCTGACTGTGTGGAATAGCTGCGGCCTGGTCATTAAGGCTCGGTTCACACAGGAGCGATCCGACTTCAGAGCGACTTTGCTAGGCGATTTCAGCGTGACTTTCAGGGTGACTTACAACACGACTTATGCCAGGCGACTTTGCCTGTGGCCAATCAGAGAAGGGAGGGGCTGCCCCAAAATAAATTCTATTCTTTTCACTGACAAAGTCGCTTGCATTAAGATGGGGGATGCGACTTGGAGGTGACTTCCATTGAATTCTATGGGCACAAGTCGGATAGAAGTCGCCTCCAAGTAGTACAGGAATCTCTTCTCAAGTCGCCTTGAAGTCGGAGCGACTTCAGTAGCGTACATAAAGATGGCTCTCATTCACTTCAATGGGATTTCTTATGTCAAGCGACCTAAGCAACTTGAGGCGACTCAAGTCAGATCCCAAGTCGCCCCTGTGTGAACCGGGCCTAAGTTGAACGGAGTCGGTGGCCGCACCTAACTGCTCACAGCTGCAGGAGAAATCAGAAGATTCCTGCAGCTGCAGTTTTCACCGTCCTAAATCACTGGTGTGAATGTAGCCGTAGCAGAAGGTGATAGGAACATGTATCATTCTGAATGCTGCCAGGATCTCTTTCAAATAATGTTGGTTAAGCCCTCGCTCACATTGAATGCGGCTTTGAAATTGCACGATTTCAAAGCCGCATGTCAGTGTGACTTCAGATGGGACTTGGAAGACATCCGTGTTTCTTCATGCAAGTCACTCCCAAAATCACCAAAAGTAGTGTAAAATGTGATTTATGATGCGAATTGACCTGTCAAACTGCATGACAAGTCGATCCAATGTGAACAAGGGCTTACTTACGTTGTTATTATAGAGCTTTTTTTTATTGTCCCAGATGCCAATATGCCCAAGATGATTTCACCTACTTTATTATTTATACTGATGACAACATTTAAGAAAAAAATGAATTATGTTGTAAATTATTGTTTTATAGAAAACACCGGAGATACCAGCTTTACCCAGGCTCCACCAAACAAGTAAAAAGCAGCATGGAGGGGTTCGGTGAAGGTGGTGGTGAAGGTGTGGAGGTGTCTGATGGGGTCACTCAGCTGGTAGAAGGACAGGCGGCCACCTTCATAATCCAAATATATTCCCAATCTTTGCATAGGAGACTCCGGGTAAAACAGTTTTTTCAGAGAGTCATGTATATATCCATATTGATTTTCAGTTTTGCAGAAACTCCAGGACTTGTTGTTATACCCAATAGCAGACTCCTTTCCATCTCTCTTTATACTGGGATAGCAAACACCCACATCCCAATCCCCACAGTCACCAACCTCTACTTCCCAGTAATGTCTCCCATGGGAAAAACTCTCCATACTCATCACCTGACTGTAGTTTGTAAATCTCTGTGGTAATTCTGGTTTAACCATTCTTGTTTCAGAGCGGGATGCGGTTCTCAGATCATCAGATAAAGCCACAAAGTAACTGGCAGTTTTTTCATCCAGTAGCAGATCAGTTCCATCCCGCGTATAAAGGTTGTTTTTCAATTGCATATTAGTGATCAGATCAGTTAAAGATTTGTGTAACACAAGAGAGATCATAAAATCATCCAGATTCCGAACAGAAGATTCCTCCACATTCTGGTCGCCTGTGTCTGATTCCTGATCTTGTAGGACAGTTATTGGGTCGGTCATGTTACACAACTTCTCAATGTGACCAATTTTCCTGGACAGCTCATCCTTCTGTATCTCCAACTGTTTGATGAGATCATTGATTGACAAGGAGACCTCCTCTACCTGCCTGGAGACCTCACTCAGGACCCTCTGTTCCTGGACCTCCAGCTGTCTCCTGAGATCCTCAAACAGGGCAGTGACTTTCTTCTTCTCATCATCTGCTTTTTCTTCTGCTTTTCTCTTCTGCTCCTGTAGATTCTGAACTTTCTTCTCAGTTGTCTCTTTTGTCATAGTTAATTTATCTCGAATATTTCTTAGCGTCTCCTTCTTCTTCTCCAAAGCCTCTTCTAGAAGTTCTACTTCATGTCCTTTATGTTTCCCCACCAGACAGCAGGACACACATAGACAGACGGCGTCCTCGGAGCAGTAAAACTTCAGAAGGTCCTTGTGAATGGAGCATTTCTTACTACTGAAGGACAAGGTGGGTTCCACCAACGCATGGTCCATTGTCTTGTTGTGGGCTGTCAGGTGTTTATCACACATAGAATTCTCACACTGTAGACAAGATTTAACAGCTGCCACCGGAGAATCCACACAATAAGTACAGAGGATCTCACTTTTCTCCTCCTTTTGTTGTGTAGATCTGAAGTTGTCCACAATGTTACACAGCTTCCTGTTCTTCTCCAGGGTAGGACGCTCTCCATACTCCTCTCTGCACTCCGGACAGGAATAAACTCCACACCCCTCCTGTGTATCCAGAGCAGTCACAATACAATCCCGGCAGAAGTTGTGTCCACATCTCAGTGACACCGGCTCTGTATAAAGGTTCAGGCAGATGGAGCAGCTCAGCTCCTCTCCTAGAGCAGCAGACGCCATGCTGGGAACAAGGAGGAAGAAACGAAACTAAAAATCTGTTTGTATAATGAGGGTGGAGGCTTCACAAGTTAACCCTACAGAGCACAGGAAGAACTCAAAGCAAATGATTTGTGCTTATTGTCTGTCAAAGAAATAAATGTGTAAAATAAGCCACTTATCTATGACTCATTCCTAGCATTTGATGGGAGGAAAAATATAGTTGTAGATTTTTTCATGCTGTGATACGAAATATAAACCAAGACGTGTTCTCTGTGTGTTCTGGACACAAACTAGATCGAATATTATGTGTTTTATAGTGTATTCCTCCCTATCCAAGGCGTTTGGCTCAATTCACAAAGCTTTAACCACTTACGGCCCGCCCGCCACCATTATACGGTGGTACTTTGCCATGGAATACCATTGTTAAGGTAGCAGATAGCTACCCTAACCCCGGTATTGTTTTTTACAGCAGGCGGTCCACTTTCTGATAAAAGTGGTCTGTGCAGCGGATTCGCCACAAGATCACTTTTATTGGGGGCAGGAAAGGCCCCCCTCCTGTGGCTTTCCGATCATCTCCGCTGCCGCCGGTAGCGGCAGAGACAATCAGGTCCTCTCCCCTCGAAGCCTGGATGCTGACTGAGGGGAAGATGGCCCCCGCTTGGGTCCATAGCATTGAAGGACGGAAGCGACATCAAACGTCACTTCCGATCAACGCACTTAAAAGGGGAATTTTTTCTATTTTTCTTTTTTTCAAATGACATTTATTCATTTTATATTACCGTATATACTCGAGTATAAGCCGAGTTTTTCAGCACATTTTTTGTGCTGAAAAAGACCCCCCTCGGCTTATACTCGAGTCAGTGTCTGTGGGTGATGAGTAGATTCACATTAAACAGAGCCGGGCAGCTTCTAAGAGCCGTTCTGTGCTTTGGAACTGTGACCAATCACATTGGAATGCAGAGAATGCTGTCAGAGAGGTGTCAGATTCTCAGCTTGATGTTGGGAGGTGGGCTGGACAAGCTGATGTTAGCTGTTCAGTCCCGCCCACCTCCTGATCTCAGTGAAGAGCTGCAGCTCTCTCTGACAGCATTCTCTACATTCCAATGTGATTAGTCACAGTTACAAGCACAGAACGGCTCTTAGAAGCAGCACAGCTCTGTTTAATGTGAATCTACCTTACTCATCCCTTATGTGTTCTGGCTACAGTCTGTGTCCTGGCTAAAATTCCTGTGTCCTGGCTACAATACCTGTGTTCTGGCTACAGTCTCTGTGTCCTGGATAAAATCCATGTGTCCTGGCTACAATACCTGTGTTCTGGCTATAGTCTGTGTCCTGGCTAAAATCCATGTGTCCTGGCTGCAATACCTGTGTTCTGGCTACAGTCTCTGTGTCCTGGATAAAATCCATGTGTCCTGGCAACAGTACCTGTGTTCTGGCTACAGCCTCTGTGTCCTGGATAAAATCCATGTGTCCTGGCTACAATACCTGTGTTCTGGCTACAGTCTCTGTGTCCTGGATAAAATCCATGTGTCCTGGCACCAGTACCTGTGTTCTGGCTACAGTCTCTGTGTCCTGGATAAAATCCATGTGTCCTGGCAACAGTACCTGTGTTCTGCCTACAGTCTCTGTGTCCTGGATAAAATCCATGTGTCCTGGCTACAATACCTGTGTTCTGGCTACAGTCTGTGTTCTGGCTACAGTCTGTGTCCTGGCTAAAATCCCTGTGTCCTGGCTACAATACCTGTGTTCTGGCTACAGTTTGTGTCCTGGCTAAAATCCATGTGTCCTGGCTACAATACCTGTGTTCTGGCTACAGTCTCTGTGTCCTGGATAAAATCCATGTGTCCTGGCTACAATACCTGTGTTCTGGCTATAGTCTCTGTGTCCTGCCTACAATCCCTGTGTTCTGGCTCCCTGTCCCTGTGTTCTGGCTCCCTGTCCCTGTGTTCTGGCTGCTGCATTTCCCACCCTAGGCTTATACTCGGGTCAATAACTTTTCCCAGTTTTTTGTGGTAAAATTAGGTGCCTCGGCTTATATTCGAGACGGCTTATACTCGAGTATATACGGTATATTTTAGTGTAAATATGAGATCTGAGGTCTTTTTGACCCCAGATCTCACATTTAAGAGGTCCTGTCATGCTTTTTTTTCTATAACAATAGGAATAAAAGTGATCCAATTTTTTTTTTTAAAGGACAGCGTAAAAAGTAAAAATAAATAAGAAAAAAAAACGCATTTGTATACAAACGGTGTTCAAATCACACATGTGAGGTATCACTGCGATCGTTAGAGCGAGAGAAATAATTCTAGCACTAGACCTCTGTAGCTCAAAACTGGTAACCTGTAGAAATGTTTAAACATCGTCAATGGAGATTTTTAAAGTGGATGTAAACCCACCACTCACCAAATATAAACTAATGGCACAGTATTAATGTATATACACATGCAAGCCTCCTGCATGTATCCCTACCTTGCAAATGTCCTTTGCTTAAGCACTAGCAGCTCAGTAAAACTCTGAAATCAGTGCGTGTCTGTGATTGCTGGAGCTCAGTGGGTGGAGTTGTGATGTCACAAGACTTCCCACCCACCTCTATACTGAGAGCTGGAGGAGATGGGAGGGTGAGTGTTAGGCTCTCAATGCTTCTGCAGGAGATAAGAAAATTACCTGTCACTCACACAGCACAACTCCTATTCTCCGTTAGGCTGGGTTCACACTATCGGACATTTAAATGGTCAGACTTTGATCCTACTTTGCTGTGCGTTTTATGGTCCTTCATCGGGTCAAAGTTGCAGAGGCGGCTCTCTAATTAGGCAAATTAGGCGGTTGCCTAAGGCCTCACACTCGCAGGGGCCTTGCAACTGCCTAATTTGACGCTGACACCAGCACCGAGATAGATAGTACTGACACCAGCACTTTAAAGCTCTTAATATATGCAATTTATAAAGTTAATTTTTTTATCGCTTGAATTATTTTTCCCATTATGGGCGTGAGTGGGGCCTCGTGTCTAGGTTTTGCCTAAGGCCTCACAAAGCCTAGAGCCGCCTCTGCAAAGTCGGTCTGATTTTTGGTGAACAAGGATCCGACTTTGATCCCCACAATACCAGGCACCTTGTGCTCTAGGGACATTGAAGGGGAAACCCAGCCAAATTCAAATAAAAAATCTGCATGGGGTCACCCTCCAAGAGCATACCAGGCCCTTCGGTTTTGTATGGATTTTGAGGGGGAACCCCCATGCCCAAAAAACAGCATAGGGTGCCCCCCAAAATCCATACCAGACCATTATCCGAACACGCAGCCTGGCAGGCCAGGAATGGGGGTAGGGACGAGCGAGCGCCCACCCCCTCCTGGACCATTCCAGGCCACATGCCCTCAACATGGGGAGTATGGGTGCTTTGGGGCAGGGGGGCTCTGCGCCCCCCACCCCAAAGCACCTTGTCCCCATGTTGATGAGGACAAGGGCCTCTTCCCGACAACCCTTGGTTGTCCGGGTCTGCGGGTGGGGGGCTTATCGGAATCCGGAAGCCCACTTTAACAAGGGGACCCCCAGCTTCCGGCCCCCCACCCTGTGTGAATGAGTATACGGTACATTGTACTCCTACCAATTTACCTGAAAAAAAAGGGTATTCTCCGCTGTCCTCTTCCTGGGGCAGGACAGTGACGTCATATGGGGGCAGGGCCTCCAGGTGATGTCAGCGGGTGGCCCCGCCCCATGTCAATATAAGTCACAGCACACAGCGGAGACTGCATTTGAGCAGGAGATCGCGTTGTGTCAACATGGGAAGAAGAAGAAAGGGAGAACAGAGGGAAGAGGACAGCGGAGAAGACCGGCAAAAGAGCAGAAGAAAGAAGACGCCGGAGCTGATTTAATAAAATCTTTTAAAAAAAAACCTTCCGGCCCCCCACCCTGTGTGAATGAGTATACGGTACATTGTACTCCTACCAATTTACCTGAAAAAAAAAGGGTATTCTCCGCTGTCCTCTTCCTGAGGCAGGACAGTGACGTCATATGGGGGCAGGGCCTCCAGGTGATGTCAGCGGGTGGCCCCGCCCCATGTCAATATAAGTCACAGCACACAGCGGAGACTGCATTTGAGCAGGAGATCGCGTTGTGTCAACATGGGAAGAAGAAGAAAGGGAGAACAGAGGGAAGAGGACAGCGGAGAAGACCGGCAAAAGAGCAGAAGAAAGAAGACGCCGGAGCTGATTTAATAAAATCTTTTAAAAAAAAACCTTCCGGCCCCCCACCCTGTGTGAATGAGTATACGGTACATTGTACTCCTACCAATTTACCTGAAAAAAAAAGGGTATTCTCCGCTGTCCTCTTCCTGAGGCAGGACAGTGACGTCATATGGGGGCAGGGCCTCCAGGTGATGTCAGCGGGTGGCCCCGCCCCATGTCAATATAAGTCACAGCACACAGCGGAGACTGCATTTGAGCAGGAGATCGCGTTGTGTCAACATGGGAAGAAGAAGAAAGGGAGAACAGAGGGAAGAGGACAGCGGAGAAGACCGGCAAAAGAGCAGAAGAAAGAAGACGCCGGAGCTGATTTAATAAAATCTTTTAAAAACCTGTGTAGTGTGGTTTTTTTTACACTTTTTTTTCAGGTGAATGGGTAGGGGTACAATGTACCCCATACTCATTCACACAGGGTGGGGGGGGCGGGATCTGGAAGCCCCCTTGTTAAAGGGGGCTTCCAGATTCCGATAAGCCCCCGCACACAGACCCCGACAACCACCGGCAAGGGTTGTCGGGAGGAGGCCCTTGTCCTCCTTAACATGGGGACAAGGTGCTTTGGGGTGGGGGGGGGGGCGCAGAGCCCCCCTACACCATAAGCACCCATACTTTCTATGTTAAGGGCATGCGGCCTGGTATGGTCCAGGAGAGGGGGCTCTCGCTCGTCCCCACCCCCTTTCCTGGCCTACCAGGCTGTGTGCTCGGATAAGGGCCTGTTATGGATTTTGGGGGGCACCCTACGCTTTTTTTTAGTGTGGGAGGTTCCCCTTACAATCCATACCAGACAAAAGGGCCTGGTATGCTCTTGGAGGGGGACCCCATGCTGTTTTTTTTTTTAATTTGGTGTGGAGTTCCCCTTCAAGATCCTCAGAGCACAAGTGGCATGCCAAATTCGGATCAGATAAGACAATGATCGGACTTTGATGCGACTTCAGTGCTTTTCAATGGGCTGAAGTAGGATTAAAGTCAGACAAAAGTAGTACAGGAACCTTTTTCAAAGTTGGTCCGACTTTAAAAAACACAAGTCAGACCAGTTAAGACGGCTCTTATAGGAAGTCCTTGTTTTTGTGACATAATGCGACTTGTGCTCCTAATGTCGGTCCGAGAATCGGACTAGTGTGAACCCAGCCTTAGTCGGTCTTTCTCTTGCTGAAAAAAGATAAGGGGATGACTCAGAGTTGGATTAACTCTTAGGAAGACTGGGCACAGATGACATTATATCCTCACCTCCTCCTAGAAGTGTCAGTAAAAATGTATTTTCTCAGGTTTACATCTGCTTTAAGTGCCAAAGTTTGTCGCCATTCCACGATCGGGCACAATTTTGAAGCATGACATGTTGGGGATCAATTTTCTCGGCATAACATTATCTTTCACAATATAGAAAAAAATTGGGCTAACTTTACTGCTGTCTTATTGTTTAAAAAAAAAAAAGGCGCTTGTAAGGTCACTGTGCAAATACGGTGTGACAAAGTATTGCCATTTTATTCTCTAGGGTGTTAGAAAAAAAAACTATATATAATGTTTAGGGGTTTTAAGTGATTTTCTTGATGAACTTGTAAATACTGAATCTCAAAAAGAGGCCCGGTCCTTAAAGCAGAGTTCCACCCAAAAGTGGAACTTCCGCTGACAGGTATCGTGTCCCCACATCCGGGAGCTCGGTCTGCGGCGAATTACGTCAACAGCCCAGCTCCCTCCTCCTTCCCTCACTGCCGAGCCAGTGAGAAAGCGCAGCGGTGCCTCGTGCATGAGGAGTAGGGACCTGGCTGTGAAGCCGAAAGGCTCCACTGCCGGGTTCCCTTACCCACAATGGACGAAGTTCGGCAGCGGTGCCGACATCGCTGAACTCCAGGACAGATACAGTGGGGCAAAAAAGTATTTAGTCAGCCACCAATTGTGCAAGTTCTCCCACTTAAAAAGATGAGAGAGGCCTGTAGTTTTCATCATAGGGACACTTCAACTATGAGAGACAGAATGAGAAAAAAAATCCAGAAAATCACATTGTCTGACTCCACAAGGTCTCCACAAGGTTTTTACACACTGTTGCTGATAGTTTGGCCCATTCCTCCATGCAGATCTCCTCTAGAGCAGTGATGTTTTGGGGCTGTCGCTGGGCAACACGGATTTTCAACTCCCTCCAAAGATTTTCTATGGGGTTGAGATCTGGAGACTGGCTAGGCCACTCCAGGACCTTGAAATGCTTCTTACGAAACCACTCCTTCGTTGCCCGGGCGGTGTGTTTGGGATCATTGTCATGCTGAAAGACCCAGCCATGTTTCATCTTCAATGCCCTTGCTGATGGAAGGAGGTTTTTACTCAAAATCTTATGATACATGGCCCCATTCATTCTTTCCTTTACACCGATCAGTCGTCATGGTCCCTTTGCAGAAAAACAGCAAGTCATTAAAAACAGTGATTGAAAAAATTATATATGTATACATATGTAGCGCTTACCCCCGTAGGACCGGCTGAGTTTGAGGATATAATTTACTACTCTGACAGTACAACCCTTGCACGCTCGTATCTCCAGTTGTCTAGGGGTGTATTGAAAGAAGTTCAACACCAATCACTTTTCTGATGCTTAAACAGGATAACTTTTATTCTTCACACAAGAACAAGGAGAGAGGGGTAGGGAGCTCAGGACACCCTTTCAGCGACAATTAAAAATATGAATAGGCAGGCAGACTCTCAGGCAAAAATACAGTGAGACAGCATAACAGGCCGCAGCCTCTTCTGAACACTCTGACACGTGGCTGTCTCACTTAGCAACCCCAAAAATGAACGTTACACTTGCGGATCTGTAGAACTCCCTCTTAGTTCTCTAAACTTCAGTGGATCCCAATTTAGCAACAACAGAATGTACTCACAAACATGTAGAACTCTCTCACAGTTCTCTGGGCATGTAGAACTCTCTCACATTTCTCTGGGTTTAAGTGGATCCTGACATAGAAATGAACAGAGTACACCACGGGTCCATGGAACTCTCTCAGTCCCCTTACTGAAGCAGATCCTGGGCAGGCGCACCACAACACTTTACATCTTCCGGACAGGCATGGGTCTCCTGGCATCCGAGACTCCTGGATAGGCCTAAGGACTCAGGCCTAGCAGCCATGAGGCTTCTGTAATGCGGGCCCCTCCCAGCGAACTGGGAGAGCGACTGGGGCCTACCCCAGCGGAGCTGGGCTGGATGCTCCTTTCCCCAGAGGAGCTGGGCTGGACTCTGACCGACTGGGCCCCGATCACATGAATTCCTCCCCATATATGGTCTCCTCCCACCTACCCACAATGCACTTGCACCGAGTGGATTGGCTAGGAAAAGAATGAGATCATTTCAGAATGTTCTGGAATATTATGACTTATCTCACCCATGTCTTAGGCAGCAGTGCCACCTACTGACATAGTGGAGAAGTACACTGAAAGGAGGAAATCAGTAATCAGGAACTATAAATCACAGCAAGACCAATACTGTCTTGCAAATATATTTTGCCTAACAGCCTAACAAATTTAGCACCCCGCTACACATATATAAATTGCTAATCAGCCAATCACATGACAGCAACTGAATGCATTTAGGCATCTAGACGTGGTGAAGAGGACTTGCTGGAGTTCAAACCGAGCATCAGAATGGGGTAGAAAAGGGATTTAAGTAACTTTTAACGTGGCATGGTTGTTGGTGCCAGACAAGCTGGTCTGAGTATTTAAAAAACTGGTCTACTGGAATTTTCACATACAACTATCTCTCGGTTTTACAGAGAATGGTCGGATAAAGAGAAAATATCCAGTGAGCAGCAGTTGTGTGGACGAAAATGCCTTGTCAGTATCAGAGGTCAGAGGAGAATGGGCAGATGGTTCAAGATGATAGAGAGTTAACAGTAACTCAATTGACCACTTGTTGTAACAAAGATATGCAAAATACCATCTCTGAATGCAAAACACATTGAACCTTGAAGCAGATTGGCTACAGCAGCAGAAGACCACACCGGGTACCCCTCCTGTCAGCTAAGAACAGGAAACTGAGGCTACAATTTGCACAGGATCACCAAAATTGGACAATAGCAATGGTGAGGCCTGCTCTACTGCTAGCAGGACCTCCAAAGCACCCATTACAGGCAAGGGCCATGGGCTCCCAGTTGTGAAGCCACGGGCCCTCAAGGTGTAGCAAAGTACCTTGGTGCTAGCTGGGTATAGATAGACCACTACTCCTAGCCCATCCTCTTCCAGGCCACTCTGGCCTACCTTGCTGTCCAGTGACACTCCTTCCCCTGACTGGCTCCTCCAACCTCCACAGACTGTCCACTATCTTCTCCCAGCCTGCTGCAGCCTTCTTGTCCCAGGGTCTGTCACTCACCAACACTGGTGGATCCTTTAAAGAGTCTTTAGTGTAGCTTCTCTGCTGCTCTCCCGCTCCCTTGTGCTACTCCAGGAACCGACTCCACTCCTGGCTGCACCCGAGCCTCAAGGTCACCCCCCCCAGACTGGGGGCTCCCGGATGAGGCCTCTCCACAGCACCTGCTACATCTCCACCCTTCCACCCGACACTCTTCTCCCCCCTGCTGGGCCGATCCCAGTATTTAAGGAGGCCTGCCCCCTGCCAACCCAGGTTGGGGATTGGTCAGGGCTCCTTAACATACTTCAGAAAGTGACACCCCCTCTCCCATCCACTTTTTCCAGAGCCGTCTGGAAGAAAAGGGGAGGAGTATCCTAGGGGTGTTCCTTCCAGCAATCTCCAGCTCTCTCTGGATCTCTCAACCTGCCCAGATCAAAACACTCGGGCCTGCACTTTTAGTCTGGCTTGACTAAATTTTGCCTTTTCTAACAAAAATCCCACTACAAAAAGCACATCTATCACTATGGGGGCGTTACATATATATATATATATATATATATATATATATACAGTATCTCACAAAAGTGAGTACACCCCTACATTTTTTGTAAATATTTTATTTTATCTTTTCATGTGACAACACTGGAGTGTACAGCTTGTATGTAGACATGTGCGCCCTCAAGAGTGGCTGATAGTTGTGGTCCACCTGCCCGCAGCCCTCAATCACACGTATTCCACACACCCAGAGTCACTGAACAGGACGGTACTTTGTTTTGTTGTTTTATTTAGGGGTTGAACTTGGATAGGGATTAGGGATGACCGTTGGATGCCCAGTAATTGAACATAGGACCTTCTATATACACCTCCAGTAAATACACTTCTCCTCCAGCACTCACTTGCTGACTGTTACACTGTTCTCTCCCTGGTCCGAAAGGAAATTTATCAGACCTCCATGACACTTCTTCACAATAGCTAGCACATGGTGAGGCCTGCTGCAGCCGCTAGCAAGGCCTCAGGACCACCTGTTGTGGGTAAGAGTCACAGATTTCCATCCGGGAAACCATGGACCCTCTCTGGTGTAGCTAAGTACGTTGGTGCTAGCTGGGCCTTAGATGAACTACAACTCCCAGCCCATCCATCTTCCAGACCCATCCGGGTTGTCCTGCGGTCAAATGACTCTCCTTCCACTTGGTTGACTCCTCCCGGTCTCTACAGACTGCATGCTCTCTTCCCAGACTGTCTCAGCCTTCTCACCCAACTCAGGGGATGCCACTCACCGACTATATGGTGGATTCTTTAAAGAGTCTCTTTCCATGTAGAACTCAGCTGCTCTCCTGCATCCTTGTGCCCCCCCAGGAGCCTACTCACGCTCCCAGCTGCACCCAAGCCCCAGACCTCACACACTGTGGGCTCCCCTCCCGGGCGAGGCCTGTTCCACAGCTCCAGCTACATCATCTTTTCCACCCGAACTCTCTCCTGACACCTGCTGTCAGATCGCTGTATTTAAAGGAGGCCTGCCCCCTGCCAATCCAGCCTGTGGATTGGTCAGGGCCCCTTGTCATTCATCAGGAAGTGATACCTCCTCATCCATCCCCTTCTAGAGTTCTCCCAGCTCAAGGGGAGGAATCTCCGGGGGGCATCCCTTCCCTCCATCTCCAACCCCTCCCCCGAGCCACTCCCAGCGCAGATCAAAACATTCAGGCCTGCACCTACAGTCAGGGCTGACTAGATTTTTCCTCCCCTACCAAAAATCTACAAAAGTAAAGCACCTACTCTATGGGGGCGCTACATGTATAACAGTGTAAATTTGCTGTTGCCTCAAAATAACTCAACACACAGCCATTAATGTCTAAACCACTGGCAACAAAAGTGAGTACACCCCTAAGTGAAAATATCCAAATTGGGCCCAAAGTGTCAATATTTTGTGCGGCCACAATTATTTTCCAGCACTGCCTTAACCCTCTAGGGTATGGAGTTCACCAGAGCTTCACAGGTTGCCACTGGAGTCCTCTTCCATGCCTCCATGGCAACATCACAAAGCTGGTGGATGTTAGAGACCTTGTGCTCCTCCACCTTCCATTTGAGGATGCTGCACATATGCTCAATAGGGTTTAGGTCTGGAGACATGCTTGGCCAGTCCATCAGCTTTACCCTCAGCTGCTTTAGCAAGGCAGTCGTTGTCTTGGAGATGTGTTTGGGGTCATTATCATTTTGGAATACTGCCCTGCGGCCCAGTCTCCGAAGGGAGGGGATCATGCTATGCTTCAGTATGTCACAGGACATGTTGGCATTCATGGTTCCCTCAGTGAACTGTAGCTCCCCAATGCTGGTAGCACTCATGCAGCCCCAGACCATGAAATTCCCACCACCATGCTTGACTGTAGGCAAGACGCACTTGTCTTTGTAATCCTCACCACATTTCCGCAACACACGCTTGACACCATCTGAACCGAATACGTTTATCTTGGTTGCATCAGACCACAGGACATGGTTCCAGTAATCCATGTCCTTAGTCTATGTGTCTTCAGCAAACTGTTTGCCGGCTTTTTTGTGAATCATCTTTAGAAGAGGCTTCCTTCTTGGATGACAGCCATGCAGACCAATTTGATGCAGTGTGCGGCATATGGTCTGAGCACTGACAGGCTGACCCCCCACCCCTTCAACCTCTGCAGCAATGCTGGCAGCACTCATACATCTATTTCCCAAAGACAACCTCTGGATATGAAGCTGAGCATGTGTACTCAACCTCTTTGGTCAACCATGACAAGGCCTGTTCTGAGTGGAACCTGTCCTGCTAAACCACTGTATGGTCTTGGCCACAGTGCTGCAGCTCAGTTTCAGAGTCTTGGCAATCTTCTTATAGCCTAGGCCATCTTTATGTTGAGCAAAAATTATTTTTTTCAGATCCACAGAAGTTCTTTGCCATGAGGTGCCATGTTGAACTTCCAGTGACCAGTATGAGAGAGTGAGAGTGATAACACCAAATTTAACACACCTGCTCCCATTTCACAGTCCTTGTAACACTAATGAGTCACATGACACCGGGGAGGGAAAATGGCTAATTGGGCCCAATTTGGACAATTTCACTTGGTGTACTCACTTTTGTTGTCAGAGGTTTAGACATTAATGGCTGTGTGTTGAGCTATTTTGAGGGGACAGCAAAGTTACAATGTTATACAAGCTGTACACTCACTACTTTACATTGTAGCAAAGTGTCATTTCTTCAGTGTTGTCACATGAAAAGATATAATAAAATATTTACAAAAATGTGAGGGAGATACTTTGTATATATGTATATATATATATATATATACTGTATATCAGGGATATGCAATTAGCGGACCTCCAGCTGTTGCAGAACTACAAGTTCCATGAGGCATAGCAAGACTCTGACAGCCACAAGCATGACCCCCAGAGGCAGAGGCATGATGGGACTTGTAGTTTTGCAACAGCTGGAGGTCCGCTAATTGCATATCCCTGCTGTATATAGTATGTTTAAACAAGGGTGATACTTGTCTAAAAGAATTAGTTGTGTGCATACAATAAAAGATTGACATATTTAATGACTTGAGAGGTGAGGAAGGGAGACAGAAATGTCAAATGCAGGAATTGGCTAAATGGCACCAAGTGCCTAGACGAGGTGTTTGCCTACCCATGTGCTGCTTGTCTCTATAAATCTATCACTCGAAAGGACATGGAACCTCAGGAGGGATGAATGTCCTGAGTCAGTGGGATGGAGTGGGCTACGCTGCCGATAGCCTTAAGCAACAGTATGTTTGCTGTAAGCTGTCATATTACGGATTTCACCGCAATCTGCCTCCTGTCAAAGTTTCTGTGAAGCAC
>BLSH010159879.1:22062-34054 GCA_018402905.1 Glandirana rugosa
CTCTGACCCGGCGTCCCGTCGTAAGGTTGTACTATTACTGGGGTTTGTGTGGAGGTTCTACTGGTAACGGAACGATTTCTTCGACTCCCATTTCCACTACCTGACCGGTTCGTACAGAGGTCAGGATTTGGGATAACTCGTAGACACCCCGTAGGAGTTTACCTTCCACCTCTTGACATTCCAGAGATTGTAGGTGGTCGAGGTACTACACCAGTACCTCCTCCCCTTCTCCTGAGGTCACCGTTGAACACTTCGAAACCACTTGTCGTACGAGTTCTCCCAATTCCTTCACGACCTTTTAAAAATAACTCAACACACAGCCATTAATGTCTAAACCACTGGCAACAAAAGTGAGTACACCCCTAAGTGAAAATATCCAAATTGGGCCCAAAGTGTCAATATTTTGTGTGGCTACCATTATTTTCCAGCACTTCCTTAACCCTCTTGAGCATGCTGTTCACCAAAGCTTCACAAGTTGCCACTGGAGTCCTCTTCCCCTCCTCCATGACCACATCATGGAGCTGGTGGATGTTAGAGACCTTACAGTTCTCCACCTTCCATTTGAGGATGCCCCACAGATGCTCAATAGGGTTTAGGACTGGAGACATGCTTGGCCAGTCCATCACCTTTACCCTCAGCTTCTTTAGCAAGGCAATGGTCATCTTGGAGGTGTGTTTGGGGTCATTATCATGTTGGAATGCTGCCCTGCGGCCCAGTCTCCGAAGGGAAGGGATCATGCTCTGCTTCAGTATGTCACAGTACATGTTGGCATTCATGGTTCCCTCAATGAATTGTAGCTCCCCAGTGCCGGCAGCACTCTGCAGCTCCAGACCATGGCACTCCCACCACAATGCTTGACTGTAGGCAAGACACACTTGTCTTTGTACTCCTCACCTGGTTGCCACCACACACGCTTGACACCATCTGAACCAAATAAGTTTATCTTGGTCTCATCAGACCACAGGATATGGTTCCAGTAATCCATATCCTTAGTCTGCTTGTCTTCAGCAAACTGTTTGGGGGGCTTTCTTGGGGGGCTTCATCATCTTTAGAAGAGGCTTCCTTCTGGGACGACAGCCATGCAGGCCAATTTGATGCAGTGTGCGGCGTATGGTCTGAGCACTGACAGACTGACCCCCCACCCCTTCAACCTCTCCAGCAATGCTGGCAGCACTCATATGTCTATTTCCCAAAGACAACCTCTGGATATGACGCTGAGCATGTGCACTCAGCTTCTTTGGTCAACCATGGCGAGGCCTGTTCTGAGTGGAACCTGTCCTGTTAAACCTCAGTATGGTCTTGGCCACCGTGCTGCAGCTCAGTTTCAGGGTCTTGGCAATCTTCTTATAGCCTAGGCCATCTTTATGTAGAGCAACAATTCTTTTTTTCAGATCCCCAGAGAGTTCTTTGCCATGAGGTGCCATGTTGAACTTCCAGTGACCAGTATGAGAGAGTGAGAGCGATAACACTAAATTTAACACACCTGCTCTCCATTCACACCTGAAACCTTTTAACACTAATGAGTCACATGACACTGGGGAGGGAAAATAGCTAATTGGGCCCAATTTGGACATTTTCACTTAGGGGTGTACTCACTTTTGTTGCCAGCGGTTTAGACATTAATGGCTGTGTGTTGGGTTATTTTGAGGGGACAGCAAATTTACACTGTTATACAAGCTGTTCACTCACTACTTTACATTGTAGCAAAGCGTCATTTCTTCAGTGTTGTCACATGAAAAGATAGAATAAAATATTTACAAAAATGTGAGGGGTGTACTTACTTTTGTGAGATACTGTATGTATATCTATGTATCTCTATCTATAGATTAATATATATTTTTTAGATAGATAGATAGATAGATAGATAGGATAGGGAAGGTGAAAGAAGGAAAATACTTCATTCTTCCTCCAGAATCCTCAGCCAGCTTCTCACTTCTCTCCCAGAGTCTCAACCCCTGAGCTTGAGAATCTGGGAGTGAGAATTTGGGCACAGATCGCCAGTGGGGTGCTGAGATGGCTCCTTCTAAAACTGGCCGTTTCTGTGGCAGCCAGTGACAGATTCGCCTTCTGCAGTGATGATCGGTGGAGATCGTGTTCTCCGTTGATCATCTCACTTTCATAAACTGTTAATGATCTGAGAACAGCCGAAATCCTCCGGATCGCGGCTGTTCTCAGTTTCATAAACGGGCACCCATATTAGGGCAAAATACACTCGTAAGTCCACCGCACACGTTACAATCTTATCGTACAATCTCCTTTAGATCTACCAACAACTCTGTAGTACAAGGGCCTTCCTGATTGGATACAAATTGATTCCTCATATTGCAAAGTTTTTAATAAATCTCAAGTAGATTGTTCAGAGATTATGTGGTCAGATTGTAATGTGTATGGTGACCCTTATACCGTGGTCACTGGTACGGTGTCCCCATTGGAAGATTTCCATCTATTAATGAAATGTTGGATTTCTTATCACTTTCTCTCCCAGTGACAACGGTCACCAGAACAGATAGAGGATGGATCTCTCTAGAGGGGACACAGACAGCAATAAAAACCTGACAGAGGTTCTAATCCTCCCTACTCCATTCATAACAAAAAAGTCTTCAGATCTCCAACATCAACCAATAAAATCAACAGTGACACCCCGACACCCTCATATCATAGAATTGGGTCTCCTATAAGAGGAGCTCTCTATACCCGGAATAAGTCTCCCCTCTCCAGTGTTTCCTACGTCTCTCCTAAGTTCCCACAACCCAGAATGGGAAAGAATGCCGCTGCGTTCCCAATGATTTGTATGGAAGTGGGCGGGGTTTTCTATGGGTGGAGGGTGTGGCTTCATGGTGACAAATGGAAAGAGATAAGAAAACATTTCTGAAAACAGTAAAATCCGAACTTGAGAATAAGAAAGTATTGTCTATATACATTCATCGTGAGTATTCTGAAATCTCGGGGAGCTTTGTGTATTTCTCCCAGATCTGTGCAGTCATCCAGTGTGAGACTTCCTGTAATAAAGACCGCTCACTGCTGCTCTCTCTCCTTGTGCAGAGGGAAGGGTCTTGTCTCCGCCCCCTCCTATAGTCTTCTGTAGGCAGCCTGTAGTGGGTGGGTCCATCTGGGCCCCTCCCACAGCACATCCGTTGGCACAGTGATAATGCCACTGCTACTTTTATAGAATAATATCTGAGTTTGCAAAAGCATTTGAAGCAAACAATATGGATTTATATACACGGTGGATAATGAGGAATACATCTCAATTGTTTTTTGTTCCTGAGCTTTGCTTTAAGGACCTCTCTTTTACCTGTGACATACAAGCAGCTCACAAGTATGTAGTCATAAGCAGCACTGATTTTATATACACATACACACTTACCAAAAGTATTGGGACGCTTGCCTTTACACGCACATGAACTTTAATGGCATCCCAGTCTTTGTCTACAGGGTTCAATATTGAGTTGGCCCACCCTTTGCAGCTATAACAGCTTCAACTCTTCTGGGAAGGCTATCCACAAGGTTTAGGAGTGTCTATGGGAATGTTTGACCATTCTTCCAGAAGAGCATTTGTGAGGTCAGGCACTGACGTTGGATGAGAAGGCCTGGCTCACAGTCTCCACTCTAATTCATCCCAAAGGTGTTTTATGGGGTTGAGGTCAGGACTCCGCAGGCCAGTCAAGTTCCTCCACCCCAAACTCACTCATCCATGTTCTTGCTTTGTGCAGTGGTCCGAATAATTTGGTAGAGGGGGGATTATGGTGTGGGGTTGTTTTTCAGGGGTTGGGCTTGGCCCCTTAGTTCCAGTGAAGGGAACTCTTAAGGCGTCAGCATACCAAGACATTTTGGACAATTTCATGCCCCCAACTTTATGGGAACAGTTTGGGGATGGCCCCTTCCTGTTCCAACATGACTGCCCACCAGTGCACAAAGCAAGGTCCATAAAGACATGGATGAGCGAGTTTGGGGTGGAGGAACTTGACTGGCCTGCACCTCAACCCAATAGAACACCTTTGGGATGAATTAGAGCGAAGACTGTGAGCCAGGCCTTCTCGTCCAACATCAGTGCCTGACCTCACAAATGCACTTCTGGAAGAATGGTCAAACATTCCCATAGACACTCCTAAACCTTGTGGACAGCCTTCCCAGAAGAGTTGAAGCTGTTATAGCTGCAAAGGACGGGCCAACTCAATATTGAACCCTACAGACTAAGACTGGGATGCCACTAAAGTTCATGTGTGTGCGCAAAGGCAGGCGTCCCAATACTTTTGGTTTTATATATATATATATATATATATATATATATATATATATATATATATATATATGTGGCGGCCAGATAAACAGCATTGCTAACCTCTAGTTATTAAGAGAGAAAACTGATATTAAGCCCTGGTTCTCACTGACACGTTTTGGCATGCGATTTGACAAAAATAGCCGGCAATGACACCGTCCTAATCGGTACGACACTGCACCGATTTCAAAAAGTAGTTTTTGCGATTTACAGGTGTGATTTCCATAGGTATCCATGCAGAAACCCGCTCAGATGCCTGTGAAATCGCCGCTGAAATCGGGACTGACGTGTGGGAATGAAATGGTGCGAGTTCAGCTGAACTCGCACCATTTCATTCCTGCACTCAGTGTGAACCTGGGCTTATATGCAGTTTGTCCGATACCTCAGATAATTAAATCTCATTTGCTCATTGCCCATGCAAACTCTATCTGCTTAGTGATGCTGCACAAAGGCTGAGCCTTGCTGATCCTCCTACTTCAGTGGTCCTGAACTTCAAGTACCCCCAACAGGCCATGTTTTGAGAATTCCTCTTAACCACTTGCCGACCGTCAACCACAGGTTGACGGCGACAAGATGGCTCTCCTGGGCAAACCGCCGTCATATGACAGCGGCTGCCAGATCGCGCACTGTGATCGCGCGTGCGCCAAGGGGGGCCAAGGAGCGGGTGCGGCGGACTCATTCTCCGCCGGCTACCCGCGATGCCCCTCCCCCCCCCCGGAGTGAAAGAACGCAGGTCCATGTAAGTAAACACGGATCTCCGTTCTATTAGAGGGGGAAGGGAGTGATCACAGCCTTCCTCTATATGGAAGCTGTGATCACTCCGCTCCCCCTACCAGTCAAACACTAAGACAGTTAGAACACGCCCAGGGAACACAGTTAACCCTTTGAGTGCCCCCTGCATGTTAACCCCTTCACTGCCAATGGCATTTACACAGTAATCAGTGCATTTTTATAGCACTGATCGCTGTATAAATGCCAATGGTCCCAAAAAAGTGTCAAAATGGTCCGACAT
This sequence comes from Glandirana rugosa, assembly GCA_018402905.1. Taxonomy (NCBI): domain Eukaryota; kingdom Metazoa; phylum Chordata; class Amphibia; order Anura; family Ranidae; genus Glandirana; species Glandirana rugosa. The sequence continues at coordinate 27,354 of BLSH010159879.1, forward strand.
GTCCGCCGCAATATCGCAGTACCGCTAAAAATTGCAGATCGTCGCCATTACTAGTAAAAAATAAAAACCCCAGAAATTAATTCTCATCATCTGTAAACGCGGCAACTTTTGTGCAAACCAATCAATAAACGCCGATTGCGATTTTTTTTTATCACAGATATGAGGAAGAATATAAATCGGCCAAAACCGATAAAAAACATTTTTTTTTATATTTTTTTTTGGATTTGTATTTTAGTAAAAAGTAAGAAATTTGTTTTTTTTTTTTGCAAAATTGTCGCCCTTCTTTTGTTTATAGCGGTGATCAGAAATGATGCAGAGGGGATCAAATACCACCAAAAGAAAGCTCTATTTGTGGAAAAAAAAGGACGCATATTTTGTTTGGGTACAACGTCGCACGACCACGCAATTGTCAGTTAAAGCGACGCAGTGCCGAATCGCAAAAAATGGCTCTGGTCAGGAAGGGGGCAAATCCTTCCGGGGCTGAAGTGGCTGTCCAAAATGCCAAGCCATTGACTCTGACTTAAAGCTCCTGTGCAAGATAAAGGAAAACCTGCAAACATGGCCTGTTGGGGGTACTTGAGGACAGGTTTGAGAACTAAGGATGGGCTTGGGCTTGTTTGGAATCGAACGTGCCCGCCAGGAAGTGAACCCTGCACTCCGCTAATCACAGGCAGCAAGACATTTCCCTGATCGCTGCAGCCGCACATGGGGGAAATGTCTCGCTGACTGTGATTAGCTCAGAGAAGGGTTCACTTTGGTTCCAAACAAGCCCAAGCCCATCCTTATTGAGAACCACTGTCCTACGTCACTGCAGGTATAGCAGACAGGGCTATGAGTAAAGCTGGCCTTACACCTGTACAATTTTGTTCCAAAGATGTTGTTTTCAGAATGTTTGTTCGATTATTTAAGGGTTAAAAGGGGGCAATTTCACAATCAAAATTGAAGGACAGAGATGGAAAAAGTTAAATTAATATAATAGGAAAGAATGCGATTTTAATTGTTGAATTCCCAGCAAAAAATCATAACTAGTCTTATGAGCATGAACTTGCCAAAGTTAATCCGGAAGCAGAAGTTTCATTTTATGAAAACTGAGACTTTGACATGATAATCAAAAAAAGAAGTCTTCTGAATTTAGTCCAGGAAGGCGCCATTGGATGGTCAGACAAGCGATTTTTATACTTTCTTGTATGAAAGTTTAAATAAAATTCTACAGGCGTAAGGCCAGCTTTACCCAGTAATGCCCCGTACACACGATCCGAAAATTGGACGACAGATCGTCCGTTTATTTTTGCATTCACGAAAATTCTCGTACGACAGAATAAAAAATCAAAAGTGATGTCATGTGTTGTAGTGTATTTGTATTGTATTTTCGGACAACTGTACTGAGTAAACGAAAATCATACGATCCGGAAAAATTATGGAGCTTGCTCCTTCGAAAAATTTCGTTCTGACTGTCGGGATCGGCTGTCAAAAGAACACACCATCCAAAAGTCGTACGATTCTTCCTCGGACGACGATTTCCGTTCGATTTTCAGAACGTGTGTGCGGGCCATAAGGTTAACCAATCATTTCTGGCATATTCATTTTGTAATGCCCAGGGCTGGTGCAAGGATATTTGGCACCGTAGGCGAAACCGAATTTTGCCGCCCACCGGCCCCGCCCCTGTCTCCACCCCCTTTACCCTGCCCATGTGTACGGTGGGGGTGGAGATTTGTGCGGCGCCTCTCCATCTATTTCTTCAGCCATGGTCCGCAGGCACGCACCTGCGACTCTAGACCCGGTCTGAAGACAGTGCCGGTGCGCTTGCTTAACACACCAGCGGCACGCCCCTCAGACTGATGTGCACTCTAGGCTGGCACCTACCTTGCCTATAGGTAGCGCCAGCCCTGGTAATGGCTGTTGTAAAGGTGGCATGGAAAGGGGTGTGTCATTTTCTACATAGTATGTTCTGAAGTTGTCCCTGTTTCTTATGCGGAAAGTTTGGAGATATAGGCCTCATACACACGGGCGTTTAGCACGCCGGCGTTTGTAGGCGTTTTTTGCAGCTCTCCATGTTATTCAATGGCCTTCTAAAAACGCCGGCGTTAGTGAGCAGTAGAGGGCGTCGGCATTAGTGAGCTGTTTTTAGAACGCGGTACCATCGCGTTCTGTAGCTGTAGCGTTTTGGCGTTTTTTGACGCCAATTGTCAAAACGCTCACTGACGCTTGCTAACGCCGTACCGGCGTTAACAAGCGTTTTTTGACGCCGGCGTTTTTAGGTTGAAAAATAGCAGAGGACTGATTTTTTTTTAAAAAACGCCTATTGACGCCGACGCTCGCTAACGCCGATGCAAAACACCGCAAAAAACGCAGATTTTTTAAAAAACGTCGGACCTGGCGTTTTGCTTATTTATTATAAAACGCCCGTGTGTATGAGGCCTCAAGAGTAAATCCTCGTACACACGGTGCGACGATCATACGACCGGACGTCCAAAATCGTATGTCGGCTGTTGTGTCATGCACTAAGCGATCGTACGACCAAGCTGAACGTAGTGACGTGCTACGAGCGTATAAAGAGGAAGTTCAGGTGAATGTGATTTGTGAATTAGGAATGTAGGTTTCCCAGAACGGACACTTCCGGCCATTCCTGACTTCTGAGCATGCGTGTTTTGCACAGTACAACTTGTTGGACCAACTTCTCTGTACACGCGGTACAACGGACATACGACCGCTTGTTAATACTACCAAAGTTTTCTAGTCTGCTCATGCAACTCCTCTTGTAGGAACGTCGCACGTCGGCTGTTCGTACTAATGGCCGGAAGATCGTACAACAAGCGGTCGTACAACCTTTTTCATATGACTGTCGTACCGTGTGTACGAGGCTTTAGGCTACTCTTCTGATTCCTGCTGTAGCTGTGAGCGGCTCTCCAGACAGTCAGCGATTACTTGTGGCAATCTTTACTAAACACACAAAAGTGTCCAGCAGTGATCACCTCTGGCTGTGTGGAGAGCCACGAATAGCTGCAGCCCGGTCATTAAGTTGAATGGGGCCGGTGGCCGCACCTAACTGCTCACAGCTGCAGGAGAAATCAGAGGATTCCTGCAGCTACAGTTTGCACCGTCCTAAATCGCTGGTGTGAATGTCGCCTTAGCAGAAGGTGATAGGAACATCGTTCTGAATGCTATAAGGATCTCTTTCAAATAATGTGGGTTAAGCCCTCGCTCACATTAAATGCAGCTTTGAAGTCATGCAACTTCATCAGAAATCGCATGATTTCAAAGCCACACGTCAGTGCGACTTCAAGTGGGACTTGGAAGATATCTGTGTAGTTTCATGCACAGACGTCTATGCAAGTCGCTTCCTAAATCACCAAACGTTGTGCAGGAACTACTTTTTCAAATCGACGCAGCACCGCAAAGTCGGCGTCGCGCCGATTTGAACAGTGCCATTCCCGACAATAGGGTGCGACTTGTCATGCGATTTGACCTGTCAAATCACATGACAAGTTGCTACAATGTGACCGAGGCCTCACTGTTCTTAATACAGAACTTCTTTAATTGTACCAGATGCAACTATGCTCAAGATGATTTCACCTACTTTATTATTTATATTGATGACAACATTTTAGAAAAAAGAAATTATGTTGTAAATTATTGTTTTATAGAAAACACCGGAGGTACCAGCTTTACCCAGGCTCCCTTATTCAGATAGAAGGCAGCATGGAGGGGCTCGGTGAAGGTGGTGGTGAAGGTGTGGAGGTGTCTGATGGGGTCACTCAGCTGGTAGAAGGACAGACGGCCACCTTCATAATCCAAATATAATCCCAATCTCTGCACAGGAGACTCCGGGTACAACAGTTTTTTCCGAGAGTCGTGTAGAGATCCATATTCATTTTCAGTTGTGCAGAAACTCCAGGATTTGTTATTACACCCAATAGCAGACTCCTCTCCATCTCTCCTTATACTGGGATAGCAAACAGCCACATCCCATTCCCCACAGTCACCGACCTCTACTTCCCAGTAATGTCTCCCATGGGAAAAACTCTCCCTACTCATCACCTGATAGTAAAATATAAATCTCTGTGGTAATTCTGGTCTAGTTATCTGTGTTTCAGAGCGGGATGCTGTTCTCAGGTCATCAGATAAAGACACAAATGCATTGGCTGTTTTCTCATCCAGTAGCAGATCATTTGTATCCTTTGCATAGAAGATGGATTTAAATTGCATATTAGTGATGAGATCAGTTATAGATCTGTGCAACACAAGAGAGATCATAAAATCATCCAGATCATGAACAGAGGATTCCTCCACATTCTGGTCACCTTTGTCTGATTCCTGATCTTGTAGGACAGTTATTGGGTCGGTCATGTTACACAACTTCTCAATGTGACCAATTTTCCTGGACAGCTCATCCTTCTGTATCTCCAACTGTTTGATGAGATCAGTGACTGACAATGAGACCTCCTCTACCTGCCTGGAGACCTCACTCAGGACTCTCTGTTCCTGGACCTCCAGCTGTCTCCTGAGATCCTCAAACAGGGCAGTGATTCTCTTCTTCTCATCATCGGCTTTTTCTTCTGCTTTTCTCTTCTGCTCCTGTAGATTCTGAACTTTCTTCTCAGTTGTCTCTTTTGTCATAGTCAGTTTTTCTAGAACATTTCTCAGTTTCTCCTTCTTCTTCTCCAAAGCCTCTTCTAGAAGTTCCACTTCATGTCCTTTATGTTTCCCCACCAGACAGCAGGACACACATAGACAGACGGCGTCCTCGGAGCAGTAATACTCCAGAAGCTTCCTGTGGATGGAGCATTTTTTACTACTGAAGATCCAGGTCGGTTCCACCAGCACATGGTCCATTGTCTTGTTGTGGGCTGTCAGGTGTTTATCACACATAGAATTCTCACAATGCAGACAAGATTTAACAGCTGCCACCGGAGAATCCACACAATAAGTACAGAGGATCTCACTTTTCTCCTCCTGTTGTTGTGTAGATCTGAAGTTGTCCACAATGTTACACAGCTTCCTGTTCTTCTCCAGGGTAGGACGCTCTCCATACTCCTCTCTGCACTCCGGACAGGAATAAACTCCACACCCCTCCTGTGTATCCAGAGCAGTCACAATACAATCCCGGCAGAAGTTGTGTCCACATCTCAGTGACACCGGCTCTGTATAAAGGTTCAGGCAGATGGAGCAGCTCAGCTCCTCTCCTAGAGCAGCAGACGCCATGCTGGGAACAAGGAAGAGGAAACTAAACTAAAAATCAGTTTGTATAATGAGGGTGGAGGTTGCACAAGTTAACCCTACAGAGCACAGGAAGAACCCAACGCAAATGATTTTTCCTTATTTTCTGTCAAAGACAAGACATAGATGAGCCACTTATCTATGACTCATTCTTAGCTTTTGATGGGAGGAAAAATATAGTTTTAGATTTTTTTCAGGCTGTGACACAAAATATAAACTAAATAATGGGCATCTATTCTCTTGTGTGTTCTGGACACAAACTAGAGAATGGTGCGTATTTTTAAAGTGTATTCCTCCCTATCCAAGGCATTTGGCTCAATTCACAAAGCTTTAACCACTCAACGACGGCGTCTGCAAGGTGGCAGCATAACGCGAATTGCCGTCTATAAATGGCAGTTTGCGCACGCACGGCTAGGGGACGGGGTGCGCTCCCATGCCTGCCGCAAGCTCCAGGAGTGTGGCTGCGGGTCAGGCAGTCTCGATGTCCACTGGCGACCCACGATCACTTACAATAGAAGAAAAGTGGGGAACCACCAATGTAAACATGCCGGTTCCCCTCTCTGACAGGGGACATAACTGATCCCTGTCACCAGGATCAGTTAGATCTCTCATGCCCATGGTAGCCCAGCCCCCACACAGTTAGAACACGCCTAGGGAACACAGTTAAGCCCTTCATTGCCCCCTGCAGGTTAACCCCTTCCATGCCAGTGACAGTTATACAATAATCAGTGGCTATTTTTAGATCTGATCGCTGTATAAATGTCAATAGTCCCAAAAAAGAGTGTCAAAAATGTCCAACATGTCAGCCGCAATACCACAGTCCTGATAAAAATCGCAAATCACCGCCATTAGTAGTAAAAAAAAAGTAAAAACCGCCATAAATAAATTCTCATGGCTTGTAAACACAGCAAATTTTTTACGAAAGCCAATCAATAAACGCCAATTGCTGGTTTTTGGGGTTTTTGTAGAAGAATATATATTGGACAAAACTGATGATTAAATTAGTTTTTTTTATATATTTTTTTATTGGATTTGTATTTTGGCAAAAAGTAAGAAATATTGTTTTGTTTTTTTTCAAAATTGTCACATTTTTTTTTGTTTATAGCGGTGATCAGAAATGACGCAGAGGTGATCAAATACCACCAAAAGAAAGCTCTATTTGTGGGGAAAAAAAGGACGCCAATTTTGTTTGGGTACAACGTCGCACGACCGCACAATTGTCAGTTAAAGCGACGCAGTGCTGAATCGCAAAAAGTGCTCTGGTCCTAAACTGGGAAATCCTCCTGGGACTAAAGTGGTTAAAGTGATTGTAACCCCCTCACCTTGTAAAACAACCCATTCAGTTTAAAATAGATTTTAAAGGAAGAACATTTGTGTATAGATATAAAAACATTACAAATTACAAATATATAATTTCATACTTTTTTATGATTGATTACATACACTCTGTTCTCAGCTGCATAAGAGCCGGGGGGGGGGGGGGG
>BLSH010159879.1:40022-89051 GCA_018402905.1 Glandirana rugosa
GCCACTAGTCTTTACTGCGTCTCCACTAGTTTATGGTAGTTTTCTTTCGAGACAGACACCCCTTTTTTTCCTGCGGTTAAAACAACCTCATGTTGCAGCGTACTGGCGCGTTAACAGTCAATTTCACTGCGTCACGGCTTAGCGTTTTTCACGAGAACAGAATTTCTCCCTTTAGGAAAGGACAGGAATTTCACCTCAAGGTGGGTTTTCACCTAGAAGGCGACCAACCTAAGGAAGGGGGGAGTCCACAGTGTAAACCGTGGAAAGCCCCCCCTCCCCCTTCTCCTGTGATCTCAACTCGCTTGGAGACCTTCAAGCCCAAGACGGTTCGTTGTCCGTGCGATCGTTCGGGTTCCGTCCGGACCCGGACTTTGTCCCGAAGTTCGGACGGACCAGCAGAACCCGAACTTCCAGAGGTTCGCTCAACTCTAGTGTCCTCTTCCCCCTCCCCCCCGAAAGGTGCCAAATGTGACACCTGAGGGGGGAAGGAATCCAACCAGCGGAAGATCCACTTTTGGGTGGAACTCCACTTTAAGGACAGGAAAGGATTTCCCTCTTTAAGACAAGAGCACTTTTTGCGATTCGGCACTGCGTCACTTTAACTGACAATTGCGCGGTCATGCGACGTTGTACTCCAACAAAATTGGCGTCCTTTTTTTCCCCACAGACAGAGCTTTCTTTTGATGGTATTTGATCACCTCTGCGTCATTTCTGATCACCGCTCTAAACAAAAAAAGAGCGACAATTTTGAAAAAAAGAACAATATTTTTACTTTTTGCTAAAAACAGATATCCAAAAAAAAAAAAATGATAAAAAAAGGAAATTTACTAAAGCAGCCTTTTCAACCCAGAGGAACCCTTGAAATAATTCTCCGGTCTCGGGGAACCCCTGCTAAAAATGAGAAATCTACAACTCATGATCCATTAGTGTGATGGACAATGGGAAGAATGCTCCTTACACTTGTGGTCACTGGAAAGAATTACCTTCTTACAGATAGATAGAAATAGCAATGGTGTCAGTGGGAATTTATCTGAGAGGTATAAAATGCTCATTGCTCAAGGAACCCCTAGCAACCTCTGAAGGAACCCTAGGGTTCCAATGAACCCTGGTTGAGAATCACTGATCTAAACTGTGACCTTTACATTAAAGCAGTAGTAAACCCGCGGAAAACAAACCCTCCCTGCAAGACAGTAGCATAATGTGCTAGTATGCATCACATACTAACACATTATGAAATACCTTAGAAGGAGCGCCGCCCCTCCAAAACTAGCCACCAAAAGAAAAAAGGTCCTTTAACCACTTCAGCCGTGGAAGAAATTATCCACTTCCTGACCAGAGCATTTTTGCGATTCGGCACTGCGTCGCTTTAACTGACAACTGTGCAGTCGTGCGATGTTGTACCCAAACAAAATTGATGTCCTTTTTTCCCCACAAATAGAGCTTTCTTTTGGTGGTATTTGATCACCTCTGTGGTTATTTTTTGTGCTGTAAACAAAAAAGAGCGACAATTTTGAAAAAAAAACAATATTTTTTACTTTTTGCTATAATAAATATCCCCACCCAAAAAAAAAAATGTGAAAAAAATAATTTCTTCCTCAATTTAGGCTGATATGTATTCCTCTACATATTTTTGTTAAAAAAAATTGCAATAAGCGTATATTGATTGGTTTGCGTAAAAGTTATCCCGCCTACAAACTATGGGAATAGATTTATGGCGTTTTTATTATTTTCTTTTTTACTAGTAATGGCGGTGATCTGCGATTTTTAGTGGGACTGGGCCATTGCGGCAAACAGATCAGACACTTTTTTGGGACCATTGACATTTATACAGCGATCAGAGCTAAAAACAACCACTGCTTACTGTATAAAGGTCACTGGCAGGAAAGGGGTTAACACCAGGGTGCGATCAAAGGGTTAACTGTGTTCCCTGTGTAGCCCCCTGTTACTTTGAGTGGGCTATAATGTATTTGGTTGAGCTGTAACCAGCTCAGATTGATTGTATATAGTTTATTTGACTTTGCCCTGATTTCATCAAGGTTGTGCACTTCTCACTGCTGCAAGTAGTTGTCGCTGCTGCCACAGGCCATTATGAGAAATACAACTGAACTGGGTTATGAATAATTATTATTTTCCAGAACCAGCCCAGTAGGAGGTTCCTGGCCACTGTGCATTCTAGGAAGGGGTATTTATTTGGGTGTGGTTATGTGATCTCTCTCTTACCTCATGGCACTCCAGGCCTGAGGATGTGCTGATGTGAGTTCTATGAGTAGGCCCGGAAGCCTGTCTGGGGCCTACTACACCTGCAGATGTCCTGGGGCTGTCTTGCCTGTGTGAGTGAAACCGAGCCAAGCTGAGGAGATCCAGGGGAGGACCCTTGCTGGAGAGAGCCAGGATGAAGGCTCCTCTCAGAAGGGCCTGGGGACTCACTTGAAGGATACCCCTGCAACTAAAGCTGCCTTTACAATATGTCGGATGGTTTAAAGGTTCTGACGCTGTGAAGCTGGATCTACTTCTTCCAATTCAACCCATTGCAGTATCGCCAGGTCAGCTTAAACGTTTTGGTACTGTAATCCTGTTCTATAATCCAGACTGTATTAAAGTGGTTGTCAACCTGTGACAACCACTTTAACCTACAGGTAAGCCTAGAATAAGGCTTACCTGTAGGTGCCCTGCATATCTCCCAAACCTGCACGGTTCAGGAGATATGCAGAGTACTAGATGTGCAGAAGTCATTTCGGCCTCCGTGCCGTTTCTCCACTGAGACCGTGCCGTGACTGGCGGCTCCCGCGCGCATGTGCAGGAGGGACGTCACACGACTCCAGCCAGTCACAGAGCCGGAGATCGTGGCCCAGGAAGGAAGAGGGGCTGAAGCAGGACACCGCCAGCACAGGGGACAGCGCTTAATGTCGCTGGCTTTGTTTGCGGGTAAGTGGCACTATTATGTAAAGATGCACTGGTGGGTTAACAACCACTTTAAATGTACTGTGTACAGGCGCCAGACATAGTGCACTATGGGCAGTTTGGGCAGTGTGCCGTCTATGCAATCACACGATTGCAGGTGAGACGCTTCATTTGCCTGGTTTTGTGAGTGCTTGTGGCGCAAAGCAATGCTCTTGAACACTCCCATCTTGCAGTCATTCTCGTTGTTGTGGGGTTTTCCTTTGAGCCATGGCGTCACTTCCGGTTTCTCTGTGCCAGTGGGGAACCGGAAGTGCCGTTGCAGCTCAGTGGATGGAATGCACAGCCCCAGCTGCACTTTCTTTCAGAATCTCTTGGCTGGATTGGTAGGTTCAGAGAGAGTCAAACAAAATATGCTCACAATTTTTGTATATTATCTGTGTAGTATTGTATACAGCTATATACACACACCTTCTTCCTTCCTGCATATAGAGAGTCTCTATATACAAGAAGGAAGAAGGCGGGTGCATATACAGTAGCTCAAAAAAGCGAGTACACCCCTCACATTTTTGTAAATATTTTATTCTAGCTTTTCATGTGACAACACTGAAGAAATTACACTTTGCTACAATGTAAAGCAGTGAGTGCACAGCTTGTATAACAGTGTAAATTTGCTGTCCCCTCAAAATAACTCAACACACAGCCATTAATGTCTAAACCGCTGGCAACAAAAGTGAGTACACCCCTAAGTGAAAATGTCCAAATTGGGCCCAAAGTGTCAATATTTTGTGTGGCCACCATTATTTTCCAGCACTGCCTTAACCCTCTTGGGCATGGAGTTCACCAGAGCTTCACAGGTTGCCACTGGAGTCCTCTTCCATTCCTCCATGACGACATCACGGAGCTATTGGATATTAAAGACCTTGCGCTCCTCCACCTTCCGTTTGAGGATGCCCCACAGATGATCAATAGGGTTTAGGTCTGGAGACATGCTTGGTCAGTCCATCACCTTTACTCTCAGCTTCTTTAGCAAGGCAGTGGTCATCTTGGAGGTGTGTTTGGGGTCGTTATCGTGTTGGAATACTGCCCTGTGGCCCAGTCTCTGAAGAGAAGGGATCATGCTCTGCTTCAGTATGTCACAGTACACGTTGGCATTCACGGTTCCCTCAATGAACTGTAGCTCCCCAGTGCCGGCAGCACTCATGCAGCCCCAGACCATGACACTCCAACCACCACGCTTGACTGTAGACAAGAAACACTTGTCTTGGTAGTCCTCACCTGGTTGCCGCCACACACGCTTAACACCATCTGAACCAAATAAGTTTATCTTGGTCTCATCAGACCATAGGACGTGGTTCCAGTAATCCATATCCTTAGTCTGCTTGTCTTCAGCAACCTGTTTGCGGGCTTTCTTGTGCATCATCTTTAGAAGAGGCTTCCTTCTGGGACAACAGCCATGCAGACCAATTTGATGCAGTGTGCGGTGTATGGTCTGAGCACTGACAGGCTGACCCCCCACCCCTTCATCCTCTGCAGCAATGCTGGCAGCACTCATACGTCTATTTCCCAAAGACAACCTCTGGATATGACGCTGAGCACGTGCACTCAACTTCTTTGGTCGACCATGGCGAGGCGCTGTTCTGAGTGGAACCTGTCCTGTTAAACTGCTGTATGGTCTTGGCCACCATGCTGCAGCTTAGTTTCATGATCTTGGCAATCTTCTTATAGCCTAGGTCATCTTTATGTAGAGCAACAATTCTTTTTTTCATATCCTCAGAGAGTTCTTTGCCATGAGGTGCCATGTTGAACTTCCAGTGACCAGCATGAGAGAGTGAGAGCGATAACACCAAATTTAACACACCTGCTCCCAATTCACACCTGAGACCTTGTAACACTGACAAGTCAGATGACACCAGGAAGGGAAAATGGCTATTTGGGCCCAATTTGGACATTTTCACTTAGGGGTGTACTCACTTTTGTTGCCAGCGGTTTCGAAATTAATGGATGTGTGTTGAGTTATTTTGAGGGGACAGCAAATTTACACTGTTATACAAGCTGTACACTCACTACTTTACATTGTAGCAAAGTGTCATTTCTTCAGTGTTGTCGCATGAAAAGATAGAATAAAATATTTACAAAAATGTGAGGGGTGTACTCACTTTTGTGAGATACTGTAGCTGTATACACTACACAGATATACACAAATTGTGATTACATCTGTCCTGTGCAGTGTATACAGCTATATACACCCACCTTCTTCCTTCCTGTATATAGCGGCAGGACTGGAGCATCAGGGTGACATTTTGGGGAATTCTACCATGTCCAATCAGGAGGGGTCACTTGTCAGTCTTCCAGCATGTCATGTGTGTATATATAGCTGTATACATACTACATAATATACACAAATTATTAGTACAGCTGTCCTGTGTAGTGTATACACCCACCTTCTTCCTTCCTGTATACCCTGATCTGTAATGGTGAGCTGTATACCCTGGTTTGTGAGGCTGAGCTATATACCTTGATCTGCGATGCTGTATACTCTGTCCTGTGATGCTGGGGCTGTATACTCTGTCCTGTGATGCTGGGGCTGTATACTCTGTCCTGTGATGCTGAGCTGTGTACTCCTGACATTATGGGTGGAAGCAAGTGGAATACAGGGGACAGAGTGGGTGAGTTCTACAAGGGGTGGGGCTTATATGTGGGAAGGGTTAAAAGGGAGGGCAGGGTCTGGCGCCCCACCATCCTGAAACTTCACCTGCCGCCACTACCTGCTGGGCCCTCTCACTAATCAACCATGATCTTAGATTGTAAGATCTAACAAGCAGGGCCCTCTGATTCCTCTTGTACCAAATTGTGATGTAACTGTACTGACTGCCTTGATTTTTGTAAAGCACTGCGCAAACTGCTGGCGCTATATAAATCCTGTAGAATAATATTAATGTTCTGCCTGCATTGCATAAAGAAGCATAAAGACCCACTCATTTAACAAAATTGAATTTTTTATTTTAAATTTTAATTGACATGTTGCTGAAGGAGAAAAAGGAACAAGAAAAAGGAAAAATAAAAAGTGGACTGGACTTCAGCTTTAAAAAAGGTGCCTTTTTTGAAGGCAATTTTTTTTTTCTTTTTTTGCTGTCAGTTTCCCTTTTGTTGGATTTTTTTAACATTTTTTATTTCCCATTCCAAATATACTGTACAATAAGAAGTGAGGAAATCCTTACAAAGTTAAAGGAGAATGCACACCACACGCTTTACAATCTAAACGTACAATTTACTTTAGCACTACCAACAACCGTGTATTACAAAGGCCTTCCTGAATGGAAATAAATTTATCGGATAGATGGTTTGCCATCATATTACAAGGTTTGTCTTCAAAATTTGTCCCAAAGACAATGGGCACCAGAATAGAGGGGTGGATCTTCCCAGAGGGGACACCAAAAAAAAACATAAAATAAAAACACAAACCCTGACAGAGGTTCTAGTCCTTCCCTATGCCATAAGAATGAAATAGTTTTCAGAACATTGACATGACAACCCAACACCATCATATCATAGAATTAGGTCTCCTATAAGAGGAGCTCTCTGTACCCAGAATAAGTCTCCCCTCTCCAGTGTTTCCTACGACTCTCCTAAATTCCCACAACCCAGAATGGGAAAGAATGTCGCTGCATTCCCAGTGACTTGTATGGAAATGGGCGGGGTTTTCTATGGGTGGAGGGTGTGGTTACATTGTAATGAAGCCTGAAAATAAATTATTTTCATTGTAGAGAATGAAGGGGAAAAAAAAAAAAGGACTATATAAAGGACTACAAAATCAAAGTTTTAATATACAACATATTTAAAAATATCCATACCGTATATTTGCATCTCTTTGATTAAAAGCAACTATATAGCTGTACTTATAAGATTGACTGTATACATTCATGCAATAGATGTTGACATGCTTAGCAGATTTTAATGCGGATTAAAAAGGTCCTCATGTCTCGACGCGTTTTGCCAAAATTAGCTTCATAAGTACACATGAAAACAGAACAGCACTCTAAAGAGATAATACTTAAGTGACAACTGCATGGTTAGTGACAGTATAACAGTACATGTATTGCATGGGATATACCTCAGCACAAACATGCAGAAAATCCCATGGGCAGGCACCGAAATACAAAGGAGAGCCCACTGGGACACAGGAGCACATAGGTAAGTTTATATCAAAAAATTATAAAATATTATGTGGACTTATATTACATAAAGACAAAAGCCATTATAGGAGGTGAAAAGTGAGTGGCAAGTACCTCCTTAGAACTCCCTCATGTAGCCAATCATGTGCGTCAAAATTGGCAGAGGCCCAAAAGCATTTGAAGCACCACTCTGGCTAATGAGGAATCAATCAGATTTTTTTTTTTTGCTCCTGAAATTTAGCTTTAAAGTAGTTGTAAAGTCCCATCCCATCCCCCTCCCCTCCAAAAAAAAAAAAAACTTGCAAAGAAAAGGCATAAGGAGCTAGTATTTCGCGCATACTAGCTCATTATGAAATACTTACCTTGGAACGAAGCAGTTGCAGCAGTCTCGACACACCGCTGTGACCGGCAACATGCTTCTTCCGGGTCTGCGACTCCGTCCAATTACAGTGTGGGCTCCAGCGATGTGATTGGTGGAGCCGCGCTGACATCACTCCCGCGCATGCGCACGGGAGCACATCAACACAAGAAACGGCACCTGACTCTTCAGTGCGCATGTGTTGATGACGTCAGCACATGCTGATACAGAAACTATTTCCTGAACCGTGCAGGTCCTGAGTTGACAACCACTTTAAGGAGCTCACTTTATGACATACAAGCAGCTCATATGTACAATGTGATCAGAAGCAGTATATCATATATGTATACACACCATTTTACCTAAAGTATTGGGGTTGGCCCACCCTTTGCAGCTTTAACAGCTTCAACTCTTCTGGGAAGGCTGCCCAGAAGCACATTGGTGAGGTCAGGCACTGATGTTGGATGAGAAGGCCTGGCACACAGTCTCTGCTCTAATTCATCCCAACCTCACAAATGCGCTTCTGGAAGAATGGTCAAACCTTCCCATAGACACTCCTAAACCTTGTGGACAGCCTTCCCAGAAGAGTTGAAGCTGTTATAGCTGCAAAGGGTGGGTCAACTCAATATTAAACCCTATGGACTACGAATGGGAGGCCATTAATGTTCATGTGCGTGTAAAGGCAGGTGTCTCAATACTTGCGACATATGATAATATTGTATATAAAAATAGTGTGTGAGTGTGATTCCAGATAAATGGTAGCAGGAACCTCTAATGACTAGAGTACAAACTGATAATATGCAGCGTATCTGACATCTCGGAGGGTCAGATCATACTTGCTGATTGCATGTGTAGACTCCGCTTTCTGCTTGGCAGTGCTGGACAAAGACTGAGCCTTGCTAATCCGCCTACCTCACTGCAGCCAAAAGTAAAGCTGGCCTTTCACCTGTAGAATTTATTTTGAAAGATATTTTTAGAACATTAGTTTGATTATCTAAGAGTTCAGGGGACAATTCAGTAATCAGTTTCAATCAATAAGAGCAAAAAAAAATAAAAAAAATATATAATTTTATATCTCCCGAAGCACAAGGATGGAAAATTATTGTAGAACCTAATGTTAAACAAAATTTCAACTGATTGAAAATAAAAGGAAAAAAAAAAAGGTTCCGTGCTATGGACTAGAATACATCACTTATAGCTGCTGCCTCCACAAACCAACAACCAAGGTAGATGGCAAAATATAGGAGATAAGGGGGTAGGTGGAATTGGTACTGCCAATACCTGTGCTGAAATAGGTCTCAATACAGAACATAAAACACAGCAATGTGACAGTGCTAAGTGCAAGTGGCAAGTGCTTCAAATAAATTATAAAAACAAATTAGTGAACATCTATATCTACTCCAATAAACCAAAGTGCTACTGTGAAAATAAATCAATAAACGTTAAAGTGCTACAATATTGAACAAATTGCTATGACAAATACCATATATACTCAGGTATAAGTCGAGTTTTTCAGCACATTTTTTGTGCTGAAAAAGACCCCCCTCGGCTTATACTTGAGTCAGTGTCTGTGGGTGATGAGTAGATTCACATTAAACAGAGCCGTGCAGCTTCTAAGAGCCGTTCTGTGCTTTGTAACTGTGACTAATCACATTGGAATGTAGAGAATGCTGAGAGAGGTGTCAGATTCTCAGCTTGATGTCGGGAGGTGGGTGGGACAAGCTGATGTTAGCTGATCAGTCCTGCCCACCTCCTGATCTCCGTGAAGAGCCGCAGCTCTCTCTCTGCATTCTCAGCATTCTCTGCATTCCAATGTGTTTAGTCACACTTACAAAGCACAGAACGGCTCTTAGGAGCAACACAGCTCTATTTAATGTAAAACTAAACTACCTTACTCATCCCTTATGTGTTCTGGCTACAGTCTCTGTGTCCTGGCATTAAAATCCCTGTGTCCTAGCATTAAAATCCCTGTGTCCTGGCATTAAAATCCCTGTGTCCTGGCTAAAATCCCTGTGTCCTGGCACCCTGTCCCTGTGTTTTGGCTCCCTGTCCCTGTGTTCTGGCTCCCTGTCCCTGTGTTCTGGCTCCCTGTCCCTGTGTTCTGGCTCCCTGTCCCTGTGTTCTGGCTCCCTGTCTCTGTGTTCTGGCTGCTGCATTTCACACCCTGGGCTTATACGCGGGTCAATAAGTTTTCCCATATTTTTTGGGCAAAAGTAGGGGGGGGGTCGACTTATACACGATTATATATGGTACATCAATTAGTGATCCTGTGCACAGTCCATACAGGCTTAAATAAAAAACAATAATTCAAGTTCATTAAAAAAAAAAAAAAAAAGTGAAATTGGTGCTGCCAAGATGCATGCAAATCGGTCAGTGTGTCCGTGTCTCTTGTGCCCCCCTTTCTTGCTGCTCTCACCGGATAGAACTCCCCACTAAGGGGGTAACCAGCTTTCACAGTACCACTGACTGAGTGAAATCCTTATCCACATGGCTGTCTCCTTGGTTTTCTGTGCCCCAGTGATCTTATGTAAAGACAATGAATGTTTCCATAGCGCAGCGCAGTACAACAATACTTTATTGCGCAAATATAAAGTGCACTTACAGGAATCCAGATAATGTTAGGCGTTTGTGTAACTTAACCGGGAAGTCAGGGACACAATGCGCTCCACGGACAAACTGGATGTGACGCAATGACACAGTAGCTCCGCCTTACACGTTTCTTCACGAAGACTTCATCAGAAGCGGCGGTTGAGAAAAAAAAAAAAAAAATCACAACTAGTCTTCTGCGCATTCACTTGGCAAAGTTAATTCCGAAGTAGAAGCTTTATTATTTGAAAATGGAAACAATGACAAGGTATTCGAAAGAAAAGTTGCTTGAATTTAGTGGAGTTCATGAAGGCAACATCAACTGGCTGGATGAGCAACTTATACTTTCTCATCTAAAAGGTCTAAACAAAAAAAAATATTCTACAGGTGTAAGGCCAGCTTTAGTTTGTAAGATTAACTAATCATTTCTGGTATATTAACTAGGTCATGGTTGTTGTAAAGGTGGCATGGAAGGGGGTGTTACACAATATATATCAGCGCCTACCTATATGCAAATAACATTAGTCTATAAACAATATAAGTGCATAAATCATTGCTGTGCAAATTAATATTGAAGGAGAAATAATAAATCCTCAAGAGGGGGGGCTGCTGAACCTCAGGTCATAAACCTGCTTGACAATGGAGATGGAAATATCAGCGCCAACCCCGAACAAAAAAGTCCAAGCAAACTATAAAATCAACACAGTTCATATGGTGCAAAAAACGGTGCTCCAAATAAAGTGCTCTTCAGTGCTCAGCATAGACATTCAAGTGTATGGTGAAGCGTGACTGGTGACCCCCTATATTGCCCGCACTCACCAGATGCTGTGGACCCACTGCTTTTCAGTCAGTGGGTCAAACAGGCTGAAGGGGCTTATAATCCAATCCGACCGGGACCACAATAGGAAATCCAAATGCCAAGGCACTCAAAGGAAATAAAAACAATCCATAGTGCAGACTGCTAAACAGCATTTATTTGCGCAAATGTAAAATCAACTTACAAAATCAATCTGAAAAACAAGCCTCTGGTAAACGTTCTTGTTCCCGAAAGTTCGTATGGCGTGCGTTCCACCGGAACTGGTGAGTGTGGGCAATATAGGGGGTCACCAGTCACGCTTCACCATACACTTAAATGTCTATGCTGAGCACTGAAGAGCACTTTATTTGGAGCACCGTTTTTTGCACCATATGAACGGTGTTGATTTTATAGTTTGCTTGGACTTTTTTGTTCGGGATTGGCGCTGATTTTTCCATCTCCATGGAAGGGGGGTGTGCCCTTTTCCTACATACTTTGTCCTAAAAGTTGTACCCCTTTCGGATTCAGAAAGTGTGGAGATATTAGAGTTTGTAGAAGCGATATGAACACTTATCAATCTCTTTCGAGTAACGTTGGCTAAATGTTCCTAATTTGGTACCCCTTTTAATTGCCCAAATGTAACTATTCCCAGGATGATTTCACACTCATTATTTGTATGAATGACAAAAAATGTAGAAAAAAAACAAATAGGTGTTTTAAAATTATGGTTTTATAGGAAACACCAGAGATACCAGCTTTACCCACGCTCCATTATACAAATAATAAGCAGCATGGAGGGGCTTAGTGAAGGTGGTGGTGAAGGTGTGGAGGGGTCTGATGGGGTCACTCAGCTGGTAGAAGGACAGACGGCCACCCTCACAATCCAAATATAATCCCAATCTGCACTGGAGATTCCGAGACTCCGGGTATAACAATTCTCTCTGAGAGTCATGTAGAGCTGCATATTCATTTTCATTTCTGTAGAAACTCCAGGACTTGTTATTAAACCCAATACTAGACGCATCTCCATCTCTCTTTATACTGGGATAGCAAACAGCCACATCCCAATTCCCACAATCACCGACCTCTACTTCCCAATAATGTCTGCCATGGGAAAAACTCTCCCTACTCATCACCTGAGAGTATTCTGTAAATCTCTGTAGTAATTTTGGTCTAGTCTTGTGTGTTTTAGAGTGGGATGCTTTTCTCAGGTCATCAGATAAAGCCACAAGGGTATGGGCAGTTTTTTCATCCAGTCGCATATCAGTAGCATCCTGTATATAGAACTTGCTTTTTAATTGCATATTAGTGATAAGATCAGTTATAGATCTGTGCAACAGAAGGGAGATCAAAAAATCATCCAGATTATGAACAGAAGATTCCTCCACATTCTGGTCATCTGTGTCCGAATCCTGATCTTGAAGGCCTTGATCAGAATCTGATTCCTCATCCTGAAGGCCTTGATCAGAATCTGATTCCTCATCTTGAAGGCCTTCATCATTATCCGATTTCTCATCTTGAAGGACTTCATCAGTATCAGATTTTTGATCTTGTAGGACAGCTATTGGGTCGGTCATGTTACACAATTTGTCAATGTGATCAATTTTCCTGGACAGCTCATCCTTCTGTATCTCCAACTGTTTGATGAGACCAGTGATTGACAAGGAGACCTCCTCTACCTGTCTGGTGAGATCACTCAGGACTCTCTGTTCCTGGACCTCAAGCTGTCTCCTGATATCCTCAAACAGGGCAGTGACTTTCTTCTTCTCATCATCGGATTTATCTTGTACTTTTCTCTTCTGCTCCTGTAGACTGAATTTTCTTGTCAGTTGTGTCTTTTGTTGTAATGAGTTTTCTTAAAACACAATTTAATCTTTCCTTCTTCTTCTCCAAAGCCTCTTCTAGAAGTTCCACTTCATGTCCTTTATGTTTCCCCAGGAGACAGCAGGACACACATAGACAGATGGAATCCTCGGAGCAGTAAAACTTCAGAATGTCCTTGTGGATGGAGCATTTCTTTCTGCCAAAGGATGAGGTGGGTTCCACCAACGCATGGTCCACTGCCATGTTGTGGGCTGTCAGGTGTTTATCACACATAGAAGTCTCACAATGCAGACAAGTCTTCACAGCTCCCACCGGAGAATCCACACAATAAGTACAGAGGATCTCACTTTTCTCCTCCTGTTGTTGTGTAGATCTGAAGTTGTCCACAATGTTACACAGCTTCCTGTTCTTCTCCAGGGTAGGACGCTCTCCATACTCCTCTCTGCACTCCGGACAGGAATAAACTCCACACCCCTCCTGTGTATCCAGAGCAGTCACAATACAATCCCGGCAGAAGTTGTGTCCACATCTCAGTGACACCGGCTCTGTATAAAGGTTCAAGCAGATGGAGCAGCTCAGCTCCTCTCCTAGAGCAGCAGATGCCATTCTGAAAAAAATAAGAAACAAATGTATTTATAAAGAGGGTTGAGACTTCACAGGTAAAACGCCAAGGACATAAGAAATAAATGTGTAAAGAATATACCACGTATCTATGACTCATTCTTGGCTTTGGATGGGAGGGAAAGCACATTTGGAGGGGCACCGAGTTCTCAGCACAGCTTGAGAACTGACCACAGTGTGCTCTGCTTAGTGTGGTCAGTTTTTAATAGGAAAGCAAAAGGACTTACAAGAACACCAGGGATTTCACACAGAAAGGAAGCAATACAAAAAGGAATAACCGGATACTTTTTCATAAAAGTACATGGTACAGCAGACACATATAAGAAATATGAAAGGTTGGGTTTACATATTCTTAAACACAAGGATAAGGATCTTTATTTTAACCATGTGACTGTAATTTTATGAAAATCTCATTGGAATCTTAGAAGGCCATCCTTTTTAAATTAAGAATCCTTGTCCTGATGTTAGCTTTGGGAACTGAACCTGTGTGTGCATACACATACATACATACACACAGGGTGGCCCATTTATATGGATACACTTTAATAAAATGGGAATGGTTGGTGATATTAACTTCCTGTTTGTGGCCCATTAGTATATGTGAGAGGGGAAACTTTTCAAGATGGGTGGTGACCATGGCGGCCATTTTGAAGTCGGACATTTTGAATCCAACTTTTGTTTTTTCAATAGGAAGAGGGTCATGTGACACATCAAACTTATTGGGAATTTCACAAGAAAAACAATGGTGTGCTTGGTTTTAACATAACTTTATTCGTTCATGAGTTATTTACAAGTTTCTGACCACTTATAAAATGTGTTCAATGTGCTGCCCATTGTGTTGGATTGTCAATGCAACCCTCTTCTCCCACTCTTCACACACTGATAGCAAGACCGCAGGAGAAATGCTAGCACAGGCTTCCAGTATCCGTAGTTTCAGGTGCTGCACATCTCGTATCTTCACAGCATAGACAATTGCCTTCAGATGACCCCAAAGATAAAAGTCTAAGGGGTCAGATCGGGAGACCTTGGGGGCCATTCAACTGGGGGGCCATTCAACTGGCCCACGATGACCAATCCACTTTCCAGGAAACTGTTCATCTAGGAATGCTCGGACCTGACACCCATAATGTGTTGGTGCACCATCTTGCTGGAACTATGATGTCAGTGATAGGGAATTGCTGGCCATCAAGTCGGCTTTGGAGGAATGGCGGTACCTCCTGGAAGGAGCAGCTCACCCGGTATTGGTTTTTACTGACCATAAAAAAACCATATGCTGTGAAGATACGAGATGTGCAGCACCTGAAACTATTTTTGATAAGTTGATAAGTTTGAACTAAGTTTGATGTGTCACATGACCCTCTTCCTATTGAAAAAACAAAAGTTGGATTCAAAATGGCCGACTTCAAAATGGCCGCCACGCTGACCACCCATCTTGAAAAGTTTCCCCCCTCACATATACTAATGTGCCACAAACAGGAAGTTAATATCACCAACCATTCCCATTTTACTAAGGTGTATCCATATAAATGGGCCACCCTGTGTGTATATGTATATATATATATATTTTTTTTTTTTCTTTTTAATTTATATTAATTAAAATCTTCCCTCTACAAAGCATGCCTGCATTGATCTCCCAAAACACTCTCCCAAAAAGTAAGTACACCCCTCACATTTTTGTAAATATTTTATTCTATCTTTTCATGTGACAACACTGAAGAAATGACACTTTGCTACAATGTAAAGTAGTGAGTGTACAGCTTGTATAACAGTGTAAATTTGCTGTCCCCTCAAAATAACTCAGCAGCCATTAATGTCTAAACTGCTGGCGACAAAGTGAGTACACCCCTAAGTGAAAATGTCCAAATTGGGCCCAAAGTGTCAATATTTTGTGTGGCCACCATTATTTTCCAGCACTGCCTTAACCCTCTTGGGCACGGAGTTCACCAGAGCTTCACAGGTTGCCGCTGGAGTCCTCTTCTACTCCTCCATGACGACATCACGGAGCTGGTGGATGTTAAAGACCTTGCGCTCCTCCACCTTCCATTCTTATTGAGACAACCTCAGCTTGGGCTCCCATTAGGCCACATCCCAAATTTGTTTCACCCTGCCCCCAGGAGCTTAGTCATGAGGATCATGACAAATTCTTGTTTGAAAAAAAGGTGACCTTTACATTGACCTCTGCATTTGGATCCACATCTATGTGCAAACAGACTTTTTCACACCTGAAGTCCACCTGGAAGGCAACTTCCATCAAATAATTCAGAGGTGTGTGTGCGGCTGAAAGGACCATCCTGAAGTCTAGAAGTAGAACAAGTAAGCCATGAAAGACAGGGACAGGGCTCCCATTGAGATACATCCACCTTCCTCTATATGGACATGTCATGCATGAGCACAAGAGAATATAGTAAGAGGAACTTCACCCCCACCCCCCTTTTATTTTATTTCAGTCCCCTCTTACTGTGTGCTGGGTTTTCCGCAAACATACATGCCTGGTGAATCCAGTGTTGTAGTCTATTGGTGCACCCCAGGGTCTCACCATCTTCCTTTGTTACATCATGAGACATCCAGATGTCTCTTTTGGGTTCTTCCAGCCGGCCCCCTGATCATGTGCCTCCTGGAATACCTGATGTAAAAATCCCAAGAGGCAGTGGGGTCATTCTCACCTGGGTCAGAGATGTGGAATTGAGCAGAAAAAAGAAAAAAAAAATGGTAACCACAAGAAAAAAAAACTTTATATATCTGCAATTATGAGAAAGGAGGGAGAAGAATATGTAATATTAAGGAGGTGAAGGTCTACTTTAATGAGTTTAACCACTTCAGCCCCGGAAGGATTTCACACTTTAGGACCAGAGCCCTTTTTGCGATTTGGCACTGTGGCGCTTTAACTGACAGTTGCGCGGTCGTGCGACGTTGTACCCAAACAAAATTTGCGTCCTTTTTTTCCCACAAATAGAGCTTTCTTTTGGTGGTATTTGATCACCGCTGTGTCATTTCTGATCACCGCTATAAACAAAAGAAGGAGCGACAATTTTGCAAAAAACCCAAATTTCTTACTTTTTGCTAAAATACAAATCCAAAAAAAAAATATATATATATATAAAAAATTATATTTTTTCATCGGTTTTGGCCGATTTATATTCTCTCTCATATTTGTAATAAAAAAAAAATTGCAACCGGCGTTTATTGATTGGTTTGCGCAAAAGTGGCCGCGTTTACGGACGATGAGAATTCATTTCTGGGGTTTTTATTTTATTTTTTACTAGTAATGGCGGCAATCTGCGATTTTTAGGCTTACTGTGATATTGCAGCGGACATGTCGGACCATTTTGACACTTTTTTGGGACCATTGGCATTTATACAGCGATCAGTGCTATAAAAAGGCACTGATTACTGTGCAAGTGCCATTGACGGTGAAGGGGTTAACCTGCAGGGGGCGCTCTAAGGGTTAACTGTGTTCCCTGGGCGTGTTCTAACTGTGTGTGGGCTGCCCTAGCAGGGGAAGGGAAGTGATCACAGCTTCCATATAGAGGAAGGTGGTGATCACAGCCCTTCCCCCTCTCACAGAACGGAGATCCGTGTTTACTTACACGGACCTCCATTCTTTTACTGTGGGGGGGCATTGCGGGTAGCCGGCGGAGATAGAGTCCACCGCACCCGCTCCCTGGCCCCCCCCCGAACACAGTGAGCGTGCGGGCGCGCCTCTGGCGGCGCGCGCACGCTCACAGTGCATGATATCGCAGCCGCCGTTGTATGACGGCAGTTTGCGATATCGAGCCACCTTGACGCCGTCAACCTGCGGTTGACAGTCGGCAAGTGGTTAAAGGAATTGTAAAGGCAGAAGGTTTTTTTTTTTATCTTAATGCATCATTAAGATAAAAAAAAAAACCTGTGTGTAGCAGCCTCCTTAGCCCTCCTAATCACTTACTTGAGCCCCATCTCTCTCTAGCGATGTCCACGAGTGTCTTAGGAATCCAGCACTCTGCTCCTGATTGGCTGAGACAGCAACGGCTCCATTGGCTTCCGCGGCTGTCAAAGTTTGTTAACAAACCAATCGGAGAAGAGAGGGGGCGGGGCCGGGGCTCCGTGTCTGAATGGACACAAGGAGCTGTGACTTTTCTCAGGTGCCCCCATAGAAAGCTGCTAGCTGTGGGGGCACTTGATAGGAGGGAGGGGACAGGAGAGCAGAAGAGGGAACTGAGAAGAGAAGGATCGGGGCTGTTCTGTGCAAAACCAGATAAGCAGGTAAGCATAACATGTTTGTTATTAAAATAATAATAAAAAAAACAAAAAAACAGCAAGACTTTACAATCACTTTATCTTGCCATTAGTTGCACAATTATGAGTTCAAACAATGAAAATACCATATTGCACACCGAGTGTCTAATACTTGTACATTAGTGTGGAAAAGTTTGCTGACCCCTGGCATAGATGGAGCATTACTAATGTGCAAGAAAATGACCTTCAGCTGAAAACTCAGAATCCTCAAATGATTCCAGAACACAATCTGTTTATAAAAGGAATAAATAGACTAGAACATTACATATATGAAGCCAGGGCTGTCTTTTAGGCTGCTTTCACACTGGAGCGTTTTACAGACGGTATTTAGCTAAAAATAGCGCCTGTAAAGCGCCTCAAAAGTCCCCCCCAATCCACCCCAATGTGAAAGCCCTGAGTGCTTTCACACTGGGGTGGTGCGCTAGCAGGACGTTGCAAAAAGTCCTGCAAGCAGCATCTTTGGGGCGGTGAGGGGAGCGGTAATATACCGCTCCTCTACTGCCCCTGCCATTGAAATGCATGGCAAGCGCTTCCGAAGTGGCTGCACACCGCCTCGGTAGGGCTGAGTGCCGGCACTTTTAACCCCTTTTTAACCCCTTGTGCGCATAGCGGAGCCCTATCGTTGGTAAAACTCTGCTAAAACTAGCGGGGTTTTACCGCGACCGCGGGTACCGCTCCAGTGTGAAAGTAGCCTAAAGAGGGGCAATGTGGGACCCAACATCCTAACAAGTGCTCCCTGGGAGTAGCTGAAGGGAATGGAGCAGTGATCGGAGGTGTCCATGCCTGACAGTGGAGCAACAGTGGCAGAGAACCACAATCCTAAGGCACCAAAGATAAAAGCAAAGCATTACTAGGAATGCCTGTACATACACTGGTCGGCATGGACAAGCAGACAGCTGCTAGGTTTTGTGATTAGCAATCTGAAGGAGCTAGTTTGCTCTGCAGAGTTGAACTTTCACTTCTCTAGCTGCTAAAGTCACTTATCTCTGCTTGCTGTGATCATTGTCAGTACTGTTATGAATGCGACCTGGTCGGCTTCATTAACCCCATCTTTTCTGCCACATGCTAAAATTCTGCTGCAGTGCAAGACAACAGTTCTACTCTGGCAAGAGGACTGCTGTGTGAGTTTGTAGCATAATCGATCTAGCAATCACTGAGAAGTAATTATGTGCAGTAACCTCTAGCAACCAATCAGTGAGAGGGAGCGGTAAGGAGGTACAGTAACCTCTAGCAACCAATGAGTGAGCAGAAATCATGTGCAGTAGACTAGCAACAAATTAGTGAGCAGTAAAGGATGTCCATAATCTCTAGCAACCAATGGGTGAGCATTAATGATGTGCAGTAACCTCTAGCAATTAATGGGTGAGTGGTAAGGATGTGCAGTAACTTTTGGCAACCAGGCAGTGAGCAGAAAGTTTGTGGTGCAACCTCTGCAAGCAGTCGCAACCGCTTCCTGATCTGCTGCAGTAAACGGCTTTTGAGTCTAGCTGACATTTTTTCCCTCAGATCAGGTGGAGAGTGAAATTGCATTCCGAGGGGTGGCAATCAATATTAAAGATGACCCTTAATAGAACTGTTCTTGTTTTATTGGATTGCAGATAACGGTAGAACAACATTCCCATTTATCTGTTTACCATCAGACCGGATTTTGGAGAACCTTCCTAGAAGTCCCCGGCCACCATCTGCTAAAACCCTTCTTTAATGCAATATCCAATGTAGCGCCCCCATAGGAATAGGTGCTCTTTTTATATAGATTTTGCTAGGAGAGGCAAATTTATTCAAGCCTGACTATGTGCAGACCTACTTGTTTTGGTTCTGGGCTGGCAGTAGCTCAGGGAGGACTGGGTGGATCACAGATGGTGTCATCAGAACCTCCCACTTCTTTCTAGAATGTGCTTGTGTTTTCTGGAAAGAGATGGGAGGGGAGGTGTAGCCATCTGGGGTCAGCCCAGTCTGGGAGGAGAGTGTTGGGTGGAAGAGTGGAGATGTAGCTGAGGTTGTGGAGGCCTCACCAGGGATCCCCATGTCTGGGGGAGGGTGACCTTGAGGCTCGGGTGCAGCCAGGAGCGGAGTCGGATCCTGGAGTAGCCCAAGGGAGCAGGAGAGCAATGGAAAGGCTGCCAAGAGACTCTTTAAAGGATCCACCGGCTTTCCCTTTCCAAGTTTATCCCCTAAATAAAACAACAAAACAAAGTATCGGCCTGTTTCATGACTCCGGATGCATGGAAAGTTGTGTGATCAAGGGCAGAGTGACAGGTGAACCACATCTACCAGCCACCCCTAAGGGGGCCATTGGCTACACCATTATTTGCTTACAAAACAATGCTAATAATTATATTGCGTGTAGGAATGGATTGACCTGAAGATGAACTGAATTGTTATATTTTTAATTTGGGTCAGTTTGGGAACGTATATACAAAATATGGTAGAATATAGTTTTTTTTTTAAAGTTACAACCAAGACATTACAGATGGCATTTATTAGTCATGGAAAAGCACAGTAACCCAGTCATGTAGTTGAAATGGAACATTTTATTTGAAAATCAACATGTATATGGGGGGGGGGGGTGGGGGTGTTAAGGGAGGAAACAATGAAAGCCAAATAAAAATAAATAAATCAGATTTAACCACTTCCTTCCTGGGCACTTAAACCCCCCTCCTGCCCAGACCAATTTTTGGCTTTCAGCGCTGTCGCATTTTGAATGACAATTACGCGGTCGTGCGACGTTGTGCCCAAATAAAATTTGCGTCCTTTTTTTTTCCACAAATAGAACTTTCTTTTGGTGGTATTTGATCACCGCTGCGTTATTTCTGATCGCCGCTATAAACAAAAAATGAGCGACGATTTTGCAAATAAGAACAATATTTTTTACTTTTACAGTACAAATCCATTAAAAAAAAATATTCATCAGTTTTGGCCGATATATATTCTTCTACATATTTTTGGTAAAAAAAAAAAAAAAAAAATCGCAATTGGCGTATATTGATTGGTCTGCGCAAAAGTTATCGCGTCTACAAACTGGGAATTGATTTATGGCGTTTTTATTATTTTATTTTTTTTTTACTAGTAATGGCGGCGATCTGCGATTTTTATCGGGACTGCGATATTGCAGCGGACATGTCGGACATTTTTTACACATTTTTGGGACCAATGACATTTATACAGCGATCAGAAATGTAAATATCCACTGATTACTGTGTAAATGTCATTGGCATTGAAGGGGTTAACCAGCAGGGGCAGTGAAGGGGTTAAATATGTTCCCTGGGTGTGTTCTAACTGTGGGGGGGCGGGGCTGGTCGGGACATAACAGATCTAACTGATCCCAGTGACAGGGATCAGTAGATCTGTTTGTCCCCTGTCACAGAACGGAGAACCGCCGTGTTTACAACGGCGGTTCCCCGTTCTGAGGCTCCTGAAAGAGATCGGCGGGTCCGCGCTGCCGCTGCCACCAGGGGGCGCGCGAAGAGCGTGCACAGGGGACGACGTCCATGGACATCATCCCGGCATTTCAGATCCGCGCTGGAGCCGTACTTCGGCAATAGCGCGGATCTGAAGTGGTTAGCTGAATTTCAAAAAAAAAAAAAAGTGCCTCTCGCAGTAACAGTGTTTTGGGGTGTTTTTTCCTGTCTGTGTCCCATTGGACGGAATAGAATTTAATAGAAAGTAGGGAAATCTCTCCAATGTTTGAGGAAATGCAAAATGAAAACGGTTGTATGAAAACAGTCATACGATCATCCGACCGTTAGTACACACGATTAGAATAGCTGACGTACGACGGTCGTACAACAGAGGTTAGATGAGCCAACTATAAAAAAAACGTTGATTGTACCAACAAGCTGTCATACGACCATTGTACCGTGTGTACAGAGAAGTTGGTCCAACAAGTTGTACTGTGCAAAACACGCATGCTCAGAAGTCAGGAACGGCCGGAAGTGTCCGTTCATTCCTAATTCACAAATTTCATGCACCTGAACTTTCTCTTTATACGTTCGTAATATGTCACTACGTTCGGCTTGGTTGTACGATAGATAGAACAAGATACAACAGCCAACATACTTTTTGGGCTGTTTGGTCGTACGACCATCGCACCAGGTGTACGAGGCTTTAGATTGTAGTCACTGCTACAGATGTCCCCATTGGAAGATTCCTTATCTATTAACAACATTTTGGATGTCTCATCACTTTCTCTCCCAGCAACAACGGTCACCAGAACACATCGATAGGATGGATCTCTCCAGAGGGAACACAGACAGCAATAAAAACCTGACAAAGGTTCTAATCCTTCCCTACGCCATTTAAAAACAACCAAAAACGTCTTTGGATTATCTCTAACATCAACCAAGCAAATCAACAGTGATATGACAACCCAACACCCTCATATCATAGAATTGGGTCTCCTCTAAGAGGAGCCCTCTGTACCCGGAATAATTCTCCCCTCTCCAGTGTTTCCTACGACTCTCCTAAGTTCCCACAAATGGGAAAGAATGTTGCTGCGTTCCCAGTGACTTGTATGGATGTGGGCGGGGTCTTCTATGGGTGGAGGGTGTGGCTTCATTGTAATTGTAAGTAAAAGTCTCATCTCTCTCAATGTATTTTATATAGAAAGTAAAAAATAGGTTCTAAATAAAGTTAAAGCTGAACAGCAGGATAAGTAAATACGGTCTGCATACAAGAGGAACGTTCATTCTTCCTGAATTTTGGTGCATTTCTCCCAGATCTGTGCAGTTACCCAGTATGAGAGACTTTTCCTTCCAGACCAGTCCCTGCCCTCTGACCCCTTGTGCAGGGTGACTGCTCTCTGCCTCCCCCTGGAGTTTCTGCAGGCAGCCTGTACTGGGTGGGGCCTGCTGGGTCCCTCCCACAGCCCTGCTGCATGGCACACTGATGTCACTACCACTTTTGGAAGGCAATAATTGGATATGCAAAAGCATTTGTAGCACACAAGGTGTATTTATATCCACTGTGGTTGATGAGGAATAAATCTGAATGAAAGGTTTTGGTTCCTTGAGTTCAACTTTAAGGGGCTCTATTTAACCTGTGATATATAAGCAACTCATATGTGATCATAAGCAGTATAAATGGGGCGCCAGATAAAAAAGATCACCAACCTCTAGTTTTTAGGCGTGCAAAGGGATATTCATATGCAGGGTATTCAGTAATAGGTTATATTTGTTCAATGCATGTTCAGACTTTGCTTCCTGCTTAGTAATCCTGCACAAAGGCTGAGCCTTGCTGATCTCATCTCACTGCAGGTATAGCAGACAGGGATAAAAGTTAGCATGTTTACCCAGTCGTATTTGCCTTATTATCTACTTCAACTCTTTGGACATACTACCTATGGCCAGTATCAGGGGAGGGCTGGAAGCCTTAGGCCTGGGGGGCAAGTCCAGGCAAGTGACCCATTGAACCACTGAATCAGCTCACCATCCATGCCCACCTGGTTTTAGAATGGATATTGATGTTATGAAGCAAGACAAATATGATACAATGTGGTAACAATTTAAGGTTAATAGCAACAAAGGAGGTTTAACAAAAAGAATGCAGCTCATCAGTGCCCACCGATGCAGCCTCATCAATGCTTATCAGCTTAGCCTCACCAGTGCCCATCAATGCAGCCTCACCAGTGCCCATCAATGCAGCCTCACCAGTGCCCATCATGCAGGCTCGCCAATGCCTATGAGCACAGCTGGCCCTGGGTGCCCCCCCCCCCTTTGCCTGCAGTTAGTTGGTGGCTGCGCCCCTGGCCCCTGCTTCCTTCCTCCGCAAGAAGAAAAAAGTGTGAGCGGGCAGCGGCCGTCGGCCATTTTGAATGTAAGTTAGGGTAGCCTGGGGGGGCAATTGCCACCCTGCCCCCTGGCCAGTATGTGGAGGGTGCTCTAGAGGGGAACTAGTTCATTTTTTTTTTCATGGCCTTTGTAAAGTGGGTGTGGCATTTTACTACATGCTATGTCCTAAAAAGGTGTCCCTCTTTCTGATCTCAGAAAGTTGGAGATTGAAGAGTTAGGAGGAGATATGAACACGTAGTTTTCTAAATGTTGAGATTAGTCTTTCAAGTAATGTTGGTTTATGTTCTTAGTTTAGGTGTCCCAGCTGTTACCATTTCCAAGATGATCTCACCCTCTTTATTGATGAAGAAACGGTAGGGAAAAAAAAAATGTGTTGTAAATTATGGTTGTATAGAAAACACTGGAGATATGAGCTTTACCCAGGCTCCCCTACTCAGATAGAAGACAGCATGGAGGGGTTCTATGCATTTGGTGGTGGTGCTGGTGAAGGTGTGGAGGTGTCTGATGGAGTTACTCAGCTCATAGTAGGACATACGGACACCTTCATAATCCAAATATAATCCCAATCTCTGCACAGGAGACTCTGGGGATAACATCTGTTTCCAAGAGTCATGTATACAAGAAAATTGTTTTTCATTTTTGCCAAAACTGCAGGAGTGATTATACCCGATACAAGACCCCTCTCCATCTCTCCCTATACTGGGATAGCAAAAACCCACATCCCAATCACCACAGTCACCGACCTCTACTTCCCAGTAATGTCTCCCATGGGAAAAACTCTCCCTACTCATCACTTGATTGTACAATGTAAACCTCTGTGGTGACGGTGGTCTAATCTGTTGTGTTTCAGTAGTGGATGCCGTTCTCAGGTCATCAGATAAAGCCACAAATGTATTGGCCGTTTTTATATCCAATAGCAGATCTGTTGCAGACTGTATATTGAAGTTGGTTTTTAATTGCATATTAGTGATAAGATCAGTTATAGACCTGTGAAATGCAAGAGAGATCATGAAATCATCCAGATCACAAACAGAGGATTCCTTCAAATTCTGCTCTCCAGTGTCCGATTCCTGATCTTGAAGGACTTCATCAGTATCAGATTTAAGATCTTGTAGGACAGTTATTGGGTCAGTCCTAATACACAGATTCTCGATGTGACCAACTTTCCTAAACAATTCTTCATTCTGCATCTCCAACTGTTTGATGAGATTGTCGATTGCCAGCAACAAGGATTTCCCAGTTTAGGACCAGAGCACTTTTTGCGATTCGGCACTGCATCCATTTAACTGAGAATTGCGCGGTCGTGCGACATTGTACCCAAACTAAATTTGCATCCTTTTTTCCCACAAGTAGAGCTTTCTTTTGGTGGTATTTGATTGCCTCTGCGTCATTTCTGATCGCCGCTATAAACAAAAAGAGCAACAATTTTTCCAAAAAAAAACAGTTTTTCTTACTTTTTGCTAAAATGCGAATCCAAAAAAAAAATATAAAAAATTTTTTTCATCGGTTTTGGCCGATTTATAGTCTTCCCCATATTTTGGTAAAAAAATAATAAAATCGCAATTGGCGTTTATTGATTGGTTTGCACAAAAGTTGATGAGAATATATTTCTGGGGTTTTTATTTTATTTTTTACTAGTAATGGTGGTGATCTGCGATTTTTAGCTGTACTGTGATATTGGGACGGACATGACGGACCATTTTGACACTTTTTTTGGGACCAATGACATTTATACAGCGATCAGAAATTTAAATGTCCACTGATTAATGAGTCCCATCCCAGTGACAGGGATCAGTAGATCTCCTATGCCTGCACTGACAGAGCGGGGAACTGCGGTGTTTACATCAGGAGTTCCCCGCTCTTTGGCTCTGGCAACTGTTCGCGGCTCGCCGGCGGACATCGGGTCCGCCCGAGCCACGGGCACACTTCTCAGGAGCACGGTGGATGCCCGCAAATCGCCGCCTTTTTACAGCGATTTGCGGGACACATCCACACTGCCGCAGTAAATATACTGCGCGCGGTGTGGAAGTGGTTAAAGGAAATCTGCATGGTGGGAAATATTTAGGCTCCATTGCTGAGCTCTTTTAAATTTCTAGCTGCTTGGCGCTCATGCTGATGCAATGGCTTCAATTCTTTGTGCTGAATTTTATGTCCTTTACTGGTATACTCCGAGGGATATCAACCATCCATAGTTACCCATAGCTCCACAGCTTCTCACAATGTGCATTAGAAGCTGCAACAAATCAGAGCGAGCCTTTGTAGCGACATAATAGAATACCTGACACAAATGGAAACCGGAAGCGACGTTCCGTCGCCGCCATGTTGCTACACCCCGCACTCGTCTGCAGTAATTTCTTAACCATGTGTGGATGTTACCTAGGACGATCTGCAAGCTAATACAACCTGCCTAGGAACTCCTCCCAACTGATCTCAACCCAGCAAGGTATTTTGATATTTGCATAACTCTATCCACAAGCCAGCCCACTTTTTTTTGCGTCCGGGTGAGGGCTTTTGAGAGGAGTATTGAGGCAGGGTGCTGTGACATTTTCAGGCAGCTCTGTGCAGGCAACTTGCTGGATCCTACCACCAGCAATGGTCTACAGCAGTGATAAGCATCCCATAGAGTCCCATCATGCCTCTGCCTCTGAGTGCCATGCTTGCCGCTGTCAGGGTTTTGCTATGCCTCATGGGACTTGTAGTTCTGCAACAGCTGGAGGTCTGCTAATTGCATATCCCTGGTCTACAGCATTGCATAGAAAAGCACAGAGACCCAGTCATGTAATGAAAATGTAATGTTTTATTTGAGATTTTAATTGACATGTTGATGAAGGGGAGGAACCCAAGAAGTCAAAACATAGACAGAGTGAACTTAAGGCCTCATACACACGGGCGTATCTAAAAAAATAAACAAAACGTCGGGTCCGACGTCAAGGAAAAAAAGTCTACGTTTTTCGGCGTTATGCATTGGCGTTTTTGAGCATTAGTGAGCGTCGGCGTCAATAGGCGTTTTTTAAAAAAAATCATCCCTCTGCTATTTTTCAACCTAAAAACGTCGGCGTCAAAAAATGCCGGAAAACGCCGGTACAATATTAGGTGGCGTTTGTTGGCGTTTTGTGGCGTCGGCGTCAAAAAACGTCAAAACGTTACAGCCTCAGAACGCGATGGCCATGGGTTCTACTTTCTGCTCACTAACGCCGACGCCACCTACAGCTCAAAAACGCCGACGTTTTTATGAGGCCATTGACTAACATGGAGAGCTGCAAAAAACGCCAGAAAACGCCGGCGTCAAAAAACGTCCGTGTGTATGAGGCCTAAGGCTCCATTTACTTGGGATGCTGTTTCAACCCCCCCTGGACGTTTTATCTTGACAGCTAGAAACCAACGTCTAAAACGTCCGTTTTTGCATGCCGCGTTCGCCTCTATGAGTGTTTTTGAAAAAAAATTACTTTTTACGCTTCTAGACGCGAGTTACCGCATTTAGGCACATTTACAAGCTGTTTGGTGTTTCAAATGCCTCTGAACTGGCATCTGTACCCATTTTTTTGCATTCCAAAAAAAGCCTCTAAACTCAGCTGCCTGGAACCAACCTTAAACGACCCTGTGTAAATGTACTGATAAGATAACATAGAGGAAAGTTCAGGGGCAGCTGAAAAAAACGCCTAAATGCCTCTAAACGTCCGTCTACCAGCAGCCGTGTAAATGAGGACCAAACCTTATAAAGTGTCCCTTTTGCAGTGACAGTTCTCTTTTTGCTGTCTGTGTCCCAGTCATTTGATGGGTTTCAGAGATACAACAGAAAGTGTAAAATTCTCTTCACAGTTGAGAGGAAATGCACTCTATTCACACTAATGCGTTTTTTAATGCTTTTTGCAGAAATGCATTCCATTTTTTTTAACATGGATTCCTATAGAACACGTTCACATCAATGCATTTTTGGAAAGGGCCGGGGACTTTTATCCCGCACAATGCAGTGTTTTGCATGTAATAGACTTCGATGGACCTGAATCCAAAATACAAGTACTGGGTTTTTACTGTGATTTGCGTTTTGCGATTTGTGTGGGGTTTTTTTGGCTTTATATTCACCGTATATAGCTGGTTGCTAAGAAGTGGGCCAGAAAGCCGGCCGCTGCGTCCTTAACAACCAATGAGTCATCAAATGTCAGTGGGCTTCACCACTGACAGCTGAATGTAAAACAAGAAGTTTGCCAGCTAAAAAAATTCATATCAGGCTACATTCCCTCAACATAAGGGGGGGTGCTTTGGGGCAAAGCCCCCCGCCCCAAAGTACCTTGTCTCCATGTTGATGGGGAGAAGGGCCTCTTCCCCACAACCCTGGCTGGTGGTTGTGGGGGTCTGCGGGCAGGGGGCTTATCAGAATCTGGAAGCCCCTTTTAACAAGGGGCCCCCCCTTTGTGAATGAGTATGGGGTACATTGTACCCCTACCCATTCACCAAAAAAAATTAGTGTAGTGCTACAAAAGACACGAGACAGTTTTGACAAGTCCTTTATTAAAAATGTCTTCTTCTTCCTCCGTCTTCTTCTTCCCCTGTTTTTTCCTCCGGTTCTCTTCTTTTTTTCTCTGGTGTTCTTCTTCCGCCACTGACCCACTGAAAAAAAAAAATAAAAAAACCTCCTCTGACACTGCAATGGGGCAGGTAACGTCATTCAGAGACTCTGCCCCTTGTGACGTCACCACCCAGGTATGATGGGTCCATGATGTCACAAGGGGGCGGGGTTTTCGGATGACGCCATCTGATGGCCACACTGCATAATTACATATGAAATGTGCGACATTGGTATAGACCAGTGGTTCTCAACTCCGGTCCTCGGGCCCCCCCAACAGGCCAGGTTTGCAGGATAACTGAAATACATCACAGGTGATAGAATTTCACTGCTCAGTGATTGCAGTATTCTAGTCTGCATCTCCCCAAGGTAATACTTAAAATCTGGCCTGTTGGGGGGGCCCGAGGACCAGAGTTGAGAACCACTGGTATAGACAGATCGGTGGGGCACAGCGGCAGTGGAAGAACAACATTGGAGGAAGAACAACGGAGAAAGAAGAAGGGGGGAAGGAGAAGACCAGAGGAAAAAGAAGACCGGAGGAAGAAGCGAGGGAAGAAGACATTTTTAATAAAGGATTTGTGAAAACTTGTCTTTTGTCACACTACACTACTTTTGTTGGTGAATGGGTAGGGGTACAATGTAACCCATATTCATTCACATGGGGGGGTGGGATCTGGGGGCCCCCTTGTTAAAGAGGGCTTCCAGATTTTGATAAGCCCCCAGCCCACAGACCCCCACAACCACCGGCCAGTGTTGTGGAGAAGAGGCCCTTGTCCCCATCAACATGGGAACAGAGCTCCCCCATCCCAAAGCACTGCACCCCCCCCCATGCTGAATGCATGCAGTCCGGTATGGTTCGGGGGGGGCGCTCACTCGTTCTCTCCCCTTCCTCACCTGCCAGGCTGCATGCATAAGGGTCTAGTATGGATTTTGGTGGGATCCCACGCCATTTTTTTCCACTATTTTTTTCTTGCTGGCAATTCTTTTTTTCTTGTTTTTTTACATTCAGCTGACAGCTGATGACTCATCGGTTGTTAACCACTTCAGCCCCAGAAGGATTTCCAGCTTTAGGACCAGAGCACTTTTTGCGATTCGCCGCTGCGTCACTTTAACTGACAATTGTGCGGTCGTGCAACGTTGCACCCAAACAAAATTTGCATCCTTTTTTTCCCACAAACAGAGCTTTCTTTTGGTGGTATTTGATCACCTCTGCGTCATTTCTGATCGCCGCTATAAACAAAAGAAGAGCGACAATTTTGCAAAAAAAACAAATTTCTTACTTTTTGCTAAAATACAAATCCAAAAAAAAAATATAAAAAAACATTTTTTTTTCACCGTTTTTGGCCGATTTATATTCTTCCTCATATTTGCGATAAAAAAAAAATCGCAATGGGCGTTTATTGATTGGTTTGCGCAAAAGTGGTCGCGTTTACGGATGATAAGAATTCATTTTTGGGGTTTTTATTTTTTTTTTACTAGTAATGGCGGCGATCTGCGATCTTTAGCGGTACTGCGATCTTTAGCGGTACTGCGATATTTCAGCGGACATGTCGGACCATTTTGACACTTTTTTGGGACCATTGGCATTTATACAGCGATCAGTGCTATAAAAATGCACTGATTACTGTGTAAATGCCATTGGCAGTGAAGGGGTTAACCTGCAGGGGGCGCTCTAGGGGTTAACTATGTTCCCTGGGCGTGTTCTAACTGTGGGGGGACTGCCCTAACAGGAGAAGGGAAGTGGTCACAGCCTCCGTATACAGGAAGGCTGTGATCACAGCCCTTCCCCCTTCACAGAACGGAGGTCCATGTTTACATACACGGACCTCCGTTCCTTCACTCCGGGGGGGCCCATCGCGGGTAGCCGGCGGCAATCGAAGCCGCCGCACCCGCTCCCTGGCCCCCCCTGAACACAGTGAGCACGCGGGCGCGCCTCCGGCGGCGTGTGCTCACAGTGCGCGTTATCGCAGCTGTCGTCGTATGACGGCGATTTGCGATAACGAACCACCTTGTCGCCGTCAACCTGCGGTTGGCGGTCGGCAAGTGGTTAAGGAAGCGGTGGCCGGCTTCCCAGCCTGCTTCTTAGCAACCGGCATTATACAGTGAATGTGAAAAAAAAAAAAAAAGCGAAATGCAAATCGCGGCAAAATCACAGTAAAAATGCGGTTAGAAAATCGCGGAAAGCGAAGCCAAAAGCACTGCAGGAGTGGTCAAAAGCAACATGCATAGATGTGTATTGAGCCTAAGACATCGGTCACTGGTACAGGTGTCCCTATTGGAAGATTTCCCATCTATTTCTCTTCCGATGTAACAATACAATTTTTGATTTCTCATCAGTGACAATGTTCATCAGAACAGACAGAAAGGATGGATCACTGCAGAAGGGAACAGTGAAAAAATCTGATAGAGGTTCCAGTCCTTCCCTACTCCATTCAAAACAACAAAAAGTCTTTATATCATCTCTAACATCAATCAATAAAACCAACAGTGACATAACAACCTGACGACATCATATGATAGAAATCTGTCAGGAGCCCTCTATACCCAGAATAAGGAAATATGGGCTTGTCTTGTTCTGGATGTTGTAATGATCTCCTTTAACTCATGTTGGTTTATGTACTTAGCCCCATAACGCCGACGTAACACAAATATGCAGCCGCATTGCGCTGGGCATTTCCTGTGAATGAAGCAGAGAAATACACTGTATATCTCTCTCTCTCTCCTAGCATGGAGAAAAAAGTGTGTGTAAAAAAATAATAAATAATAAATATAAATAAATATTAAAAAAAGAAAAGAAAACAGAAAAAGAAATACCTAGATCAATGTTTGACCTAGGTCAGTGCCAGGGTTAGTGTTTGGGTCAAGTTCAGGGTCAAAGATCAGGGTCAGTGGTCAGTGTCAGTATATTTTGGGCAGGATTTTTCTTTAAATTTTAAATTAGTATCAATGTCAGTGTGTTTTAGGTAGGACAAAAAACAACAACATGCAGACTATTGTTTCTGGGCTGTACTATGGGTTCAAACAACTAATAACTTAAGTCCCGTACACACGGGACGACGATCGCATACAACAGGTCGTACTAACGACCGTTGTATGCGATATCGATCGTTCGTACGCGCGATCGACGGTCGTACAAGGGAGTTGTATGAGCAGACTAGAAAACTTAGTTCTACAAACAAGCGCTCATACGACCGTTGTATCGTGTGTACAGAGAAGTTGGTACAACAAAGTTGTATTGTGCAAAACACGCATGCTCAGAAGTCAGGAATGGCCGGATGCTAATTACATGCACCTGAACGTTCTTTCTGTGCTCGTACGATCGTGTAGTGCAGTCAGTATGCTACATACAACAGCCAACATACGATTTGCGACGATCGTACGTACGATCGTCGAACTGTGTTTACGGTGCTTTAAGCCTCGTACGTGCGGTGCAACGGTTGTACAACCAAACGTCCAACTTTGGACCAAGTTGGATGTTGGCTGTTGTGTCTCGGGTACTGACATGCACTAAAGCCTCGTACACACGGGACAACGATCGTACGTACGATCGTCGCAAAACGTATGTTGCATAATGTAACTTGCATACTGACTGCACTACACGATCGTACGAGCACAGAAAGAACGTTCAGGTGCATGTAATTAGCATCCGTCCATTTCTGACTTCTGAGCATGCGTGTTTAGCACAATACAACTTGTTGTACCAACTGCAATGTACACACGATACAAAGGTTGTATGACCGCTTGTTGGTACGACCAAGTTTTCTAGTCTGCTCATACAACTCCCTTGTACGACCGTATGTTCGACTGTTCTAATCGCGCATACGAACGATCGATATCGCATAAAACGGTTGTTAGGTCGAGCTGTTGTATACGATCGTCGTCCTGTGTGTACGAGGCTTTAGTGAATTGTACAACCAAACCTAACATAGTGATGTGTTACAAGCGTATAAAGAGGGAGTTCAGGTGAATGTGATTTGTGAATTAGGAACGTAGGTTTCCCAGAATGGACACTTCTGGGCGTTCCTGACTTCTGAGCATGCCTGCTTTGCACGTACAACTTTGTTGGACCAACTTCTCTGTACACACCATACAACAGTCATACAACCTCTTGTTGTACAACCAAAGTTTTCTAGTCTGCTCATCCAACTTCTGTTGTACAACCGCTGTACGATGGCTGTTGTAATGGCACGTACTAACAGTCAGATGATCGTACGACCGTTGTTGTACAACCGTTGTACCGCGTGTACAGGGCTTAACACATATGTAGTATCGCTGCAATTGT
This sequence comes from Glandirana rugosa, assembly GCA_018402905.1. Taxonomy (NCBI): domain Eukaryota; kingdom Metazoa; phylum Chordata; class Amphibia; order Anura; family Ranidae; genus Glandirana; species Glandirana rugosa. The sequence goes on from BLSH010159879.1 coordinate 72,188, forward strand.
CAGGAGCAGGAACGTTTATTTTGGGTTGCTCTTTGGTGATAGATTATAATAGTAACAAGAAATACACAGCTAAATTTAAAAAAACATTTTTTTTTACTATTTTGGGCCAGTATTCCTTTGATGATAAAGAAAAAATCACGAGATATCCATTACCATTTATCACCAAATGAAACCCAAATTTGTTCTGAAAAAAAACAAGGAATAACCTACCTGGATGCACAAAGTAGCTGTGATGATATGGACAGTTTTACTAGCTCTTGTCAAAGCTCCTAAATTGTGCTTAGGCATTAAGATTTGTTTTACCCTTAGGCGGGAAGGGGTTAATGTAGTGCTCCTTTTAGTTGCCCCAGCTGTTACTATTCCCAAGATGATTTCACCTTCTATTATTTATATTGATGACAAAATGGTGGAAAAAAAAGAAATATGTTGCAAATTATTATTTTATAGAAAACACTGGAGATACAAGTTTTGCCCAGGCTCCCTTATTCAGATATAAGATAGCATGGAGGGGCTTGGTGAAGGTGGTGGTGAAGGTGTGGAGGTGTCTGATGGGGTCACTCAGCTGGTAGAAGAACAGACGGCCACCTTCATAATCCAAATATAATCCCAATCTCTGCACAGGAGGCTCAAGTTTTAACTCTTGTAATCGAAAGTCGTGTTCACATGAATACTTATTTCCACAAATGCCAAAATCCCAGGACTTGTTGTTATACCCAATACCAGACTCCTTTCCATCTCTCTTTATACTGGGATAGCAAACACCCGCATACCAATCACCACGGTCACCAACCTCTACTTCCCAGTAATGTCTCCCATGGGAAAAACTCTCAATGCTCATCACCTGACTAAATAATGTAAATCTCTGTGCTAATTTTGGTCTAATCTTTCGTGTTTCACAGCGGGATGCTGTTCTCAGGTCATCAGATAAAGCCACAAATGTATAGGCAGTTTTTTCATCCAGTCGCAGATCAGTTGCCTCCTGTACATAGAAGCTGCTTTTTAATTGCAGATTAGTGATAAGATCGGTTATAGATTTGTGCAACACAAGAGAAATCATAAAATCATCCAGATCGGGAACAGAAGAGTCCTCCACATTCTGGTTATCTGTAACTGATTTCTGCACTTGAAGGACTTCATCAGTGTCTGATTTATGATCTTGTAGGACAGTTATTGGGTCAGTAATGTTACACAACTTCTCAATGTGACCAATTTTCCTGGACAGCTCATCCTTCTGTATCTCCAACTGTTTGATGAGATCAGCGACTGACAATGAGACCTCCTCTACCTGCCTGGAGATCTCACTCAGGACCCTCTGTTCCTGGACCTCCAGCTGTCTCCTGAGATCCTCAAACAGGGCAGTGACTCTCTTCTGCTCATCATCGGCTTTTTCTTGTACTTCTCTCTTCTGCTCCTGCAGACCCTGAATTGCCTTTTCAGTTGTTTTTTTTGTTGCTGTCAGTTTTCTTAGAACACTATATAGTTTCTCCTTCTTCTTCTCCAAAGCCTCTTCTAGAAGTTCCACTTCATGTCCTTTATGTTTCCCCAGGAGACAGCAGGACACACATAGACAGACGGCGTCCTCGGAGCAGTAAAACTTCAGGAGGTCCTTGTGGATGGAGCATTTTTTACTTCCAAAGGACAAGGTGGGCTCCACCAACACATGGTCCACTGTCCTGTTGTGGGCTGTCAGGTGTTTATCACACATAGAAGTCTCACAATGTAGACAAGTCTTCACAGCTCCCACCGGAGAATCCACACAATAAGTACAGAGGATCTCACTTTTCTCCTCCTGTTGTTGTGTAGATCTGAAGTTGTCCACAATGTTACACAGCTTCCTGTTCTTCTCCAGGGTAGGACGCTCTCCATACTCCTCTCTGCACTCCGGACAGGAATAAACCCCACACCCCTCCTGTGTATCCAGAGCAGTCACAATACAATCCCGGCAGAAGATGTGTCCACATCTCAGGGACACCGGCTCTGTATAAAGGTTCAGGCAGATGGAGCAGCTCAGCTCCTCTCCTAGAGCAGCAGACGCCATTTTGAGAACAAGGAAGAAGAAACGAAACTAAAAATCAGTTGTCATAGAGGGTGGAGGCTTCACACATTAACCCTACAGAGGACAGAAAGAACTCAAAGCTAGCGATATTTATTTGTTTGTTTCAGAAATAAATATGCAAAGAATAAACTGCTTATCTGTGACTCATTCTTAATTTTTTTCAATTGGTGGAAATTTTTTGTTCCTTTAGTGCCCCCCTAGTTAGGTGCCAGTGTTGCCAACCTACCAGACTGAAATTCACGGACACTACAATCAAAATTTACTGGCACAGCCATGTTTTTACTGGCATTTTTGAAAAGTTAAATAATTACACGCAATTCTGTTTTTTAAATGTCAGTACATCTATCATTTTTAATAAATCTATCTTGCGGTACTTCACCATGAGTCGTCCTTTCTCTCATATGGTGCACGTTACACGAGTGTGAACTGGGAAGCGTGTCTGACTTTTGAGAGGGATTCCTAGCCCCCTGTGGTCAAATCATTGGAGGGTGTACTGTGATGAAAAGGATACTCATCGAAGGTGAAGATTCAAGTGGTTCCACATCCCAGGTCGGGGATTCGCATGCAACTGAACACTTAGTGTTCTGGTAAGCCCCCCTACTTATATTAGTGGTGGACTTTCTTTTATTCACCAGTGTTTTCGTGGTGGCACTACAATCAGTTTGTTCAACACAGAAATATAGTGGTGCAAGGAATACCACACTATTTGGACTCTTTATTTGTTGTTTTTATGTAATTATCTGTTATTTTAGCGCAGCCTTTGTTTTCCTATTTTGACCACATACGCTTAGTATTTTGCTGCAGCTTGCTTTGGACTTTTAGCGCAGTTTATTGTATGATATATTAAATAATTACAGTTTTAAGTGCAAATTTCAGTAACAAGTACAATATGCAATTAGCACTGTGTTTTAAGATAGATATTAAGGTAAAAAAAAACATATTTCTTATGTTATGTTTGATATAGTAAGGACGGGTTATTAGAACTCATCAGATTTTGTCACCTGTGTCCAACTGGTGAGATTACCCTTTAATTTCGGTTGCATGGCCACTACAGAAATCGAGGGGAAATCCCAGGATCACCAGAATTCTTGTCCTTGATTCTAAAGACCTCCTGTCTCCATCCCTCCTTCACCTCCGGTCTCCATCCCTATTTTACTCTGTTACTCTATCCCTCCCTCCATCTTTCCATAACTCCATCCTTTTATCTCTTGCTCCATCCCTCCCTCCATTATATGGTCTAGCCAATCCTTGTGCATTATATCCCTTCACCCCTTCTATTCTCCATCACCTTTATCCCTCTATTATTCTGTCTCTCCCTCTATCCTTTGCTTACTCACTCCTTCTCTTCATCTCTCTCCATCTCCCATCACTCCACCTCTCTGTTTTTCCTTTATAAACAAATAACAAAATACTCTAGGAGCGCCCCCACACCAAATGTGCGCACTGCTTACTCACATAAAAATATAAACATAATAATCACCTTATCCATCAAGCACAATACATAATGATCATACAGTACACACACACTGTACATCAGCACTTTTCATCTGCAAAATCATCCTGATCTGTCACATTGCTGCTCCCTCCCCTCTCCTGGCATGCTTGGATGTGTAGTGCCACAGATACAGGAGGTGGTAATGCTGTGCCTGTGTACTGGACTGCTGAGCAGGTGTAATAGAGATTTGGGGAGCTCTCAGAAAACAGCAGATCTCAGTCTCACACACAAATACCATCCAACAGCATGAGACAGGAGCTCGATACACAGAGCCCATCCTCTAGTCTCCCCCCTCCTCCTCCTGCCCACCAGTGTTGCCAACCTCCCGCATCATTTTTTACTGGCAAATCATGGAAAATCTTACTGGCAGAGCACATTTTTTACTGGCAACCTGAAAAATAACTGAACTCCTATTAAAAACTAAGACAATTGATATTTGAACACAACATGGAAACACTGACAATACCCATATCAAGTAGTTTGCCCAGTTTACACTTAAAAAGTCAGCACAGCATGACAAATTATCAGACCCTGATATGTATAGACAGTTCTAAAAATCACTGATTTATATAAACTGTCAGTAAATTTACTGGCGGTTGGCAACACTGCTGCCCACCAAGAAAAGCCATCGACATGTTGCTTAGATAAGTTTACCTTCTGCTAAGCAATCCTCCACTGCAGAGTGCAGACGGTGTCCATTCCTCCCCCTCCCAGCATCGCCTGTGCTGAATTCAAATAAGGCGCGTGGGGGGGGGGGTACAAGCAGCAATGAGTCAGATCGTAAACTCTCAGTCTCTGTCAGCTCCAGCCAGAAACTGCACATGTGGAGCCAGGAGCATCACAGGCTGTCAGCTGAGACTGATAGCATATCTTTACGGGCACCAGGGGCGTAACGATAGGGGTTGCAGGGGTTGCAATTGCAACCGGGCCCCATGGTCCAGGGGGCCCATGTGCCTCCCTTGTACACCTGGATAGGAGGGATGGTGGGGGTGGCATTTAGAGGAACCAATCTCATTTTCCTCTATCCAGTTTACTTGTCTTCTGCTGTTCCCAGGGTCCCTGTGTGCTTCCCTGACCCCCCCCCCCCCCACAGAGCTGCTGTCTTCCCCCCTCCTCTCTCCTGCCAGCTGCTGTAGAAGATGTGTCATGATGGAAAGATGGGAACGGGTCAGTAAATTTGCCATTTACCGGCTACTTCCTTTTCTGAATGGACAGAGTCAGTGATTGGTACCAATTGGTTCATTCATCTGAAGCATAGTAAACAGTTTTTACTATACTTCAGTTTCTGAATGAATGGGAGGCTTGATGCACAGCTATTCCTGTCCATTCATTTGGCGCAGCTGAGGCTACACAGATGGAGATTGAGAGCTGAGGTTTGTTTAGACCCCTGATATCTCATCAAAGCCCCCCCAACAGAGCTCCTAAAAAAATGTAAAAAATTGTAAAAGAAATAAAATGAAATGGTAAAAAAAGAATAAAATTTAAATAAAAATTAAAAACTACTGACACCAGTGAGGGAACTATCAGGACTGCAAAGGTTGCAATTGTGACCGGGCCCTGGCAATTCAGCACCATGGGGAGCCTCGAAGATTGCAGAAAGGGGGCCCCGCTCCAGAATTTGTCAAAGGGCCCCACTGCGGTACCGTAATAAAGGGACCCGCGATAGGAGTAAAGGGCCCCAGGATCAGTGGGAAGAGGGAAGGGCCCTGGCCAGTGGTCAGGGGGCCCTTCATAATTTCTTGCCCCGGGGCCCTGAAGGTTACGCCTCTGACGGGCACACTATTCTCCTTACGGACTTTGGCAGTGAAAAATAGCCTGCTTTTTACTAAATGTCCGTAAAAATACGGACGGTTGGCAACACTGTTAGGTGCTAGAGTGAGTGTAGAATAGTTTTTGGTTTCTCTGCTTAACCAGGGAGACAGCTAGGCACATTTAAGTGCTGTCTGCCTAACAGATAGCTGTGATTCTTTAGTGTGCAGCAGCGTGCTCTGGTGCGGCTCAGGCTATCTTGAAAGTTCCACACTTGGATACGCTGGATAGTGGGTGGATATCTGGCACATGAATGCATGGATGTCTGTACAGCCCTGGTCAATTAGAAGGGGATGTGCCCCAAGGCATGCTGCATCCACTCTTCCTCTGGAGAGAGAGGTCCAGGTGGAGAGGGGGCTGCTGCCTTTACCCAGCACACGCTGGCATGCGGCCTCAGGTGGGCGATCTGAGGGCCTGAAACACTGAAGCTGAAACCCATGGTTCTCTTGCAAGCTTGCTGAGGGAGGATGTCCATGGATCCTGTCTTGTATCATGAAGGAAGGTGACCTGCGTCCAGGGCCTTGTGAATACAGACCCCCTAAAGGGATCCCTGAGACTGTTGTTGCTAAAATCCCCCTCTTGGTCCTAGAAGTTAGCATACTGGGTGTAAGCTAAAGGGGACACTGGCTTGTGTCTTGAAGAAGCAAAGTTCACTAAATTCCTTGTGCTACAAAGGAACTTGCTACATAGTTCTATTGAAGAGGTTGCCCTCGCTTGTGAATAGTTAATTTGGAGAATCCTACTAATTCCCTTCTCCAATCCAAGTTCACCAAATAAGACATAACAAAAAAAAACACATCCCCCAGACTGGTTATGGGAGACAACGAGCAGAAGAGGGTGTGTGCACCTGGCTGTGTGAAAATACTGTATAACTGGCTGTGGATTAATCAAGGGGAGACCCGGGCACAATCATTCAAGAGGCTCCTGCGGGGGGTAACGCTACACGTGGGGGCTCGTCAGTCTGGGATTATCTCCTGAATTATCGAAGCAGTTGCTACCGGCAACAGCCAGGTAAAGTTTCAAGAAATTGCTATGTCTTGCTGTGTGGATTGCAGGACCGGAATCAAAGAGAAACCGTGTTGTGCCATGGAAGGGATTGTTTGCTTTACAGCGGTCAGTGCAAGTACATTTCCAGAGAGTGGCAAAGTAAGAGTTAACTCAGGGCGCAAAAACCAATGGCATCGGCACATTTACTACAGAAGAAAATGTCTGCTACACAGCCACAAGTAACCAAGTAGTAGCAGCGAAGGGGTTAAAATGCAGCGCGGGAAAGAACGCGCTGGAAAGGTCTTCCCAACAGGAGGAGTTACCACCAAAGAGTCAGTTAATCTAGGATTTTCCGTGATTGGCCAATCCAGTGAGCTGTGACATCACTTCCACCGCCGGGGTTAGTCGAGAAAGAGCCACGTGTGAGGAGCAGCAAGGTGGCTGCCCCTATCGGAATGCACCCGCCATGGTCAGCCAGACCAGATTACCCATCACTCAGTACCCATGGAGTTGGGATGGGGAAGTCCCATGTACTACAAGGTGGACTGAATGCTGTGCAGCCGGTGGGAACTGAACAGGGACCAATGTCTAGAGGTCCTGCTTGTAACCGCACCCAGAGGGAAGAGGCCACCACCTTTGCTACTAAGAGAGGGCTTATAGCTAAAGTTCATCCGATAGATGTTTTGGAGAGGCCCATCACTCAAGTTGGTCCTGTTGCCCCCACACAGAAGGAGTCACTGATTCAGCAGGTGAGCTGGTGGGAGGCAATAGAGCAGCCTCTCTCAACCTTTTCAACACCAAGGAACCCTTGAAATAATTCTCTGGTCTCTGGGAACCCCGGCTAAAAATGAACAATCTACAACTCATGGTACATTAGCGTGATGGTCAATGGGAAGAATGCTCCTTACACTTGTGGTCATTGGGAAGAATTACCCCCTTAAAGATTGCTAAAAAAATCAATGGGGTCAGTGGGAATTTATCTCAGAGGTAGAAATTGACCATTGCTCAAGGAACCCCTAGCAACCTCTGGAGGAACCCTAGTTTTCCACGGAACCCTGGTTGAGAAACCCTGCAATAGAGAATCAAGTCTAAGCTGTCAGCCACTTGATTTGTCACAGGGTCAACAGAGACTCACTTATCCAGAGAGGCATGAGTATGGAAGTGCTATGAGGAGCTTTATTGCTGAGGATCTTAAGGCTCATGTCATTGCTCAGAATCTGGCTCAAAAGGAACTTATTAGAAAGGCCACTGATTCCAGTGTCCCACCAGGGAGGGGCAATCCACAGGAATAGCCAGGACTTTTGTGGCTTCAGTGCATGCTACAGAGGAAGGTAGCAATTGAGTATGGGTATGAGCACCCTTATGTGCCTCGTCATGTGATGGACGAGGTAGAGGCATTAAGAGAGCAATGGGACAATGAATATTTTTATTTATTTATTTATTTTGGGTACTTATATAGCGCCGTCAATTTACGCAGTGCTTTACATACACATTGTACATTCACATCAGTCCCTGCCCTCAAGGAGCTTATCTGATTTTTTAGATGTGCCAAACAGGGCCAGTGCTAGAATATTTTGCACCCTAGGCAAGACCAGCTACTTGCGCCCCCCAACCAAAAAAGAATAAAAAAACATGGCTGTGTGCTGTGCCATTAAATAACAGCCCAGTACTCTCTTTGATCCCAGTGTGTATTGTGTCACAATCTGTCACAGTGTTTGTTTATTGTTTTTTATAATGGTACTATTTTATAATTTCACTGTTTGCCATTATAAAAAATATATCAGTGGCGGAAGTGGCCACAGTGGCGGAACACCAGAGCCCAGTTGCAAGTGCAACCTTTGCGAACCTGGTAGTTCAGAACGGATTAAGAGCATCATGGGCCTGGTGCTGAGGATTTTGGTGGGCCCCAGATTATGAAGCCCTTTGCCCTGTATGCTACATTAAAATTTTCTCTACAGCCCCACCTTTCTTAACCACCACTTGTGCCTAGGCACACTTTCCATCACCACCCACTGCACCTGGAACCCTTTCCTCATTATCTACTTTGCCTGCAGCCTCCCTTGCCTTACCACTCTCTGCACATGCAAACCTCTTCCCTCATCACCCACCATGCCTGGACCCCCCATCCCTCACTATTCACCATGCCTAGGCATACCTTCCCTCACCACCTACCGTGCCTGTAGCCCCCCTTTATTGCAAACATACTACAAGAGGTGATCAGAGACTGCAGATGTACTGCAGGAGATGGTCAGAGACTGCAAAACATGCTACATGAGATGGTCAGAGACTGCAAAGCGTACTACAGGAAATGGTCAGAGACTGCGGACATAGTACAGTAAATAGTCAGAGACTGCGGACATGCTACAGTAGATGGTCAGAGACTACGGATGTACTACAGGAGATGGTCAGAGACTGCAGACATACTACAGGAGATGGTCAGAGACTGTGGATATGCTACAGAAGATGGTCAGAGACTGTGGACATTTTACAGGAGATGGCCAGAGACTGCAGACATACTACAGGAGATGGTCAGAGACTGCAGACATACTATAGGAGATGGTCAGAGACTGTGGATATGCTACAGTAGATGGTCACTGACAGTGTATGTACTACAGGAGATGGTCAGAGACTGTGGACATACTACAGGAGAGGGTCAGAGACTGCAGACATACTACAGGAGTTGGTAATAGACTGCAGACATACTACAGGAGATGATCAGAGTCTGTGCACATGCATCCCTCTTCCCTCACCACCCACCATGCCTGGGCCCCCCATCCATCACTATTCACCATGCCTAGGCATACCTTCCCCCCTTTATTGCAGACATGCTACAGGAGGAGATCAGAGACTGTAGATGTACTGCAGGAGATGGACAAAGACTGCAAAACGTACTACATGAGAGGGTCAGAGACTGCAAAACATACTACAGGTGATGGTCAGAGGCTGTGGACATAGTACAGTAGATGGTCAGAGACTGTGGTTGTGCTACAAAAGACGATCAGAGACTGTGGACATGCTACAGGAGATGGTCAGAGACTGTTGACATTCTACAGGAGATGGTCAGAGACTGCAGACATAGTACAGGAAATGGTCAAAGACTGTGGACATGCTACAGTAGATGGTCAGAGAGTGGGGGCGTACTACAGAAGATGGTCAGAGACTGTGGATATGCTACAGAAGATGATCAGAGACTGCGGACATGCTACAGGAGATGGTCAGAGATTGCAGACATTCTACAGGAGATGGTCAGAGACTGTAGACATACTACAGGAAAGGTTAGAGACTGTGGATATGCTACAGGAGATGGTCAGAGACTGCAGACACACTACAGGAGACAGTCAGATGGTCAGAGACTGCAGACATACTGCAGGAGATGGTCAGAGACTGTGGATATGCTACAGAGGATGGTCAGAGACTGCAGACATACTACAGGAGATGGTCAGAGACTGCGGACATATTACAGGCGATGGGCAGAGACTGCGGACATGCTACAGTAGACGGTCAGAGACTGCGGACTGATACAGGAGATGGTCAGAGACTGTGGACATGCTACAGTAGATGGTCAGAGACTGTAAATATGCTACAGGAGATGGTCAGAGACTGTGGACATGCTACAGGAGATGGTCAGAGACTGCAGACATACTACAGGAGATGGTCAGAGACTGCAGACATACTACAGGAGATGGCCAGAGACTGCAGACATGCTACAGGAGATGGTCAGAGACTGCGGATATAGTACAGGAGATGGTCAGAGACTGCGGACATACTACAGGAGATGGCCAGAGACTGCAGACATGCTACAGGAGATGGTCAGAGACTGCAGACATGCTACAGGAGATGGTCAGAGACTGCAGACATGCTACAGGAGATGGTCAGAGACTGCGGATATAGTACAGGAGATGGTCAGAGACTGCAGACATAATACAGGGGATGGTCAGAGACTGCAGACATGCTACAGGAGATGGTCAGAGACTGTGCACATGCTACAGTAGATGGTCAGAGACTGCAGACGTACTACAGGAGATGGTCAGAGACTGCAGACGTACTACAGGAGATGGTCAGAGACTGCAGACATACTACAGGAGATGGTCAGAGACTGCAGACATACTACAGGAGATGGTCAGAGACTGCAGACATACTACAGGAGATGGTCAGAGACTGCGAACATGATACAAGAGATAGTCAGAGACTGCAGACATACACCCTGTTCCAAATTATGCAAATTCTATTTCAGTGTCACAAAGATTAAATATTTTGTTTTTCAGTTTCATGGATGGCATTGTGTCTCAGGTTTCTTTTGATCACTGAAAACAATCTCGGACACCTGTGATAATTAGATTGCCAGGGGAGCCCAATTAAAGGAAAAACTACTAAAGGAGGGTGTTCCACATTATTAAGCAGAGCACCATTTTCAAGCCATATGGGGGAAAGAAGGATCTCTCTGCTGCTGAAAAGAGTGAAATAGTTCAATGCCTTGTACGAGGTATGAAAACATTAGATATTTTACGAAAACTGAAGCGCGATCATCGCACTATTAAGAGATTTGTGGCTGATTCAGAGCACAGACGGGTTCATGCTGATAAAGGCACATTGAGGAAGATTTCTGCCAGATCCATGCATCGGATCAAGAGAGCAGCTGCTAAACCACCATTACATAGCAGCAAACAGATATTTGAAGCTGCTGGTGCCTCTGGAGTCCCACGGACATCAAGGTGTACAGTCCTCCAGAGTCTTGCAACTGTGCATAAACCTTCCATTCGGCCACCACTAACCAATGCTCACAAGCAGAAATGGCTGCATTGGGCAGAAAAATACATGAAGACTAATTTTCAAACAGTCCTATTCACTGATGAGTGCCGTGTAACCCTGGATGGTCCAGATGGATGGAGTAGTGGATGGTTGGTGGACGGCCACCCTGTTCGAACAAGGCTGTGACGTCAGCAAGGCGGTGGTGGAGTCATGTTTTGGGCCGGAATCATGGGAAGAGAGCTGGTCGGCCCCTTTAGGGTCCCCGAAGGTGTACAGATGACCTCTGCAAAGTATATGGAGTTCCTGACCGACCACTTCCTTCCCTGGTACAGAAGGAAGAACTATGCTTTCTGTAATAAAATCATCTTCATGCATGACAATGCACCATCTCATGCTGCAAAGAATACTTCTGCATCAATGGCTGCTATGGGGATAAAAGGAGAGAAAGTCATGGTGTGGCCTCCATCCTCCCCTGACCTCAATCCTATTGAGAACCTTTGGAGCATCCTCAAGCAAAAGATCTATGAGGGTGGGAGGCAGTTTACATCCAAACAGCAGTTCTGGGGGGCTATTCTGACATCTTGCAAACAAATTCAAGCAGAAACTCTCCAAAAACTCACAAGTTCAATGGATGCAAGACTTGTGAAGCTGCTATCAAATAAGGGGTCCTATGTTAAAATGTTTAAGAAGTTAAAATGTTGTTCAAAGTTTGATTGAAATTGCAGCAGATTTACTGAAATCAAAAGCTAACACAACAAATGACAATTTTCAGTTCTTTACAACCTATAAAGTGTTTTGAAACTTACTGTGCCTAATAATTTGGAACGGTGCATTGTAAGTTTTTTATTTTGAAAAAAATTACTGTTATCAGGAGGTTCGAATAAAATTTGAATTGTACTCTTAAGAGCTGAGAACATGAGAATTATGCTGACTGTTGTTTACATCAATTATTTAGGTAAATGAGAAAAATATCATTGGCATAATAATTTGGAACAGGGTGTAGTAGCGGAGATGGTCAGAGACTGTGGACATGCTGCAGGAGATAGTCAGAGACTGTGGACATGCTACAGTAGATGGTCAGAGACTGCTGACGTACTACAGGAGATGGTCAGAGACTGTAGATATGCTACAGGAGATGGTCAGAGACTGTGGACATGCTACAGGAGATGATCAGAGACTGTAGATATGCTACAGGAGATGGTCAGAGACTGTGGACATGCTACAGGAGATGGTCAGAGACTGTTGACATGCTGCAGGAGATAGTCAGAGACTGTGGACATGCTGCAGGAGATGGTCAGAGACTGTGGACATTCTACAGGAGATGGCCAGAGACTGTAGACATACTACAGGAGATGGTCAGATACTGCAGACATACTACAGGAGATGGTCAGAGACTGTGGATATGCTACAGTAGATGGTCACTGACAGCGTATGTACTACAGGAGATGGTCAGACACTGTGGACATACTACAGGAGATGGTCAGAGACTGCAGACATACTACAGGAGATGGTAATAGACTGCAGACATACTACAGGAGATGATCAGAGTCTGTGCACATGCATCCCTCTTCCCTCACCACCCACCATGCCTGGGCCCCCCCATCCCTCACTATTCACCATGCCTAGGCATACCTTCCCTCACCAACTACCGTGACTGTAGCCCCACTTTATTGCAGACATGCTACAGGAGGAGATCAGAGACTGTAGATGTACTGCAGGAGATGGTCAAAGACTGCAAAACGTACTACATGAGAGGGTCAGAGACTGCAAAACGTACTACAGGTGATGGTCAGAGACTGTGGATATGCTACAAAAGACGATCAGAGACTGTGGACATGCTACAGGAGATGGTCAGAGACTGTTGACATTCTACAGGAGATGGTCAGAGACTGCAGACATAGTACAGGAAATGGTCAAAGACTGTGGACATGCTACAGTAGTTGGTCAGAGAGTGGGGGCGTACTACAGAAGATGGTCAGAGATTGTAGATATGCTGCAGGAGATGGTCAGAGACTGTGGATATGCTACAGAAGATGATCAGAGACTGTGGACATGCTACAGGAGATGGTCAGAGACTGCAGACATTCTACAGGAGATGGTCAGAGACTGCAGACATACTACAGGAGATGGCCAGAGGCAGCAGACATACTACAGGAGAGGTTAGAGACTGTGGATATGCTACAGGAGATGGTCAGAGACTGCAGGCATTCTACAGGAGACAGTCAGATGGTCAGAGACTGCAGACATACTGCATGAGATGATCAGAGACTGTAGATATGCTACAGAGGATGGTCAGAGACTGCAGACATACTACAGGAGATGGTCAGAGACAGCGGACATATTACAGGAGATGGCCAGAGACTGTGGACATACTACAGTAGACGGTCAGAGACTGCGGACTGATACAGGAGATGGTCAGAGACTGTAAATATGCTACAGGAGATGGTCAGGGACTGCAGACATACTACAGGAGATGGTCAGAGACTGCAGACATACTACAGGAGATGGCCAGAGACTGCAGACATGCTACAGGAGATGGTCAGAGACTGCGGATATAGTACAGGAGATGATCAGAGACTGCGGACATAGTACAGGAGATGGTCAGAGACTGTGCACATGCTACAGTAGATGGTCAGAGACTGCAGACGTACTACAGGAGATGGTCAGAGACTGCAGATATACTACAGGAGATGGTCAGAGACTACAGACATACTACAGAAGATGGTCAGAGACTGCAGACATGATAGAGGAGATGGTCAGATACTACAGACATACTACAGAAGATGGTCAGAGACTGCAGACATGATAGAGGAGATGGTCAGAGACTGCAGACATGATAGAGGAGATGGTCAGAGACTACAGACATACTACAGAAGATGATCAGAGACTGTGGATATGCTACAGGAGATGGTCAGAGACTGCAAACATGATGCAAGAGATAGTCGGAGACTGCAGACATACTACAGGAGATGGTCAGAGACTGCAGACATGATACAGGAGATGGTCAGAGACTGCAAACATGATACAGGAGATGGTCAGAGACTACAAACATACTACAGAAGATGAGCAGAGACTGTGGATATGCTACAGGAGATGGTCAGAGAATGCAAACATGATACAAGAGATAGTCAAAGACTGCAGACATACACCCTGTTCCAAAATTATTATTTCAGTGTCACAAAGATTAAATATTTTGTTTTTCAGTTTAACTCATGGATGGCATTGTGTGTCATGTTTCTTTTGATCACTGAAAACAATCTCGGACACCTGTGATAATTAGATTGCCAGGGGAGCCCAATTAAAGGAAAAACTACTAAAGGAGGGTGTTCCACATTATTAAGCAGAGCACCATTTTCAAGCAATATGGGGAAGAAAAGGGATCTCTCTGCTGCCGAAAAGAGTGAAATAGTTCAATGCCTTGTACGAGGTATGAAAACATGAGATATTTCACGAAAACTTAAGCGTGATCATTGCACTATTAAGAGATTTGTGGCTGATTCAGAGCACAGACGGGTTTGTGCAGATAAAGGCACATTGAGGAAGATTTCTGCCAGATCCATGCATCGGATCAAGAGAGCAGCTGCTAAACCACCATTACATAGCAGCAAACAGATATTTGAAACTGCTGGTGCCTCTGGAGTCCCACGGACATCAAGGTGTAGAGTCCTCCAGAGTCTTACAACTGTGCATAAACCTTCCATTCGGCTACCACTAACCAATGCTCACAAGCAGAAATGGCTGCATTGGGCAGAAAAATACATGAAGACTAATTTTCAAACAGTCCTGTTCACTGATGAGTGCCGTGTAACCCTGGATGGTCCAGATGGATGGAGTAGTGGATGGTTGGTGGACGGCCACCCTGTTCGAACAAGGCTGCGACGTCAGCAAGGCGGTGGTGGAGTCATGTTTTGGGCCGGAATCATGGGAAGAGAGCTGGTCGGCCCCTTTAGGGTCCCCGAAGGTGTACAGATGACCTCTGCAAAGTATATGGAGTTCCTGACCGACCACTTTCTTCCCTGGTACAGAAGGAAGAACTATGCTTTCCGTAATAAAATCATCTTCATGCATGACAATGCACCATCTCATGCTGCAAAGAATACTTCTGCATCAATGGCTGCTATGGGGATAAAAGGAGAGAAAGTCATGGTGTGGCCTCCATCCTCCCCTGACCTCAATCCTATTGAGAACCTTTGGAGCATCCTCAAGCAAAAGATCTATGATCACAACTCACAAGTTCAATGGATGCAAGCCTTGTGAAGCTGCTATCAAATAAGGGGTCCTATGTTAAAATGTTTAAGAAGTTAAAATGTTGTTCAAAGTTTGATTGAAATAGCTTTTGATTTCAGTAAATCTGCTGCAAACACAACAAATTAAAATTTTCAGTTCTTTACAACCTATAAATTTGTGCCTAATAATTTGGAAGAGTGCCTTGTAAGTTTTTTATTTTGAAAAAAAATACTGTTATCATTAGGAGGTTCGAATAAAATTTGAATTGTACTCTTAAGAGATGATAACATGAGAATTATTCTGACTGTTGTCTACATCAATTATTTAGGTAAATGAGAAAAATATCATTGGCATAATAATTTGGAACAGGGTGTAGTACAGGAGACAGTCAGAGACTGTGGACATGCTGCAGGAGATAGCCAGAGACTGTGGACATGCTGCAGGAGATAGTCAGAGACTGTGGACATGCTACACTAGATGGTCAGAGACTGCGGACGTACTACAGGAGATGGTCAGAGACTGTGGATGTACTATAGGAGATGGTCAGAGACTGTAGATATGCTACAGGAGATGGTCAGAGACTGTGGACATGCTACAGTAGATGGTCAGAGACTGCGGACGTGCTACAGGATATGGTCAGAGACTACAGACATACTACAGGAGATGGTCAGAGACACTGGACATGCTTCAGTAGATGGTCAGAGACAGCATACGTACTACAGGAGATGGTCAGGGACTGCGAACATACTACAGAAGATCATAAGAGACTGCAGACATACTACAGGAGATGGTAAGAGACTGCAGACATACTACAAAAGTAGGTAAGAGGCTGCAGACACACTACAGGAAATGGTCAGAGACTGTGGACATATTACAAATGTGTCCTAGCCGTGACCAGTGTGGAAAAACATTGATCACTGCACTGTGTGTAAACAGAAGATTACAAGATATAACAAAGTGCCAAAAAAAAAAAATCTTTACTAACAGTCAGTTGCTCAAGCACAGGAGAACAGTCTGTGAAGCTCCTAGCCTGACCACTAATTCCATCAAAGATAACATAAAAGGAAAATATATGTCTGCACAGCCCTGGCCAATTAGAAGGGGATGTGCCCCAAGGCATGCTGGGTACCTGTATTTATATCTGAAGAGCACATAGGCTCAGGGTCTAGTCTTCCTCTGGAGAGAGAACCTCTGCCTCTCCCCAGCACAGGCATTGGTGATTCACTGCTTGGATGGATGCGAGTGAATTTTTCCTGTGCTGTCCATGTGCAATATTGGAGGAATATCCATATCCAGCGAATGCTGCATGCACCCCTTGTGAAAAAGGAACAAGTAATGAACAAGTTTTGCTGCTCTATATGTGAGACAGCAATTGGTTCTGGTGAGTTCGCACTCTGTATGTTTGGTGGAGGCAAGAACAACAAGGTGGAAGTTTCCACACAGTCCATTATCTTTGTTTTCAAATGAACTTTACGATTTGTATATGCTTCAGAGCAGTGGTCCCCAACCTTCTTGGTACCGGGGGGGGGGGGGGGGGGGGT
>BLSH010159879.1:89061-101002 GCA_018402905.1 Glandirana rugosa
GGGGGGGGTTAGGGCAATTATTTGGGGGAATGGCTGGTGTTAGCACTTCAATAATCACGCCATCATGGTTGATATGGTGTCAGGATGACTGAAGTGCATTATTTCTATTTTACATTGCAATATAGAAAGAAATAGTTCAACTTACCATAATGCAGAGTCTGCTACAAGATGCAGCGTGTCACTTGCCACATCACCTACCACCAGATGTGCTTTGTCACTTGCCACATTGCCTGCCACCCGATGTGGATTTTTACTTGCCATGTTGCTTGCCACTCGATGTGGATTCTCACTTGCCACGTCGCCTGCCACCAGATGCAGTTTTCCACTTGCTACATTGCCTGCCACCAGATGTGGATTCTTACTTGCCATGTTGCCTGCCACCAGATATGGCTTGCCTGCCACCAGATGTGGTTTGTCACGCCACTTGCCACGTTGCATGCCACCAGATGCGGTTTGTCACTTGCCAGTAGATGCAGATTGTCACTGCAATGGTGGCAGCACAGGCATGCACATTAGTCCACAGAACACAGAGGCAGGCCTGAAGTGGTGGGTTCCGAGTGAGGGAGAACAGCTGTGATGCGGGTGGTGAGAGATGACCTCATCTTTCTGCTCCCCGCCTCACCTCCAGCAGTGTAGTGGTTCTGCTGTGACAGCGGAACAGCGGTGATGTAGGCGGGCGGTGAGAGATGTTCTCTCTGCTCATCCGCTGCCACACCTCAGACAGTGCAGCCTTCGCGGCTAAGGGACACGGGCCACAGCCCAGGGGTTGGGGGCCCCTGCTTTATAGGACTATTTTTTTTGGCACCATGTATGCAGTGTATGATGATCATTTCCTTATGATGTCAGAGAATAGTCGTTCTCCAATTAGAGGTTGTCAACGAGGTAATTAAATCTAACAGAGCAGAGCAGACAACCAGGTAGCTAGATATGGTATTACACACTCTATGACAAGCATGAGACTGCAGGGCTGGCTGGCTTAAATCAGATTTGGTCTCCAGCCAGAGTCTGGCCACAATCAATCACCTTCCACATTGACAGACAGACAAGGAGAATGCCACAGCCAAAGCCAAGATGCTGGGACCAGCAGCTATGATGGAGCAGGAGGGCACACAGTCCTGACACTTGTGTAGCAATTGTATACGCTATTTTTTTAAATTTCTTTTATTTTCCCTCACATGAGTGAAGTTACCCTTTAATATAGCTGGGCATCCTCCCCATAATAAAATGCAGCATTAAAGTAGATGACAAACCCTTTATGGAAAAAGGTTATTTAACCATTCCAAAGCGATAAAATGAGCCGAAACTCTAAAATCCGCATTGAAGTGTGTATTGGCTACATGGTAGTGTCACTAAAAGAAATCTAATGCATTTCGGCGAATAGCCTTAATCATAGCTATGATCAAGGCTATTTGCCGAAATGCGTTAGCTGACAATAGCCAATAAAGACTTCAACACAGATATCAGAGTCGCCGGCTCTTCATTTTGGCTACAAGTGGGTGGAGGACACTCACAGCCAGAACACTGGTTATCAGATTCTATGCCTGGCTAGATCTGTTCCCTGTGGTGAGCGTTTTTTCTTATTTAACCACTTGCCGACCAGCCGCCATCATTAAATGGCAGAAGGTCGGCTCTCCTACGTGAATCACTGTAGCTGTACGGCGGCTCACATAGGCGCAGTTGGGGGAGCGTGCCCGCGGGTCAGGCAGACTCGATGTCCGCCGGCGACCCGCGATGTTACAGATGCAGAATGGGATGTAAACAAGGAGAATCCCCGTTCTGACGGGACATGTCAGAGATCTACTGTTCTCAGTCATCGGGAACAGTGTTCTCTGCCATGCCCCTGCCAGCCCATCCGCCCCCTACAGTTAGAACACACCCAGGGAACACAGTTAACCCCTTCCCTGCCAGTTGTATTTATACATTGATCACTGCATTATTATAGCAGTGATCAGTGTAATAATGTCACTGGTCCCCAAAAACTGTCAGATTTGTCCGCCGCAATGTCCCAGTCCCGCAAAAAATCGCTGATTGCAGCCATTTCTAGTAAAAACAATAGTAAAAAATAAAAGTCCCTAAATCCATCCCATAGTTTGTAGACGCAATAACTTTTGCGCAAACCAATCAATTTACGCCTATTGCGATTTATTTTACCAAAAATATGTAGAAGAATATATATAGGCCTAACCTGATGAATAAATTTGTTTTTTAATATATTTTTTTTTGATATGTATTCCAGTATAGCAAAAAGTAAAAAAAAAAAAATTGTTTTTTTTTTAACCACTTATGGACCGGAAGGATTTCCAGCTTTAGGACCGGAGCCCTTTTTGTGATTCGGCGCTGCGTCGCTTTAACTGACAATTGCGCGGTCGTGCGACGTTGTACCCAAACAAAATTTGCGTCCTTTTTTTCCCACAAATAGAGCTTTCTTTTGGTGGTATTTGATCCCCTCTGCGTCATTTCTGATCGCCGCTATAAACAAAAGAAGAGCGACAATTTTGCAAAAAAACCCAAATTTCTTACTTTTTGCTAAAATACAAATCCAAAAAAAATATATAAAAAAACATTTTTTTTCACCGTTTTTGGCCGATTTATATTCTTCCTCATATTTGCGATAAAAAAAAATCGCAATTGGCGTTTATTGATTGGTTTGCGCAAAAGTGGTCGCGTTTACGGATGATGAGAATTCATTTTTGGGGTTTTTAATTTTTTTAAATTTTTTTACTAATAATGGCGGTGATCTGCGATTTTTTGCGGTACTGCGATATTTCAGCGGACATGTCGGACCATTTTGACACTTTTTTGGGACCATTGGCATTTATACAGCGATCAGTGCTATAAAAATGCACTGATTACTGTGTAAATGCCATTGGCAGTGAAGGGGTTAACCTGCAGGGGGCGCTCTAAGGGTTAACTATGTTCCCTGGGTGTGTTCTAACTGTGGGGGGACTGTCCTAACAGGAGAAGGGAAGTGGTCACAGCCTTCATGTACGGAAAGGCTGTGATCACAGCCCTTCCCCCTTCACAGAGCGGAGGTCCGTGTTTACTTACACGGACCTCCGCTCCTTCGCTCCGGGGGGGCCATCGCGGGTAGCCGGCAGCAATCGAAGCCGCCGCACCCGCTCCCCGGCCCTCCCCGGACACAGTGAGCACGCGGGCGCGCCTCCGGCGGCGCGCGCGCGCTCACTAGGCTCGATCACGCGGCCGCCGTCGTATGACGGCGATCCCCGTTACAGAGCCACTTTGCCGCCGTCAATTGCCGATTGAGGCAATTGGTTAAGTTGTCGCTCTTTGTTTGTTTATAGCGCAAAAAATAAAAAACACAGATGTGATCAAATACCACCAAAAGAAAGCTCTATTTGTGGGGGGAAAAGGATGTCAATTTTGTTTGGGTACAACGTTGCACGACCGCGCAATTGTCAGTTAAAGCAACGCAGTGCCGAATCGCAAAAGATGGCCTGGTCAGGAAGGGGGTAAATCCTTCCGGGGCTGAAGTGGTTAGGCATTCCCCCTACAGATGCCCAGAGTCTGAAGGGTTAAAAAGTAAGTCAGTGCAGCTGTAAGCTTATTACTGTAATGGTCCACCCGAGTACAGTGCTTGCAGTGTGCTTGTTATCTCCCTGGCAAAGCAATAAGGTTAAAATAAAAAAAAAGTTACAATAAAATGTAATAAAAACGTAAAATAATATATAATAAAATATAATAAAAGCAATCCCGTTGCACTGTGCATTCCCGGGCACACATATTTGCAGTATGTAAACAGAGATTGCAGCACACATTTATGGACCATCATTTATAGTTCACTGTAAACTAATGAGCTGTGAAGGCATCAACTCACTATTGGAAGAATCACCTTTTGATAATTTTGGGTCACCAATTATTTTTTTTAACCAATTCACCAGTGCATGCAATTTTGAGGCTTGAAACATTTGGTATCTATTTACTGTACACGGCCTCATCATTTATTATGTGCAAAAAAAATTGCGTTTGTATGCAATAAAATTAATTTTAGTATATATTTTATTAAATATAGATTTACAGTAATAAACAGTTATGCAAATATCATTTGTCATAAACCATATTTGTATCCTACAGGATTTCTGCATTCAAAAATGTATAATATTCTAGTGGTGAGGTCATTTTGCAGCCAAAAATTCAGATTTTAACAAAAAACAAAAAAATTGCTCTAGAGGGGAACTGGTTACTAAAGATTTTTTTAACCACTTGCTTACTGGGCACTTTCACCCCCTTCCTGCCCAGGCCAATTTTCAGCTTTCAGCGCTGTCACACTTTGAATGACAATTGCGCGGTCGTGCAACACTGTACCCAAATTAAATGTTTTAATTTTTTTGGAGACGGATAAAGCTTTCCTTTGGTGGTATTTAATCACCACTGGGTTTTTTACTTTTTGCAAAACAAACAAATAAAGAACGAATATTTAAAATCATGGGGCCCTGTACAGCCTACCTGACAGGGCCCGCCATTCTCATGTGGCAGACTTGCAGGGCTGAATGCCAGAAAAGGTTCTAGAGCTTTTATGATGCATTTGTCAGACTTCCACTGGGGTTCTAGACTGGCTTCTGGCCCCCTCTCTGAATCCTTAACCATTCCAGCACCAATTCCCCCCCTACACACCCACACTCACTCCCTGCAGAAAAAAACACTAAGGCTAGATGCACACCAGTCCGGTGCGAATTCCAGCCTGTCTGATGCCGGGAAAGGGCGGAGGCGCTGTTCGGCGGCTCCTGTCCGTACTTACAGCGCAGAAGCTGCGGGGGGATAGATGGGGGAGAAGCCACGAGCAGGGCGCAGGGGTTCAGTGCGGAGGGCATCTCCGTGTTAGATGCGCTCCCATTGAACTCAACGGGCTGGGAATTTGCACCACATTGCACAGAAAAGGCACACGTTTTTTGTGCAATGCAGAGTGCAAATGCACCGCATGTATGTGAACCGGACACATTGAATACAATGTGTTTTCAGGTGTCTTGTGAATTGGATGCAGTTTAAGCCATATCCAATTTGCATAGGTGTGAACCCAGCCTAAACCATTGAAGCCCTGCAGCAAACACTGGAGGTTACAGTGCACACAGAGAACAGTGTGGAGGGAGGCAAGGCAGGGGTCACGACTCAGGGCGGAGGAGAAACAGGCAGAGAACATCTTCTTTCCTCTTTTTTTCATCATGCTGACAAGAGAGAACCAGTGGCGGCTTGTCCATCTGGGGTGCCCCCCCCTGGTATTTGCAAAAAATAGGCTGACTCCTTTAAGAAAAAGTGGCGGTACATGGCTGCTCCTTATTCTCTGGGGCAATTGCTGTCTGCTGACAGCAATTCCCAGAGCTCATCGGTCAGGCTTTAAAGTGTGACTGTGTGCGCCAGCGAGGCGCACGCGGTCACACTGATTGGCTCTGGCATATGTCCAGTCCTCCTGCCTGATTGGTCTCAGATCACTGTGGGTGGGACTGGAGGACGTGATGCCTGGGACTGGGAGTGGCCAAATACGCCTGTGATTCCTGGCGGGGCAATTTTGGTTTCCCGGGCGGCTCATAGTCCATAGTAGCCCTCAGTCCGTGCTGGACTGCCGTGACCACCACGACCGTGACCGAGCGATCTACCGGCAGCTACCATCCTCCTCGGCTGCCTATTGCTAAGCCTTGCCTGGCAGAGAGTGCAGAACACACTCAGCAGTGGAGAGTCAGAGTGTCTCCGTCTGTGACCATCCCAGGAGGAGAAAAAGAGAGACAGAGTGTGTCCAACTCCACACTGCTGCAGCCATTTTTGCCTGACGCCTGCCTGCCTGAGTCTGACTGTGACTGAGGTTCTTTACTGTGACTGTACTTTCAAAGTAAATTAATAAAAAATGAAGTTTTGGTCGCTCTGTATACTCCTATCTTGTGGCTCTGTATACCCCTATCTGGTGGCTCTGTATACCCCGATCTGGTGGCTCTGTATACCCCTATCTGGTGGCTCTGTATACTCCTATCTGGTGACTGTATACCCCTATCTGGTGACTGTATACTCCTATCTGGTGACTGTATACCCCTATCTGGTGACTGTATACCCCTATCTGGTGACTGTATACCCCTATCTGGTGACTGTATACTCCTATCTGGTGACTGTATGCACTACCTGGTGACTTTGTATACCCCTGTCTGGAAAATCTGTATACCCCTATCTGGTGGCTCAGTATACCCCTATATAGTGACTTTATACCCTATCTGGTGGCTCTGTATACCCCTATCTGGTGACTCTGTATACTGCTATCTGGTGATGCTGTATCCCCTATCTGTGATGCTGTATACCCTATCTGGTGATACTGGGCTGCATACTCCTGACACAATGGGTGGAATCTATAAGGGGTGGGGCTTATGAGAAGTGGGAGGGGTAAAAAAGGAAGGACGGGATCTGGCGCCCCGCATCCTAAAATTTCACCAGCTGCCACTGGAGAGAACACTCCCAACCACACGGTGGGGGATTCTCAGGACTCGGCAGAGGCAAAGGCAGACACCCTGCAGCTAGGGTTGCCACCTCATCCCTTTAAACTCGAACACATATTAATTACACAGCTTCTGTGTAATACAAATACTCTACCTACGGAATATAACAGCCATCCAATTCTTCACGGGATACCAATTTATGCTGTAAGCAGTCCAACATCCCCTGCTCTCCGTATCACACTAATGTCAAACTATACTTTTCATATCAGTGGGACCCTCCTCCCTATGTTTATCTGTCACCAGGCCACTGCAGTAACCTCCTCGTTACCAGTTCCGTAGGCGAAAGTCCTGGCACATCCAACCACGGGGACCAGAGTTTTTCAAATTTATTTGGGCACCCTCTGTGTTGATAAATATACCTTTCTAAAAGAAGCCTGTTTCCCATATGAGTCAACCACACTTTGACGGAGTGGGGGGAGTTAGATTTCCACGTTAATAGAATTATTTTCCTAGCTTGAAATAATGCCCTAGAAAAGGCCACCCTAGTCATCTCCTCAGGAATCGCCCCCTCCAAGATGCCCAGTATGCACCCCACCGGATCCAGGGGCACGTCAGTGTGAAAAACAGTATTAAGGGTAGATAACACCTGTGTTTAGTAGCGGTGCAGCCTCGGACATCGCCAGAGGAGATGAATCAGATCCCCAGAGTCCTGGCGACATCTGTCGCACAGGGGATCGGGGCGGTGACCCATTTTGTGAAGCTTCAAAGGTGTGAAGTGGACATGAAGGATAATGTATAGCTGTGATACCTTCTGGGAGACATTCAAAAAGCATTGGTTAACCACTTGGAGGGCTTCCTCCCATTGATCATCCGTTAAGGCACCCACATCTTTCTCCCATTGTGTCCTGGCATTAAAGGGATACCTCCTAAGGAATTCAGATAGCAGAAAACCATAACAAAGGGAGATGAAGCCCTTAGTCTGGAGTAAATGGAAAATTGCGGCAGGGGACATTGTCCAATCCGTACCTTCCCCCTGTGCCTAAACCACGTGGGATAGCTAAAGGTAGTAATATTGCATATCACATTGAAGCTTGGATATTTTTACCTTATGTTAATATCACACAACAAAGAAGTATACGGCCCATTTACATGAATATTACAAGTATTCAGTGTATAACAGAGTTTACTGTAACATTATCTACTGTATATCTCATTGTAAGTTGTGATATATCGGTGAGAACATACACAGAGCACTGACATATTGGGTGATCACATGTTGTGAAAGTGAGAAGAAAGTAGAAAATGGAAGACATAGATCCCAACTGTCCCTGATTTGGAGGGACTGTCCATCTGTCAGTACCAAATTGTTTTGTCCTTCTTTCCAGCACATGATATTTTACTGTAAGAAGTGATAAACTGCACTGAACATTTTATCCAACCTCTAAATTATGGCATTTGTTATTTTGAAAACCCCGTATAAAGTAAAAAAAATATTAGTAAGAAAAAAGCACTTGTAGTTAAGGCCAATCATCTTTGGCATATTAAGTTTTCTTGCCCTTTGTATAGGGGTTTGACCTTCTCCTACATACTTTATCCTCAAAGGTGTCCTTCTTAATGATCCCAGAAAGTACGATAAGAGTTAGTAGAAGGGGATATGAACCCGTATCAATCTGAATGTTGTCAGGATCTCTCTTGGGCAATCTTAATTTATGTTCCTAGTTTAATGATCCTTTAGTTGTCCCAGCTAATCTATTTCCAGGATTGTTTCTTTATTATTGACAAAATTATAGACAGAAGAAATAATATGTTATAAATTATGGTTTTATAGAAAACACTGGAGATGCCAGCTTTACCCAGGCTCCCCTACTTAGATAGAAAGCAGCATGGAGAGGTTAGGTGAAGGTGGTGGTAAAGGTATGGAGGTGTCTGATGGGGTCACTCAGCTGGTAGAAGGACAGATGGCCACCTTCATAATCCAAATATAATCCCAATTTCTGCACAGGAGACTCCAGGTTTAGCTTCTGGTATTGAGAGACATGTACACATGAATATATGTTTTCCGTTATGCAGAAACTCCAGGACTTATCATTATACAGAATACCAGACTCCTTTCCATCTCTCTTTATACTGGGATAGCAAACACCCACATGCCAATCACCACAGTCACCAACCTCTACTTCCCAGTAATGTCTCCCATGGGAAAAACTTGCAATACTCATCACCTGATTGTACAATGTAAATCTCTGTGGTAATTTTGGTCTAATCGTTTGTGTTTCAAAGCAGGATGCTGTTCTCAGATCATCGGATAAAGCCATAAAGTTATGGGCAGTTTTTTCATCCAGGAGCAAATGTTTTACATTCTGGGTACAGAAGTTGGTTTTTAATTGCATATTAGTGGTAAGATCAGTTATAGATCTGTGCAACACAACAGAGATCATAAAATCATCCAGATCATGAATAGAAGATTCCTCCAAATTCTGGTCACCTGTGTCTGATTCCTGATCCTGTAGGACAGTTATTGGGTCGGTCATGTTACACAACTTCTCGATGTGACCAATTTTCCTGGACAGCTCATCCTTCTGTATCTCCAACTGTTTGATGAGATCAGTGACTGACAATGAGACCTCCTCTACCTGCCTGGAGACCTCACTCAGGACCCTCTGTTCCTGGACCTCCAGCTGTCTCCTGAGATCCTCAAACAGGGCAGTGATTCTCTTCTTCTCATCATCTGCTTTTTCTTGTGCTTTTCTCTTCTGGTCCTGTAGATTTTGAATTTTATTCTCAGTTTTCTCTCTCTTCATAGTCAGTTTTTGTAGAATATTTCTCAGTTTATTCTTTCTTCTTCTCCAAAGCCTCTTCTAGAAGTTCCACTTCATGTCCTTTATGTTTTCCCACCAGACAGCAGGACACACATAGACAGACGGCGTCCTTGGAGCAGTAATACTCCAGAAGCTTCTTGTGGATGGAGCATTTTTTACTACTGAAGGACGAGGTGGGTTCCACCAGAACATGGTCCACTGTCTTGTTGTGGGCTGCCAGGTGTTTATCACACAGGGGGGGAGTGCCTGTAGGCAAATGGTTAAGGAAAAATATTGTTCCATTATTTTTTTAACCACTTCAATACGATGCACTTAGAACACTTTACTACCAGACCAATTTTCAGTTTTCAGTGCTGTTGCGCTTTGAATGAGAATTGCGCGGTCGTGCGACGCTGCACCCAAACAGATTTTTTATAATTTTGTTCCCACAAATAGAGCTTTCTTTTGGTGGTATTTGATCACCCCTGTGGTTTTTATTTTTTGCTACAAATAAAAAAAGACCGAAAATTTTGAAAAAAAAAAATTCTCTATTTTTGTCACAAAACTTTGTAAATAAGTAAATTTTCTCCATCACTGGTGGGCACTGATGTGGCAGTACTGATTGGCATTGATGAGGCGGCACTGATGAGGTGGCACTAATGATGAGGCACTTATATGCAGCAATGATGAGCACTGTTAGGTGGCACTGATAAGCAGCACTGACGGGCACTGAGAGGTGGCACTGATATACAGCACTGACGGGCACTGATATGCAGCACTGACAGACACTGCTAAGCGGCACTGATGGGCACTCATAGACAGCACTGATTGGCACTCATAGGCGGCACTGGGCACTGATAGGTGGCACTGATGGGCACTGATAGGTGGGCACTGGTAGGTGGCAATGGTGGGCACTGATATATGGCACTGGTATGCATTGATAGGGGCACTGGTGGGCATATATACTGATAGGGGCTCATTCCCTGGTGGTCTAGGGTGGCATCTGAAGGTGGCACTGAGTGCCATCCACATTGGGCAGTATGTCTCTTACCTGGTGGTCTAGGGGGGTCTCCCTGGTGGTCCAGATCGGCTCCCTGGTGGTCCCTGGTCGGCTCCCTGGTGGTCCTGGGTGGGCACATCCCTGGTGGTCCCTGGGCAGGCTCTCTGGTGGTCTAGGGTGGTGATCTGAGGGTAGGCTGTGCTGATAAATCATCAGCACAAACCCTCCCTGTCAGGAGAGCAGCCGATTGGCTCTCCACTCCTCAGGTCTGCAGACCTGAGTACAGGAAAGCCGATAAACGGCTTTCCTGTGTTACACTGTGACCAGCCGTGATTGGTCACGGCTGATCACATGGTAAAGTGCTTCGGATGGAAGCACTTTACCGAGATCGGCATTGCGGGGGGTCAGACTAACCCCCCACACCACCGATCGCCGCGATGCGTGCCCCCCCCCCCCGGGCGCGCGGCGGCTTGTTATCCTGAGGACGTCATATGAAGTCCAGTCAGGATAACTAAGCCACTTCCCGGCTGTCATTTTGCATACGGCGGTCGGGAAGTGGTTAAGTGTATGCTGGAAATAAAGGCCAAATAATTTTGTTTTCAAGTGGAGAACATGAGAAAAACCATAAGGTGACAGAAAGCCCTGGGAGAGACCTTATTGTGTAGCAGGTTCCGTACTGTGGATATTGAATGATGACTAAGAGTATAATATATGAAAAGTGTTGTACTCACATCTCTAAGGTTGCGCAGCACATGATTGGAGATCAATATGTTGTTATCACTTGCACAAAATATATCCGTCTCTATGCAGAATAGGATGAGGCAGAGAGGCAGGGTAATGATGTCATGCTCTCCACCTCGAACAATTAGAGAATTCCTTAGAGAATTCCTTCCATTCATTGAGAAGATACAAAGCATTCTTTGTACGGTGCCCATGCCGAGTGGCCAAACTGCAGTCAGAATGCAGCAGATCAGCCACTTGGCACGGGTCCCCGGAAGTTAGTGGAGATTACTGGAGTAGTAGTGCCTACTTCAGTGATTTCCAGCTTCTGGAGGGATCCCGCAGGTGTAGTATTTACATAGTTACATTGTTCCAAGCTGGACCAATGTAACTATGTAAAAATGCCATACCTAGAATTTTGTCGCACCAAAACAGCAAACTAATCTTAACCACTTAAGGACCAGAAGGATTTCCAGCTTTAGGACCGGAGCCCTTTTTGCGATTCGGCGCTGCGTCGCTTTAACTGACAATTGCGCGGTCGTGCGACGTTGTACCCAAACGAAATTTGCGTCCTTTTTTTCCCACAAATAGAGCTTTCTTTTGGTGGTATTTGATCACCGCTGCGTCATTTCTGATCGCCGCTATAAACAAAAGAAGAGCGACAATTTTGCAAAAAAACCCAAATTTCTTACTTTTTGCTAAAATACAAATCAAAAAAAAAAATATAAAAAAACATTTTTTTTTCACCGTTTTTGGCCGATTTATATTCTTCCTCATATTTGCGATAAAAAAAATCGCAATCGGCGTTTATTGATTGGTTTGCGCAAAAGTGGCCGCATTTACGGATGATGAGAATTCATTTTTGGGGTTTTTATTTTTTTTTTATTTTTTACTAGTAATGGCGGCGATCTGCGATTTTTAGCGGTACTGCGATATTGGGGCGGACATGTCGGAACGTTTTGACACTTTTTTGGGACCATTGGCATTTATAC
>BLSH010159879.1:101956-112003 GCA_018402905.1 Glandirana rugosa
TGGAGATCGTTGGTTAGTGACTTGTCATTATTACACGTCATTGGAGATCTTTGGTTAGTCACTCGTCATTACTACACGTCATTTGGAGATCGTCGGTTAGTCACTCGTCCTTCCTACACGTTATTGGAGATCGTTGGGTGGTGACTCGTCACTCCTACACGTCATTGGAGATCGTTCCTGCTCACTGATTGGCTGCTAGAGGTTTACTGCACATCATTACTGCTCACTGATTGGTTTCTAGAGGTTACTGCACATTATTACTGTTCAGTGATTGGTTGCTAGAGGTTCCTAGAGGTTACTGCACATCATTATCATTCACTGATTGGTTGCTAGAGGTTACTGCACATCCTCACTGCTCAGTGGTGGGTTGCTAGAGGTTATTGCACATCCTTCCTGCTCACTGATTGGCTGCTAGAGGTTTACTGCACATCATTACTGCTCACTGATTGGTTTCTAGAGGTTACTGCACATTATTACTGTTCAGTGATTGGTTGCTAGAGGTTGCTTGTGGTTACTGCACATCATTACTGCTTACTGATTGGTTGCTAGAGGTTACTGCACATCATTACCGTTGACTGATTGGTTGCTAGAGGTTACTGCACATCCTCACTGCTCACTGATTGGTTGCTAGAGGTAACTGTGCATCCTTACCACACACTGATTGCCTGCTAGAGGTTACTGTACATTCTCACAGCTTGGTTACCAGAGGTTACTGCACATCCTTACCGCTAACCGATTGGCTGCTAGAGGTTACTGCACGTCATTACCACTCACTAATTGATTGCTGGACACAGCAGAACACAAATATTTTACCAGGCGCAACCCTGGTACCATGTGATCGCTGTGTCCAATCACAGTGATCACATGTCAGTTGTAAACAATGGCTGTCATTCATAGCCATTGCATACTATTGTGATCTCTGTGATGGTCACAGTCATCACATAGTACAGGACACAATCACAGCAAACCTGTACCATGTAATAGCGTGGCCATTTACAGCTACCACAGTAGTACACAATGGCACAATCATTCTTCCCAACAGGGCACTATTCCTCCCACTGACTCCAATGACGGGGCACTATTCCTCCCAATGACACCAACAATGTGGAATTATTCCTCCCACTGACACCAATGATGGGGCACAATTTCTCACAATGACACCAAGGATTGGGCACTATCCCTCCAAATGACACCAACAATGGGGCACTATTCCTCCCAATTACACCAGCGATAGGGCACTATTTCTCTCATGGACACCAATGATGGGTAACTATTCCTCCCACTGACACCGATGATGGGGCACTATTTCTCCCAATGACACCATTGACGGGGCACTATTCCTCCCACTGACACCAATGATGGGGCACTATTCCTCTCACTAACTCCATGGATTGGACACTCTTCCTCTCACTAACTCCAATGATGGGGAACCATTCTTCCTAGGGGTGTACCTAGAGAATTTGGCACCCGGGGTGGATCCTATATCTGGCATCCCCCTGGGACTAAGTCTATAAAAGCAACAGGCTGCCTAAAAATAGTTTCAATAGTTACAGATTGTATCATTATCAAAGAAGAAAAAAAAGGTAGACAGTTAATTTCAAGGCACCAATTCATTGGCTACATGCTAACAAGCGAACACACTAACAAGATCCGTCATTCTTTGCAAAGTCCCCTCTGATTTTCCATAGGGGAATACAGGGATGGGGGGGGGGGGGGTGATTAGAAGGAGTATCCTGCTTCATCCACACTGTCAGCATCCTATAATATAGACTTTCACTGGCTGCATGCTGGCACTCATGAAAGGTGAGGCACTCATGCAAAGTTGAGAAGTTGCCCAGGGAGTGATGAAAAGTATGGGGGCACATGTGTCCCCTCACAAGGAAGGACAGGGGCACCATCCCTCCCCCGGCTCACCTTGTCAGAGGCTCCCCAGGACAGTTTGGTCTCGATGATCATGACCACAATGCCGAATATGCTGAAGATGAACGCATAGTCACTGAGCCTCTTGCGCTTCTCGAAGAGCACCCTCTGCGGTGGCCGAGCTTGTAGCCGATGTTCTGGAGACGCCGATCTCGGGCGCGGAGGCGGTTGCGGAGGAGACGGGTTGCAGGGGTTGGGACTCAGAGTCTAGTTCATGGAGGTTCCTGCGGGATGCACTGAGGTTGCTTAGGGGTCTTATGACGCCACTGTTGTACATGCAGGTGCCGGCCTGACAACCCCCAATGGGTGGCACACCAGGCGGGCCGCCCCCTGTTGATTCCCCCCAATGATACCATTGATGGGGCATTAATCCTTCCAATGATTGGCCACTATTCCTCCGACTGACACCAATAATGTGGGACTATTCTTCCCTCCAAGACCAATGATAGGGCATTATTCCTCACAATGACACACCAACGATAGGGCACTATTCCTCCCACTGACACCAATGATGGGGCACTATTCCTCCTGCTGGCACCAATGATGAGGCACTATTCCTCCCACTGACACCAATGATGGGGCACTATTCCTCCCACTGACACCAATGATGGGGCACTATTCCTCCCACTGACACCAATGATGAGGTACTATTCCTCCCACTGACACCAATGATGGGGCACTATTCCGCCTACTGACACCAACGATAGGGCACTATTCCTCCCAGTGACATCTATGATGGGGCACTGTTCCTCCTGCTGACACCAATGATGGGGCACTATTCCTCCTACTGACACCAATGATGGGGCACTATTCCCCATAACTAACTCCAATGATGGGACACTATTCCTCCCACTAAAACCAATAATGTGGCACTATTCTTCCCTCCAACACCAATGATGGGGCACTATTCTTTCCTCTGACACCAATGATAGGGCACTATTCCTCTTACAGACACCAACAATGGAGCATTGTTACTGATACCTCTTAAGCCTGAAGAATTATAAACTGGCCCTTTGTTTAGAAAGTTTGGCTCTATATAGCTATTTAGTGAGACCTCATTTAGAATACTGTGTGCAGTTTTGGAGACCTCACTTACAAAAAAGATATTGATAAGATAGAACGAGTTCAGAGACGGGTAACAAAAATGGTGAAAGGTCTGGGGGATAAAATATATCAAGAAGAGCAACTTCAGGTACCTAATATGTACAGTCTAGAGGATAGAAGGGAAAGGGGGATGCCTAAAATCATTACATACATCACTGCAGTGGTTCAGGAAGGCAGTTTTTTCAATATGAAGCTAAGAACACGGGGACCTCAAACTAGCAGGAAAGTTCAAAACTAACCTCAGAAAGTATTATTTTTCTGAAAGGGTAGTTGATGCTTGGAATAGACTTCCTGCAGCGGTAGTTACACAGTCAACAGTAAGGGGATTCAAACATGCTTGGGTCATAGACACTCATAGATAAGCATAAAGTTTAAAAATTGCCAATCAAAGTGACCCTTTGCCATGTGATCAGCTGTGTCCAATCTCAGCTGATCATATGTAAGGCCCCTATCACACTGATCCCTGCTGAGCGGGGAGATGACAGGTCTGATTCTGCTCTTCTGATGCAGAGCGGACGCGGACACAGCCCGCTGTTCTCTATGGGGCTGTCAGATGGAAAGGGACCACATGTACGATTCCACCAGACTGTCATCTGATTCAATCCGACGGACGGATGGGGAACCCCATCTGTTTTAAGTGGACAGGATCAGATCCCATGTCTGGGGGGGGTGGGTGTTTCAGTGGACACAGGTCTGCTGACATTCGCAACTCCATAAAGAGCAATGGATGGGGACTAAACACACTTGCCAGTTATCGGCAGTTTTTTCCTCACGTACTGTCACAGCGCGAGGAGAGCTGGTAACCGGCAAGTGTGACTGGGGACATTTTGCATTGATAATCAGTGTGTATGACTCCAGCCTCAACAGGGCCAAGCAGTACCCATCAGTGCTGCCTATCAGTGCCGCCTCATCAGTGCCCATTAGTGCCGCCTCATCAGTGCCCATTAGTGCCACCTCATCAGTGTACATCAGTGCCGCCTCATCAGTGGCCATCAGTGCAGCCTTATCAGTGCCTCCTCATCAGTGCCGCTTCATCAGTGCCCATCAGTGTCACCTCATCAGTGCCCATCAGTACAGCCTCATCAGTGCTGCCTCATCAGTGCCCATCAGTGTCACCTCATCAGTGCTGCCTCATCAGTGCAGCCTATCAGTGTCCATCAGTGCAGCCTATCAGTGTCCATCAGTGCAGTCTCATCGGCACACATTAGTGAAGGATAAAAACGAATTATTTGCAAAATTTTATAACAGAAACTGAGAAAAGCTTTTTCCCAAAAAATGTTCAGTCTTTTTTCATT
The DNA here is from genome assembly GCA_018402905.1 of Glandirana rugosa. Lineage (NCBI taxonomy): Eukaryota > Metazoa > Chordata > Amphibia > Anura > Ranidae > Glandirana > Glandirana rugosa. The sequence goes on from BLSH010159879.1 coordinate 106,276, forward strand.
TGTTTAATGAAAAAAAAGCGGTGATTAAATACCACCAATCTGTCGCAAAAAATGATAAAAATGTTATATGGGTACAGTGTTGTATGGCCGCACAATTTTTTTCAAAGTGTGCCAGCGCTGAAAGCTGAAAATTGGCCTGGGCAGGAAGGGGGTGAATGTGCCCGGTATTGAAGTGGTTAAATAAAGAGCATAAAGAGCTGAGAAAAGAGGAGCAGAGAACTGGAAGCAAAGACTGAGGGGGAGGGGAGGGTCTGTGTGCAGGTAGAGAGATGACAGATCACCTGGAATGAGCAGAGAGGGGGTGAGGCTGCGAAAACTGGCGCTCAGTGATTGAAAAGGAACCGCTAGGGTTGCCACATCATCCCTTTAATCCAGGACACATATGAATTACACAGGTTGTTCTGTGGCTGATTTATTGCAGATGAGGCACCAAGTGAGTTTAATTACCACCTTAATCAGCCACAGAACAACCTGTGTAATTCATATGTGTCCTGGATTAAAGGGATGATTTGGCAACCCTACCTAAGGCTGGCTATACACTATACAACCCGATCACACAATCTCTGCACAACCTCCCTTGGATCAACCAAAAACACAGAACATAAGGACAAACCTAAACAACCTTTTCCACTATTATCCAATCAGGTGGCCTTTCCACTACATAGCTCAGTGTTTCTCAACTCCAGTCCTCAAGGTGCACCAACAGGTCATGTTTTCAGGATTTCCCTCAGATGAAACGGTGGTAATTACTCAGGATCCTTTCACACATACAGACTATTCATCAGTACATCAATTCTGTCACATCAAAACGGATGAAGTATTCATCCGTTTTTTTCATCCGTTTTTCATCAGTTTTTTCATCTGTGGTCATCAGTTTTTCATCAGTTTTTTTTACATCCACTGCCAATGCAAAAACGGATGAAAAACTGACCGTTCATCTGTTTTTCATCCGATCCGTTTTTTTGACGGATGAAAAATAGGATGTTGACGGAAGCGGATGAAAACGGATGGAAATGAATGATCATCCGTTTTTCCATAGAGTTGCATTGATGTCCGTTTTTCATCCGACAACGGATGGATGAAAAACGGACAAATGGTCCGTATGTGTGAAAGGGGCCTAAGGCAGTGAAACTGATCAAATCACCTGTGCAAAATAATGGAAAGACTGAAAACATGGCCTGTTGGTGCCCCTTGAAGACTGGAATTGAGAAACACTGACATAGCTGGTGTCAGGTCCAAAGGAGACTTTACAATCAGATTGCATAGTAGATGGCCAGCAGGCCAGGACAATACTACTGGTGGGGAAAATGTACACGGGGGAGTTGTGCAATGGCGTGCAGTTGGACTGGAGAAGAAAATCGTTTGTTGGGTGTGTTTGTTCATTCATTTGACTGAGGTCATACGACCGTCACATCATGTGTACAAGGTTTTAGACTGGGTTCACCGTTTCAGCCCAAATTTTTGGTTGAATCCGGACCTGAAATGGACCAAAAGAAGCACAGGACTCCTGTGTAATTCGCACCGGACCCACTGCAGTGATGTGTGAACCGGCTCCATAGAGATCCGGTCACTATCTCCTGCTATGTGAATTGGATGCGGGGAAAAACTCATCAAATTCGCAATAGTGGGAACCCAGCCTGAAGGGAAAAACAAATGTATTAAGGCTGGGTTCACACATATGCGATGCGGGAACCATCGCGATTCCAGTGTGGGTTCCTGCATCGCACGTCTCACACTGCCCTATGTGAACCGCTGCAGGTGTCAATACAAAGTTAATGACACCCCAGATCACTTCGCATATCACAGTGCAAACTGCAAAATGGTGCAGGAATCGGATCGCATAGGTGTGAACACCCATGCGATCCGATTCCAGTCTGGACATAAAAAATGGTCCTGCACCATTTTGGTCTGAATGCAATGCAAATTCAGCCATACTATCTGTATGGCTGAATTTGCATCGCACAGACATTGCATGAGATTTGCACAGCAATGCGGCATCTCTGGCATCGCAATAGTGTGAGCCCAACCTAAAAGTGGAGTATGGACTTTTTGGCTATACTTCCCTTTTGGGTCACAGGAGTACACTGACTACCACCTAGGGTTGCCACATCATCCCTTTAATCCAGGACACATATGAATTACACAGGTTGTTCTGAGGCACCAGGTGAGTTTTAGGCCTCATACACACGGGCGTTTTATAATAAATAAGCAAAACGCCAGGTCCGACGTTTTTTAAAAAATCGGCGTTTTTTGCGGCGTTTTGCATCGGCGTTAGCGAGCGTCGGCGTCAATAGGCGTTTTTAAAAAAAAAAATCAGTCCTCTGCTATTTTTCAACCTAAAAACGCCGGCGTCAAAAAACGCTTGTTAACGCCGGTACGGCGTTAGCGGGCGTTAGCAAGCGTTAGTGAGCGTTTTGCCGATTGGCGTCAAAAAACGCCAAAACGCTACAGCTACAGAACGCGATGGTCCCGCGTTCTAAAAACAGCTCACTAACGCCGACGCCCTCTACTGCTCACTAACGCCGGCGTTTTTAGAAGGCCATTGAATAACATGGAGAGCTGCAAAAAACGCCTACAAACGCCGGCGAGCAAAACGCCCGTGTGTATGAGGCCTTATTACCACCTTAATCAGTGTCAGAACAACCTGTGTAATTAATATGTGTCCTGGATTAAAGGGATGATGTGGCAACCCTACTACCACCCTCTGAAAAGCGATTATTTAGGAGTCTTGAACGCCTGTCAGCCACTGCTATAGCGTCCTCTGAAAGGTGATTGCTTTTTAGAGGGCAGTATAGCAGCAGTTGTCATGTGTGTCTATGGTAGGGTTGCCACATCATCCCTTTAATCCAGGACAAATATGAATTACACAGGTTGTTCTGAGGCTAATTGAATGCAGATGAGGCACCAAGTGAGTTTAATTACCACCTTAATCAGCCACAGAACAACCTGTGTAATTCATATGTGTCCTGGATTAAAGGGATGATGTGGATCCCTATTTGACTAGGAAAATGTGATATGGATTAAAAATATGGTTTAGGTAAAAAAAAAAAAAGATGTGATGTTTGGGTGGCAAAGTGTGAACCAACATGATGGTGAAGAGAAATTGTGAAGGATATCTATTTGTGAGATCATCCAAATATATAGATAGTGAGCAGAAACATGGGTGTGCCTCCCACATAGCAAGCAATTGTGCTGCAAGTTTCAAAATCACTTACTAAGCTATTGCTGGGCTTGCCAGGCTTCACAAGGTTGTTGCACAATTAAGCCTCGTACACACGGGACAACTATCGTATACAACAGGTCGTACTAACGACCGTTGTATGCGAAATCGATCGCTCGTACGCGCGATTAGAACAGCTGACATACGACGGTCGTACAAGGGGAGTTGTATGAGCAAACTAGAAAACTTGGTCGTACCAACAAGTGCTCATACGACCGTTGTATCGTGTGTACAGAGAAGTTGGTCCAACAAGTTGTATTGTGCAAAACACGCATGCTCAGAAGTCAGGAACGGCTGGATGCTAATTACATGCACCTGAACATTCTTTCTGCGGTCGTACGATCGTGTAGTGCAGTCAGTATGCTGCATACAACAGCCAACATACGATTTGCGACGATCGTACGTGCGATCGTCGCCCCGCGTGTACGAGGCTTTAGAGCAAGTGCATTGCATGACTCCTGATCAACTTTTTGTTGCAAAATTTCCGCCACAGAGGGTCACTGTGGCTGAATTTTCATGCTGTAGACTTGTAGAGCTCTTGCATGATGGGAATTGTAGTTCCTGAACAACTGGAGGGCCATAGTTTGGAGACCCCTGCTGTAGACTCACCACTGCAATTTCGCTCTTGCTAGAGGCTCGCCACGCAAATTTGCTACAAATGGAAAAAGTGTCAACTAGAACTTGTGCTTCAACTCGCCAGTGAAAATGGGCAGCAAGTTAACAGACTTACAGTTTAACACTGCCACAAATTTGTGGCAAGTTATCCTTTCAATCTGGGCTAGGGAATACAATGTTGTGGAATATCCCGAAAAGGTGTGCCCATGTATACAAATAGGGAAGGTGGAAATTAAATTGCCTCAGTAATGTGATTGTGGCCATGTTAGGAATCATCCGTGGATATTGCAATGCCTGTGCGTGGGCACGTTGTGCATGTGTGCACACGGCTGTGCGTGCGCCCGTGCGCATGAGCGCACGCGTATGCGCCGGCAATGGCGCCAACAGGGCCATTTAAGCAGACAGCACCCTACAACCAGTGCTGTCTTTTCTACAGCGTTCCTGTATTTTGTGACCCAGCGTTTACTCTGAGAGACTTCCTGTACCTGTGACCCCGGCTTTCCTTGCACTTTGCTCTCTGCCTGCCCTGACCCCGGCTTGTCTACGACTAATCTTTTGCCTGCTACTTTGTACCTCTGCTGCCCGCACGTTGCCAACCCTGCTTACACCTGACCACCCGCCTGCCTGATCCATCTGTACTGCACCGCCAGCCTGTTACCGACCCGGCCCGCATCACTACTCTTCTGCCTGCACGAGTTCCAGTGGGCCCTCACCTACCACCAATGACCAAGTCCAGCCCTCGTGCCCCCCTGAGCTCCAAAGCTCCCTGTCTACACTATCAGGGGTTCTCGAACCAGGGCCGTAGGAGAGGTTGTCCCCTGCACAAGTCAAACTCGACCACCAGGTACATGACAGCCCATCAGGAAGTAGAGTATTGAGCCTAAGAATCCAGAAGGTCTCTCTTTTATTAAACTTCTTGTAATCCCTGAACTTTGCTGGTTCTTCAATAATGGTGGCCTTCAGAAGACGTTAGCCCTTGTCATGGTGCTTCAGAAAGTGCTGACCACCAGCAGCCCAATACCAAGCAACGCAATCCGGTGGACACAGTGGTTGCAGATTGCGCCGATACACGCCCAGTGCGCATTTGCAACGCTACGTTTTGGTGCATCACAGTGTTCACTGTATTGCGGTGCTCAGTATTGGGCTGCTGTGAGTGGCCCAGATACCACATGATCACTGTGCAATCACATAGTAAACAACAGTCATGAATGGAATCCATTCATAGTGTCTTTGTTTACTACTGAGTGTGATCTGTGATTTGTCACCAGTGATCACATTGTACCTGGGCCAATAACAGCACCCTGTACCATGTGATAGCTGTGGTCCAATCACAGCATCACAATAGTAAAAAATAAGTAATGGATGAAAGCCATTCATGACAGTTCAAATGATTGCTGTTACAATGATCACTGTAACAAGCAATCATAGTGTAAAAAAACCCTGATCAACTCCCCCCCCAGAGTAGTACAGTGTTACTATGGTGCTACTCTGATGACCGTAAGTAAAAAAAAAAGTTAAAAGAAAAAACATATTAAAACATATTAAAAAAAGAAAAAAAATTTAATTACATCTTTCACATACTGTCACCAGTCAGTATCACTAGTCACCGCCACAAAGGTCATATGATGGTGCTGTACTGCACTGGGGACAGTATGAAGACAATGTGAACCAAAAAAAGATGTGATGAAAAAATATAATTATAGCATTTAGTGTATCTCTAATATATTTAGAGTATTCCCAAAAAAAGCAACACTGCTACAACATTTAACAATGGAAATGATTCTGATTGGTTGTAGATATTACAAGTCATTATAGAATTTTAAATTAAAAATATATATTTTGTTGCATAAGAAAGGCAGGAGCTATAAACATATTCTTTCTTTCAGGTTTATT